>OX637645.1:11503036-11945501 GCA_951802225.1 Euspilapteryx auroguttella
CGAACATCACTACCAGACCGGAAACAAACATCGATATTCATCATATCAACATTCGCCCCGCCCGGGAATCGAACCCGTGCACACGCTTACTCAGTCCACATCACTGCCAACTGAGCCAGGGAGCAGTCGAAATAATTATACTTTTTTTACAAATAGGAAAATTTATTTAAAACAAAAGTACATGCATATAAACTTAAATAAACATAAAAAAAGGCGACAAAACCGCTGCCACCGGAAGGTGCCTAGTCGGTTAAGAAGCGTGAGTTTTAGCGGAAAAACCTTGCCTTAAAAGCTTATTTCCCACCTTTTGACGCCTTGTGCTAGAGAGACAAAATCAATATTATAAAACTCTCCCGTTTTAGACTGACTGATAGACAACGCAGAGCCAAAACTACTGGGCGTAGCGGGCTGAAATTTACCATGTCGGTTCCTTGGGGGGTGTAGGGAGGGGAGCACTGAGGAATAATTTCCCGTAATTTCCATGGGAACGGGAAAATACGGGATTTATGTGTTTTTGAAAAATCTGCGCGGGTGAAACCGCGGGGCAGCCTTTAGTATACAATAAAGTTATGGTAATATTTTAAACAAATCTAGTCAAAAGTTAAAATAACTTTTCACTTTAAGTAAGTCGGTAATCGTGTTCAACGAATTAGCGTCTCGTTGCTCACTCAAATAAAGTTTTCTTGTCTAGATAAGAAAATTTGTTAAATCAATCCTGCATAGTTAATGAGCATAAAGCTACGAAATATTTGAGAGAGAATTTTTTTTTTGCTTAATGAATGAAGCGACTAATCAAAAGACTAACTAATTTTATTAATATTTAAATCTTAGATTCAGATACATTTTAGAAGTTTATTTATTCTTAAGCGTTTGAGTTTTTTGTTATGCTTTGTATTAAATCTACCACCCCATCTTCACCTATATGTTTCGTAAAAGGCGACTAAGAAACACTTTGAGGATGTCCAGCAACCAAATTTTATTTTATCTATTAAAAAAAACGCATCAAAATCCGTTGCATACTTTTAAAGATATAAGCATACATAGGGACAGACGCGGGAAGCGACTTTGTTTTATATTATGTATTGATTGATTAATACATAATATAAAACAAAGTCGCTTCCCGCGTCTGTCCCTATGTATGCTTATATCTTTAAAAGTATGCAACGGATTTTGATGCGTTTTTTTTAATAGATAGAGTGATTCCAGAGGAAGGTTTATAAGTATAATACATTCACAAGATATTAATAGGTTAGGCGGTACGAAGTTCGCCGGGTCGACTAGTAACCTATAAAGGTATGACAGCAATGAACCAAAGCATTACTTACTAGTTGTATGCATGGAAAGGTGGTTAAAGAATCTTTCCATTTAAAAATTGGACGTGATATTATTATTTGTTTAATTTTCGCAACCGCAAACTTTGCAACGGTGACATTCGTTTTCATGTCAAAATTCTAGCAGCAATTTTTATGGAAAACTACTTTTTGGCAAGCGCAGGGTTTCAGCTCTAGCTCAAACAGCCACAGTGTTATTTACAAAGATGTGTATTGCCTTCTTAGAAAGGACAACTAATTACTATAAACAAGTGAAAATTGAAAAGCTTTTGATAAGATATACAATGGACAGGGTTCACGGTTCGAAGTCAAAGAAAATATTTTCGATGGGCCTGGAAAGTTTTCGAGTGGCGGGCGACCGCTCTGTAAGAGCAGACCCTTATTGTGTTTTGCAAATTGTTTGTAGTTCAAAAGAGTTTTTTTTTTGTAATTAATTAGTAAGTTGGAACTTGGAGACAATTAATAAACTAAATAATGAAAGAAAAGTATCAGAAGATCATTACTTACGACCTAACGATATATTTTTTCTCCTTCAAAATTAGCTGTTAAGAGGCAAAATGAAGCGTATTGGAGAAGAAAAACGATGGTATAGATACTTAAGGGGAATACAGGCAAGCACCAAAATTGAACAAGGCTCTTAATGAAAATAATAACTCAGTATGTTAAGCTAAAGCATACAATATAATCACTGTTATAGTTGGCTTTTTCTATGGTTCAAATCTAGATTTCAACAGTTTACAATGGAGTGGTGTCCCGTGCCAAAACTTAAAACGACAGTTTTATAACGCCCGAATGGATTTAAAATGCTATAACTTGTTCTTTATTGAAAGGAATCGCTGAAAAGTTCAGCCTTTTCCAGGAGTTGTAGGGGTGGATTGGCATAACTTTAGAAAATTATTTTAATGCGTTGAGCTGAGACGAAAACTCAGTTTTTGAAAGTGAAAATTGTCTCGAGAAGTTCAAGTGATATTTTGTTGTTTTAATTTGTTACTCACTTATTCTTATTTCACTGTACGTACTTAAATTTGTTTATAATATTTAAATCACGTTTAAACCCGTATGGTCTGAGGTTTTATACGGAACCAATTGTTGAAATTACATTAGATTGGACTAAATATACATTTTAAAATAACATGACATAGGTAACACAAATAAAAATTTCTATTTCTATATATTAAAAATTCACGCCTTTTTTTCCCCGAAGGGTTAGGCAGAGGCACCAGCTCAAGAGCAGGACCCTGTTTTTAAAAATAAAAAATTGAAAAGGAATTATTTTATGAGACTAATAGATTAAATGGCAAATTTAATTTTTCACAATATCTACTAACTATTATGAAATGTTTGCAAAAAAAACCAAACTCATTTTGTTACAAAAATAAGTAAAAAAAGGCTAGGTTCTATCTCAACGGCAAACTATCCCAGGCTTTTTTCAGCTCGATAAACTAGGAACTAGATTTGTTCGTATGAGTAATGTCGCCCAATAAAATCTTGACCTCATGTACTGGAAGAGAATTACTAGCGTAGGCTTAGAACAGTATTTGGTATTCACTTGGTAGCTTCTCATTTACATACATATGACTTGACTAGCTTGTACCGCGACTTGGAGTCAAAGTTGGAGTCACTTTGAGAAAATTATATCACTAAATAATAATAATATAAAACAAAGTCGTTTCCCGCTGGCTATGTGTATGTATGCTTAGATCTTTAAACCTACTCAACGGATTTTGATGCAGTTTTTATAATAGATAGTGTTTTGAAACAAAGTTTTATATGTGTAATACACGCATGGCACAACATAGGCCATAGATGTAAGGCGGTACATACGAAGTTCGCCGGGATAACTAGTTATTAATAATTTTAATAACGCATCACACAGAGCCCCTGACTAGGTTTAACCTGTATTTAGAGAGAACGATACACAAAATAAATTGGGCTTACCACAATGAATTGAAATACTATGTACTTTATTGCAATATCTTGACTGAGGTAATTAGTGTATGCCTAGCACATTAATACATAGTAATCAAATAAAGTCGCTTCCCGCGTCTGTCCCTATGTATGCTTAAATTTTCAAAATTATACGACAGATTTTGATGCGTTTTTTTTAATAGATAGAGTGATTCAAGAGGAAGGTTTATAAGTATAATTCATGCACAAGATAGTTATAGGTTTAGGCGGTACGAAGTTCGACGGGTCGACTAGTAGTATATAAATGAACGTGGCAAGGTTTGATGCAGAGATTTTGCAACGCAATTAACCAAAAAAAAAACCTCAACCTTGACTTTAACATTTTAGTTAAGTTTTTTCCATCCTATATAGTTGTTATCATAAAAAAAGATATTCCACTAAAACATGAAACCTTTGAACTTGTGAACGAGGTCATTAACCCCGATAAACGTCAGTAAAATGTTGCTCTTAATAAAGTTATCACGTATTATAGTTTGGGTGACAAAAGAAAACTCTTAGCGGCCCGGTATGGCCTCCCACATGGGCTTAGGCAGGACCATAGATGTATGAAGTTACCTAGACTACACCCTGCCTGCAAAAACTAAGGGTAAAATTTACTTTAGTTAATACTTTCCAATGTATAATTAATGTAGGTTTATTATTTAATTTCTTTTCGTTTTTTTTTTGTAAGAATAGTCTGAAACCCTCAAAAATATGAGTCCAATTAAAAAAGAAACTTCCCAGCCAAAAGACTTCGCTGCAAAACATTAGCAGTTTACCACAAGCACAATGCCACACGTTATGGGGGTTTTTGGCTATGTATGGCATAACATTCTTTAACGATCGACGCTGCTGTCCTGTCCATCCTTCGTGTATTTCCGTCACGCGACTCAGAATCCCTAAAAGTATACGTACAGTGGCAGTCTAGGAGGGTAACAGATTTGTCTATGGTCTCATGCACCTTAGACTTTATTACCAAAGAACAAGAGCTATTTTGCAATACAGAAAAACCGGAAGTTCCGAGACCGCCAAGGATAAAAAAAATGATTTTAAGCCATAAGTCCAATCCAAGCTCCCAAGTCACATAAATGGTTGCTGGCCTGTGGCCTCGTCTAATCATTACATACAAGCCCGTGTCTGAGGATCGCGATAAAATGTCCGACCTCGTGTCGACCACTCAGTCTAGACTTTACTGCTTGAGGTTTTTTTTTAACAAAAAAGTGTCAGTTACTTGATTCAAATCTGAAACGCAGAAATAACAAAAAAGGCCTTTGGACCAATTAGCATGCCAAAATTAAAAAGACAAAAAAACTGTTTACTAAATATCATTTACAGTTTTGTTTCAGTTGTTTAAAAACATACATTATTATATAATACTAGCTGTCCCTGTGATCTTCATATCGCGTCTTACAATTTTATACGTAAAACTTTTGCTTTCACTAGTTTTTCGATATTTTCTCATCTTTCTAACCTTCCCCTACTAAAAAAATTCAAAATCAGCCCGGCCCTCCTTGAGTTTTAGCGAGACTACCGAACAACAAATCCTTTTTTATATTTAAGTAGATAGTAGATTATAGATCTTACACAATAATACAAATCAATTGTTGTTAGTTTGTGTCACAAAAACTCGATAGCGGCAAGCAGATTTAGCAAATTTTGGTTTTGAAATGATTGTTGTGTCCTAGGGAGGGTTTCGGGCGTAGCTTGTTGTATCTAAAAATTACATAGTTACAATTTACAATCGGTTTTAACTTTAACTAGTCGACCCGGCGAACGTCTTACCGCCCAACTTTTACTATTTTGTCCATGTATTATACTTATAAACCTTACTCTTGAATCACTCTACCTATTAAAAAAAACCCTTATCCAAATCCGTTGCCTAGTTTTAAAGATTTAAGCATACATAGGGACAGACGGGGGAAGCGACTTTATTTTATACTATGTATATTGATTATGAGCCTAAGGAACAAAAATATACCTAGGTTCATTCTTAATTCAACTTATCGTTAAAAAATATATTCTAAAATTATATTTAGGTTATATAGGGATATATTTTTTACGATACGTTAAAGTAATATACCAACTTTTTACGATCAAGATCGTCAAGACGTTAGATCAATTAAGGGCTTATGGGCGTACCTAAATGTCAATTAGTACTTTCTTTGTTATTTTATTTTTACGAGAAAGTTACGAGTTGGCATATACATTTTTCAAAGATTATTATTAAATACTAGCTGTCCCGGCGAACTTCGTATCACGCCTTACAATTTTAAAAAAACTCCTCTCCCATTTCCATATTTTCTCATCTTTTAAACCTTCCAAACATTTTAAGACCAAAATCAGCTAAATCGGACCGGCCGTTCTCGAGTTTTATTTATTAGGAAATATTAGGTAAACTGAAGAAAAAATTCATGAATGAAAAACATCTTTAAAGACCTATATTACTTTGCCTAAAAAAAACTAGATGGAATGCCTGAACCTTTGCGTTACCTTTTTTAGTACATTAAAAAACTTTTTAATGTACTTAAATTGGCATATAGGTTTTAACACCTTTGTTATCGAGCGAGTGTGAGATCAGGTGGAAACGTAAATAAGGATTTAACACTGAATTGATTTATTCTAGCGATTGTTTTCAATTATACCCTTATCACGGGCTGGGTGTGTGATGGAAAAGTGATGGATTTTTTTCAAGTAGGCATTTTTATGTAAATACTAGAGGCTGTCCCGCGGTTTCACTCGCGCAGATTTCTCACTAACACTAAAATCCCATTTTTACCCGTTCCCGTGGGAATTTCGGAAAATCCCTTCTTAGTGCTCACCTGCACTCCCTAAGGAACCCACCTGCCAATTTTCAGCTTTCTACGCACAGTAGTTTCGGCTCTGCGTTGTCTGTCAGTCAGTCAGTCAGTCAGTAACGGAAGAGTTTTATATATATTGATTTAAATTGGCTTAGATCAAAATAATTTTGTTGGTTTAACATAAGGTAAACTGGTACACCTAGCGCTAAGTGATGAGAGAAGGACTCACTCAAGCGCTCGGAAGGTACTCTGAAAATAATTCAGTTTTAAAGTTTTAACCTGAGGAAAAGGGTTCAAAGCTAAGTTTTACTTATCAAATTATTCTGTCTTCCCAAACATATCCTAAAGTTAAACCATGCTGACCTACAGCTAAAGTAAACAAAGAATAAAGTTTTTTACCGGCCATTTATTTCATGAAAATCTGTCCAAATAATTACATTTTGCTTTTTATCACTTTATTCTGGAGCTTGTGGCGATGGCGGATCAACAGGTTTCTGTAACAAAATTTATATTGTTACCCTCTTATTCATAAAAAGTTAAAGAGCATTTTAGTTATTTGACGTATGTCAATTTAGACTGGATGTCACGGTTTTACCATACAACAAACCAGAGAAGTAGACCTCCAGTAAGGCTACTTAAAATCTACTGTATCTTTATGAATAAGACGGCTATTGTTTAAAAAACGATCCTCTTGCAACCATCTCAAAAATCCCCTGCAACCGTTTCTCTTGTAGAATAAACAAAATAGCTTGCATTTTTGTTTTACACATTTACAACTTTGATGCAGCTTTAATCACAATTTTGAAAAAAAATTGATCCGGCCATTCAAGAATTCCTATACATCAACAACATCGTTCATTATATCATCATCAACCACATAACATTTAATTAAACCACTACAGAAGAATATGGGTCTTCTTGTTTAACGCCATTTTCATCAGTGACCGTTCAAACATTTATGTAGGTAAAATCAATGATATGAACAAATGCACACTTACAGATATAGTCGACTGTTGCCTTTGAGCAGTGGAAGTCTGGCGCTGGGCGGTGGAGAGCTGACTGTGCGTGTGTGTAGCTGAACTAGAGCCTATTTTAGCTGAAATAATTATTTCCAATTATTGCATGAATAGAGCAAACCCATACATAACGTGACAGAAGCGTTATAAGCGTTCAAGGAGAAAAACTTATTACAAAGTACCTGTTGCTATTTCCTTCAAAGCCGCATGTTCAGAGGATGCCAACACAAGCCCAGTTTCAATTGGTGCAGAACGCTGATTTTCTAAAGACAAAAAACGGAAAGAGTATTTGTCAAATTATGTCTAATTGCTCAAAATAAATACTAACATGAAATATTTTTTCGTACCTGGCATAGCGTGATAGCTCTCATGAGCATCATAAAACTCTTCTACCGCAGCATTAGCAGACGGCACCAGCGACGCACTATCTGCCTCGCTCCCACTTGCGGATGAAACGCTTTCTTCTTCACCGAGGGCATTTTTCCTTCTCTTTCTACGCCTCCTTGCTGGCACAGCTGCTTCAGGATTCTCTGGTCCTTCAGTAGTTGGAACATTTGGTTCATCTCTCTTGATGTCGTGAAGCTCTAGTACAAGCGGTTGGTTGGTTTCAAATATGGCGTTGTTTGATGATGAGGATGATGTGCTAGTGTCTGTGAGGTCGATGTAATCGTCGGAGAGGTCTGTAACGTTAAAGTTTATTTTAGATTTATAAGGAAAACGACCCACTGACCGAAACGGACACTGAGATAGAGATCGATACAGAGGGGGGAGGTCTGCCTAGCAGTGGGACATAAATTAGGCTATCTTGAAAAAAGAAATCGTTGTTAAGTTTTAAACAACATAATTAACTGGTCGGTGGGTCGTTTTAGGATCCAAACCTAGCTACCCACTGACCGGGATTCATAACTTTAATCTCCTAATTTTTGTTTTCTAACCAAGGACCAAGGGATAGAGGGAAGAATAGCTGTATACTTTGTTTGGTACTCTGCGTACAGTTTTGAATAAAATAATAAATCTATCGGTCAGTGGGTAATTAACGTAAATAGCCCACTGACCGTTATGGTCGGTGGGTCGTTTTATTTCCCGCGTCTGTCTCTATGTATGCTTATATCTTTCAAACTATGCAACGGATTTTGATGAGGTTTTTTTTAAAGGATAGAGTGATTTACGAGGAAAGTAATAGGTAAGGCGGAAGTTCGCCCGGTCGACTAGTAGATACATAACAAAGGCTTTACAAACCGTTTTCCTGTTCGTGGGACATGTTTGTGCGTGGGAAGAAGCCTCGGGAAGTCGAAAGCTGAAGGTAATTTTATTAGTAGTACAGTGTTATGTTAATTTCGCATTTTGTCCAGTTTGCGAGTTTGTAAGGATCTAAAGGAATTTAAAAAACATTTTTTTTTGGTGTTTCTTTTAATAATTTTTGTGTTGAGCAGATTTTTTGTATACTTTAAATGTCACTGTCGCTGTGTCATTGTTGATGTTTTTTTTGACACAATTTTTTTTTGTATTTTTTGTCACCAGTAAAAATAAAATAAAATCTACCTACATGTCATAGTTAGTAGGTACAGCCCAGTGAGGTGGGAAAACGCTACGCTACAGCACCCTCGCGCCAATTTCAGCGGTTTCTCTACCCGAAAATTCGGTACCTAATGTAATTATTTAAATTTATTATTTCTAATGTAAATCTTCTTCACTGAACTTATTTCGCAAAAATATTTTTATCATCCATTTACTTAGAATGAAAAGCCTGTAGCCAGCTTGATCCCCTGGGAAATATAAAAATTGTGGAGACATATTGACTTTCCTATCTTTATTTGATAAAGGAATTGGAGCTCTGCATAAAACATCTCATAAACCAAGAATTATACTAAATACTGTAGCTACCTGCCTACTTTTAAATGATATTTTTTATAAATTACTAGTCGACCCGGCGAACTTCGTACCGCCTACTTATAAACATTCCTCTTGAATCAATCAATCTATTAAAGAAAACCGCATCAAAATCCGTTGCATAATTTTAAAGATATAAGCATACATAGGGACAGACGCGGGAAGCGACTTTATTTTATACTATGTATTGATGATAACCGTCTTGCAATTGCAACAGAAGTTACAGATCAGAAATAAAATACTAAATATTCTTTATTTTTAAATTCTTGTAGCCTACCATTGAAATTATCCTGTTCTACCTAATTTTTACGTAATATTTTTGACCGCTATGTTGTTGATAGTGCACGAGACAAACGCCGTACAATTATCAATATCAAAATGTTCCAAAACTTGATTTGATTATCAAATAATGAAAATCACCTCCCTGAACATTTACCAAATGAACGCAAAGCGCGGACGACAAAAATAACAAAACCATATGTCAAAAAAGAAAACCACATATCGTTTCCCGCGCACGTACAAACCGTTTTTATTTATTTTTACAAATACCTACATGTTGGATCTATCCATTCCGAACCCGAGAAAATCAGCTTCTGATAGATAACTGACGACAGCAGGGTTACCATCAATCCGTAAAATATTCTATCAGTTGATACAAAACTATGCGATGGGGCCAACGGCCAAACCCTTTAATCTGGAATCTATGAATAAATTTGAATAGCGCTACAAAGATAAATTCTAAACCTTTCTTTTTTGCTAACAGTCAATATGTGAACTGCTAGGGCTCAGCGCTCCGCGATATTGCTACTAAAACTCACTCACTGCCCATTTATAAAACGACCCCAAATTTTAATGACCTCGTAAAAATTATGTCGTATGTTTTTTAGGGATTTTTTATACTTCATTTCAGCGGTTTTTGGTAATAAAATACACACGCTGTTAGGATCTGAAATTCAATGACGCGCTCTTTATAAAATATTATTATTATTCCTAGAACAGTTTTTTTAAATTGAATTGTTATTATTAAATGATGTCTATTTAAATAGTAATACTTAATTACTCATAATCCTTGATACCATTACATGGGTTAAAAATATTTTTTTTTCTAAATGTAAATTAACGTTATTTTTAAATGTTTATAATTCTTACAGTATTTTTACTTTTAGTTAGTAAGTATATTTATTTTTATTTGTAAAATAAACAGCAAATACAAAGAAAAAACCAAGTAAATATTCAATTACCTTTTAATAAAATAAGCCCATCTAGAGATAGGCTTCTAAGACAAGGCAATGTTCTATCTAGTTATTTGATTCATGATAGATTAACAAGGTCGTGCGGTTTTATAAAATATCCCAGCTATCGTGGCCACCCTGAAAAACGTTTGCCGGCAAGATTTGAATACAAAGTAGAGTCAATAACAAAATAAGTTGCCTTGTCGCACTGCTCGTATCGTACCAACTACAGACCGACCTAATTGTTTATTGCTATTGCATAAAAAATATGTCTTTCACGATTTTCCCAACAAAAATATAAAGATCTGCCAAGCGTAGCGATTATAGCAATTAAACCCTAAATTAAAATGTTTGTCCTTGTGGCGATCTGAGGTGGACCTTAGCACAGTTTATTAAATAGTACTACATACAGTATGGGCACTCCGTGCCTCCCTCAGCAAGTGCGGCTCCCCCGCATCCGGTTACCTATCAGTACTAATGAAGCAGCGTCGCACGTCTTTTATCATCCCACAATACGCGTGCAATACACGAGTTTCGGCTGTGCGGGACGCAACGCGCTTTTTTCTACGAAGTGTCCGAGGTGTGACCTTAGGTTAAGCAGTGGTCATATTTGCATGAATTAAACAAAATATGTACACTCATTCTTAGATTGCTAAGCTAAAAAATAATAAAAATACTTGTTGTATACTCAGAAACCTAGTTCCCTTATAAACTTTAAATTGAATTTTTAGAAGCTCTAAAAAGTTTCCTTTAGAAATTTCTCATAGTAAAACTTGTCTCGTATACGCGGGAACGTTACGAACTAGAAATTTTCTTTCATCACGGTTAGACGAGCACCTATGATGGCCATCCAGGACCACAAAGGATCTAGACTGGAATCAGGTCACTCGGTTTAGAACTACAATGCGGGTCCGCGAAGAATCGTATACAAAAATTGCTTGTTCAGATGGCGCATTTTTAAGTTGTAAACAAATTCTTTTGGAACATTTTTTTAGATTCTTGTATAGGCTTTTCGTGATTGTTTCTCGAGAGGTACTAAATATTTTAAAGCCAAAAGTTTGGGAGTGTGAGTGTGTGTGTATGTTTGTTACTTCTCCACGTCTAAAAAGCTGGAGCGATTTCAATGAAATTTGGTATTGAGTTAGCTGACACCCTGGCTACACATAGTCTACTTTTTACTGCGGTAATAAACCGCGGATAACACTGTGGGGCATAGCTAGTTAGTATTAAACATATATATATATATTCTATTTATCGCTTTTACCGTTGAACCAATTTTGACGCGGTTATGGCTATGGTTATCTTTAAATCCTCTTGGTTTAAAAATATTAGGAAATTTATACTTCCAGTCCAATAGGAAGCTTACAAGGACGTGAATAAAAGAGTGGAAAAACGACTGGCAAGAAGAACTACACAGACAACAACTCACCTCTTAAATTAAAGAAGAAAAAGAAGCCGCTTTTAGTTATTTGTGCACATTTTGTACTTATAACCTTCCTCTTGAAACCACTCTATCTATTAAAAAATATCTGTTGCATAATTTTAAAGATTTAAGCATACCTACAAAGGGACAGACGCGGACAGCGACTATGTATTGATTTACGAGAACTATTCGTAAATTTTTGTTTTACCAATGGAATGAAACCTCATGGAATGGAAATCCAATCAAAATAAAAGTTCTAATCATAAGTTGTATATACCATAATGCAGTAACTTTACAATACAAGTCTCATCAGTATTCGCGCGCTCCTATAAACACTTTCAAACTTTGTTCACTTATAAAAGTGACATTCTTTCTTTAGAAAACTTCAGCCAATAACTTTAACTTGCTTGAGAATTATTTCGCGTTATAGTTTTTTGAGGAAAATCATGTGGTTTCATAAAAAAAAAAAGGTTTAAGGTATGTACATAGTTGTCAAATATATTTAAAACATTCAAAACCTGAATTTATCTTGATAATAATAGCAGATAATGAAAAGTTATTAGTCATTATTGAAAATCTAATTTTTCTCTTGGATTAAGTTCTAAAATTCGGCTGCGTTTACCTATAACCCACGCGTTATGTTCCTAAAACAAATTTCAGTTTATAATACTTAACTTGCTAACCCGGCGAATATTGTACTGGTAGGTAGCGATGTTGATTTTTGTCGAACCCTAGCATTTTTGAAGGTATGCCAATCTATGTTCATAATACACAGGATTCTAAATATGATAGGTATTCTTTTTTTTTTGATTGGCTTAGTAGTTTCGGAGCCTATTCCATTCAAACAATTAAAACTTTCCTCCTCCTAATAAGTAGTGTAGTAGATGTACAAAGATTAAATTAAGTTAAACCCGGATATCTGCTATCTGCAAGCTGCCCTAAGTGATTACAATTCCGTACAGAGTCAAACAAGGGAAGCGAGGTTATTACTCTTTTAACAAAGCACAATCCTCGCATTAACTTTTATTCTTTTATTTATTGCTCATAAACAAACGAATGTTTCTAGCTAAAGCAGGACTCTACATATAGTCAGGGCACGCAACCCTAGTTTACTGTCCCAGTCAAGATACTCTACACTCTCGTAGTGCCATTCAGCGCTTGTTGGGTGAATTATTCAATAGGAATCTAAGCTCTATCTGATACTAGATAGTATACCTTGGTTGCTTTGAAGTGGACGATAAGTAAACAATGAATTATTACTTACGCTTTTTGATATAGGTTGGTTAAACTCTGCTAGGTAATATATTTTGAATGCATAATTTATTCCAAAAATTATGTATTTTCAGAATTTTGATAGGTATTTAAGTCCCTATGATGACTATGTACTTTTGTTTTTTTAGTACCCATCTATTGATGTACAAATGTTTCGGTATTTTCTAACTCTACCAAACATAGTTAGTCAGATACCATCATACAATTATCGAAGTAAAAAAAAAATAACACTTTTTGTACTCAAAATACAGAGACAATTTTAAATTTCAATCGCTAAATATCTAATTACGAGTCGATCGTTTTTAGTTAACAAATTTGACCGCCAGGAGTATAGTCCTAGCACTTTAAAAAAAAAAAAACATTTTATAGGACAAATTATATCGTTAAGGATTCTAGGTAGAAGACAGTATTAGTATGCACGTTATCCGTTCTAGTTCCACATGTGATGGTTTACGGGATTGGAAGTTATGAGCAGATCCAATCTGGGGAGGCGAGCTTGCATTGCTTTACTAATCAGTGTGAAGAGGGCACAGTTATCACACTAATATTATGAAGGCAAAACTTAGTGTGTATGTTTGTTACTTCTTCGCATCTAAATGGCTGGAGCGATTTCAATGAAATTTGGTATGGAGTTAGCTGACAGCCTGGATTAACACATAGGCTACTTTTTACTGTTGTAAAAATAATACTGCGGAGCAAAACTAGTAATAACATATTGAAATTTATGAAACACTGGTACTGGTTATCGCAGTAGAAAGGGATGTCAACTGTACACCGAAGGTCCGAGTTCAATTTATAGCGCGAGAAAACAATGTTCCTATTAATATAAATGTTTTTTTTTTCTAGTCTGCGTGTTCTTGTGTTTCTTTACACAAGACATATGTGTTTCAGGCACACAGTGTGATACAGCTTCTTCCTACTTAGGCGCTTTAAATACACGTTATTTATATGTGTCATTTCATAAAGAAATGTAAAAGGGCCCTTTATTATACACTAGTCGATCCGGCAAACTTCGTATCGCCTAACTTATTACTACATATGTTGTGTCTCGTCTCGGCGCTTTTGGGAATGACCCCGGGAACCATACATTTTTACCGTCCGAAGTTCTTCCCATTTTATCTATATCTTGAACTGCTTTATCTATTAAAAAAACCTCATCAAAATATTGCTTAGTTTTAAAATTAAAAATTCAAGCGTAGTATTAAGCGACAGACAGACAGCGAAAAGAACTTTGCTTTATGTTATGCATTGATGATGATGACAAAGCATAATTCACACACTTACTCGAAGTGAGAAAGCAACATAAATCAGCAATCGGAATAAGGGCGAGACAATTCTCAATCGGTGACGACTGACGATACGAACTCTGACCCAATTTAGCGAAACACAATAACGACAAGTTGGCGTGGCTTAGAATTGACCAATCTTTTACGACCCGTCGTTTTAAGACGAAAACGAGACCTAGGGTCAATGCACACTAGCGTTCAACTTCAAGATAGTTTTGTGTCTTATAAGGGCGGAAACAAATCGCCCGTCACTTTCGACGGTCTTAGTGATGTATTTAAACTTTCACCAAGATATTCGCTGTAGCATTCTGTCTGATCCTATTAAATTATTTTTAGACTTAACTTTTGTGGTGTGTGAAAAGTTCAATCTGTAAATCGGAGAAACATTATTCTTAACCTACATGTATAATTCAATAAAGAATCATTTTAACTTTAATTCTTCACTATTCTTGCTAACTCTTCAAAATACTAAATAAATTGGTTCCAAAACTTGTGGCCTCAAAAGACAACTTTTCTAGATTAGTAACATCGTCTTAAAACTCTTTTGTAATTTAACAAGACAACTAATATGTAAAAAAATGTTAAGAATACCTTTTCTGCTTGAATAAATACATACTAAAGGTTGCAGACAGATTTATCGTCGACTCGGCTTGATAAATGTGAACAATTTGTAAAAATAAAAATATTTTGCAAATTTATTATAATGAAAACCATCTTGTTTTAGTTATTAAAAATTTTAGAAATGGTAAAAACATCAAATATTTATCAATATATATAAAACTCTTCCGTTACTGACTGACTGAGTGAGCACTAAGAAGGGATTTCCTGAAATTCCCACGGGAACGAGAAAAAACGGGAATTTTGTGTTAATGAGAAATCTGCGCGGGAAAAACCGCGGGGCAGCCTCTAGTTAAATATAAAATTTTAGAAATGGTTATAGTATTAAATTTACTAGGTTTCGTTATTAATTTGGTATTCAAATTTTCAAACTTGATTTTTATAAGTGGCTTTTAAAACAAAATGCACAGATAAGTTTTAAACATTTATTTACGCAATTTTATTCCAATTAGGTACAAACATTTATACTTTTTTAAATTTTTAAACATAGTTCGTTTTATCACTTCTCATAGAAGTTTTAAAATAATACAAGATAAAAAGTGAACAGTTATTCCTTGTTAGACTTTTCTAAGATTTAGATCTTATTTTAAGTTTTTCTTTCTTCTTTCTAAATGTTAAAGAGTTTAACTCTTTACAGGATTCTTTGGCACCCTTTTTATAGAGATACTACTATTTAAGTTATTTTCCTTACTACAGTAAAACATTATTATTTTTTACTTAAATACCTATTGTTTGACTAGATTTAGATCTTATCAAATAGATACAATTAGGAGCCTATTTAACGTTTATATTCAATTATATTTAACACATTTATTTTTTACATATTCATTAGGAATTCGTAGTCCCTGTATTCTTAAAATTCGAAAACAATTTTAATATATAGGTACCTATTAGGTATATTTTAAATGCAGGATTTATGGCAGATATTAATAATATGGACGTTAGAGTTTAAAAGTAAAGCAAATTCCGATAAAAAATATGAAAACTTGTATTTCGTTGTAAATAAAAAGTTGGTAAATGTATCCGAATTTTCCGAGTTTCCTTTTTTTTTTACTTCTGCCTTTGTTTAGATTTGTTCAATATAGATTCTGTAATTTCTTTGATTCTTTAGAGACCAGATAAAATTGTTATGCCTAGTTAGATGTGCTCTAGGTTCGACGTTTAAGTTACATTCTGGCTAGCCCTAAGTAACGTTGGTCGTTTGGTTCGAAGAAACAATAAAATTCAAGTTTACCATGGTATTTGGTATCGACCTGTATGACTGGCCGTTAAGTGACGAAAGTGCTCACAAAATAAAACTTCTAAAGACAACCTTATAATCTAAAACTGCTTTCACATATTTATCCTACAAATAACATTTACAAATAAGTGTCATCTCGCCTGGAGACGGCGTGGCAGTTATTATTAATCTGGTGCTGATGATGATGAAGCTCGTTGTGGTCTTCTGGAAGGTGGAGCCTGACCTTCCGACCGCTGCTGTTGCACTGGTGAACCCGTTGCGGGGCAAACTGTGTTTTGTCTTCGTTCAACTGTAGATGAAATAAGCATGGAATTCAAACAATCTTAGAAACGCGAATAGTCCGAGAGAGCATCACCCTGGCACGACTATAACATCGCCGGGATTCTCTCGCTCATGGAGACGACCCAGAGTAAGTCAGTATTTTTTTTTTAATTTGGGCATTTTGGATTCCCGCATAATGCGTTGGCCGATTTAAATTATGTTCGAACTTTACTATAGATATTCTAATACAGTATTCGTCGTTTTATTCATAGGTATAAATACAAACAAGAACGAGTAAAATTATGAATTTTTTAAAAGACCAGCTAGATCTCTCGCTTAGCTAGCTCGTTCAAATATCTTTTGTTTTTGAGGACTGAGGACCATAAATTTACTTAGCTCTTGTATGTTAATTCCTCCTGTAATAATCCGCTTGTTTTATTTACCTGACACTTGACAGTGAGGTCCCGCCTAGTCCTCCGATGCGATGACGTCAGCAGCTCGGTGTGAGCCCTCGACTCGCCCGCTGGACTCTCGCCGCCCTTCATACGACACCACAGCCACTTGTAGGGCGGAATGTTTCTGGGTACGAAGGATTGTACTTAGTTAAAACCGCTTACAACAACTTAATGAACCTACCTTATTATCGTAGGTTATATGAAGTTTTATGTAATTTAACTAATTGCATAATCTCTTCTCTCTCCTTCATCGTTTTTTTTTTGTAAAAGACTAGAGGCTGCCCTACGGTTTCACATAAACACATAAATCCCGTTTTTTCCCGTTCCCATGGGAATGTCGGGAAATTATTCCTTAGTGCTCCCCTACGCTCCCCAAAATTCCAGCCTGCTACGCCCAGTAGTTTTGGATCTGCGCTGTCTATCAGTCAGTCCGTAACGGAAGAGTTTTATATACATTGATATTGATTATTAATTAACTTTTTTTATTTTTTTTTCAGTCCTGTGTGCTCCATTCATTCTCTCCGCGGCAGCGGCGGTTCGATTTCAATTCACTGTAAATTTTCTACTAATATCAAGAATATCTCAATTTATTTAGCTGAATATCAAAATTGACGAAAGTAACAAAAAATCACTTGAATGCGGGAGCTCCACTGGGAAATTAAGTTTGACCTATTAAGTGTTGTAGGCAATAATTGTTTTCCCCTTTTTTATCCTAAAGGACAAAATATTGTAACAAAAAACAATTGATAGTAGGAAGCTATCTGCGTTAATTTGAATAGCGTCACAGCAGTTTTAAAGTCTTTAAAATGCTAAAGACGCCACTACGCCTTGCTTTATGGCACAGTTTCTGCGCCATAAAACTCTAATACTAGATGCTTCGGCGCTCGTTAGAATTGTATTACAGAGCTGTCTTTTAGTTGTATAGTGCTATTTATGCTCCTTCCTAGCAAGTGTTCAAAAAAATCTATTAAGTTATAATGTTCTATGCTTCTTGCAAGTATTCTATGTTGTGTTTACAAAAAGCTATTAGACACGACATTATTGTCTGGTTAAACAAAAGTAAAACCTAGGTAGTATTATCCTATTACCTAATATGTATTTTGCAAACTTTTGCATGATAGTAAAAATATGTATCTTAGAATAAAAAATGGAGAGGCTCCACCGACAAGAGCACAGCCCTTAAAAGAGAAGAAAAAGAAGAATTTAAAACCAATAAGTTCCTAGTCATAGACAATTTTAAAGAACAGTTGTTAAAATTAGTTGGTTTATTTCTCTGAGTTGTTAAAGGGTTTCAGAAAATCCTTAAAACTTTGAAGTTTAAATTAATTTTACGTCCCTAAACAGAGTACTTGTTTAATTATTTAGCTTATTGACTGTAGAAACAGTAAAATACTAGCACAAGTACTAAAACGGCTATAAAGTATGTAGTAAGAAGCTAAACGAACCTTAATCAGCGAACTGTCTTTTAAATTTAGTTCTTTACATAATTCCTTTGAGAATTAAGTGTTTTACTTCATCAATATTATTGCCTTTATTAAGGCAATAAGCAGTTTTATTTTAAAATTTTCAAAAAGAAACTTAATTTGGTAATTAAACGTTTAATTTCAGATAAAAAGAGGCAATTGATCTAGTAATTATTTTACTTTTTAACCGACGAAAAAACAAAAAGGAGGAGGATCTCAATTCGTCGCGTATATATATATATATATTTTTTTATGTATGATCACGCATAACTTTTTACTGTGTGGACCGATTTTGATAATTATTTTTTTAATCGACAGGGTATACCTTGAAGTTGGTCCCATAAAAATTTGGAAATAAAATTCCCACCCTAAGGGTGGGAAAATAGGGGTGACTTTTTGGTCGGCGGGTCGATTTATCCACTCACAGGTTGCATTTCCGTGTTACATTATAACCTTTGATACCTACTTACAATATCTTTGGAAATGAAATAAAATCAGCCAAAAGACGTCCTGGACATAGGCCTCCCTCACAAATCGCCTCACCGACCGGTCGTGATCGAACCTCATCCTGTTAGTCCCTCAACCTTTACCAGGTTGTGTGGCCACCTTGTGGGGTGCGACCACCCGGTGAAGTATGATTAGCTGGGGTCAAAAAATTTGCCCAATAAAAACTGAAAAACAAAAAATAACGAATCCACACGGTGCCACAGAATCAACGAATAAAGATCACTAAATTACCTGAAATTCAAAGAAATAACCGAAAAACGTATGCCGCTGCCATCGCGCTTTACATAGATAATGAATTTGCTTGTGTGGTGTGGCGCCGACTTAAAATTTCTTGGTAATCCAAAATTACTTTAAGAAGTGAGTAAATTAAGGCCTAATAGAAAATGTTTCCCTATTATTTAATGCTTTTCAGTTTTTTCGGCGGTTTAATTTTTTTATAAAAAGTTTTTATATTTGTATTGTTTGTAACCGTATTGAATTAAAAATTAACTTGTTGTTGCAAATTTGCAAGTCAAATAAGTTTTGTCTGTTTCATTACTGCTAACTAATTTCACATTGATGAAGCCATTATTTCATTAATGAATATAATTATTTAAATTGTTTTGGGTTTATTTTTTGGGTTGCCCAGAAGAAATCGTTTTTAGCGATAAGGCCACCCATTGCCCTTTGTAATATCCAAATTTTACTGTATGTATTATTTAATGATATTTATTTCTGTGTTTATTATGGCAATAAAGCGTTTTTATGTGTTATGTTATGTTGTGTTTTTTATTTGTTTATGACATTGATACTGCGCAGGTCTAGTTCAGCAAAGTGTGCACTTTTGTTTTTTTTTTAAACTATAGTAGGTATATTAAGTACGTTTTAGCGAGAATTAATTGTAAAGTTTTTAGTATTAAAAACACTACAAAAGGCAAAAATCTACCACAGAGTTTTTTTAAAGTTTTCTTTTGTTTTTGCGCTATGAACTACAAGTAATTACATCAATATGAATTAGCAGGTATATACAAAGTTTAAATGATCATAATCTATCCAAAATCAAGTACCTACTTGATCTTGACTAAACATAATTATATCGATATTAATCATATAATCTACCCAAAATTGGGGAAATATAAGTAGTACATA
Source organism: Euspilapteryx auroguttella (assembly GCA_951802225.1). Lineage (NCBI taxonomy): Eukaryota > Metazoa > Arthropoda > Insecta > Lepidoptera > Gracillariidae > Euspilapteryx > Euspilapteryx auroguttella. Next base: position 11,522,904 of record OX637645.1, read on the forward strand.
TCCGTTTAAACAAAGGAATTTCTACAACACAACACATGCAACAATCCTTTAACACAAAGCCTTGGAAAAGCACTAATAAAATCACAGACGTCGAGGTCACTGAACCGTATCGTTTTCTTCGGATATAAAGTTAAGGGATTCAATATAAATACAATTACACCTTCTCTGATTGAAACATAATTAAATAAAACTGAACTGACTGAATAGAATAATGTACGTCGATTGAACAATCCTACATAGCTTAAGGTCGGAATAAGATCTTTAGTATTAAGTTTTTGTTCCAACTTCAGTTATAAAATTCAAATACAAATCACTTTATTGGAGAATAAACATAAAATACTGCATTATATACGTACAACATATCCAAACTAGTATTATAAATGCGAAAGTGGTTAGTCTTTCTGTCTTTCTGTTTCTCTGTCTCGCTTTACTGAGAAAACTACTGAACCTATTTGAATGAAATTTAGTATACGGATAGTTGACAGCCTTAAAAAGGAACTATGCTACTTTTTATGCCGAAATTCCCACGGGAAAATTGGGAATTTTATATTTCAAGGGAAAATGCGCTGGCGAAGCCGCGGGCTCCCACAAGTACAAAAATTAAAAAACAGAATGATGAAACGAAGTATTAAATGAAATCATTGCTATCGATATTGCCTTTAAAATAATATAAATTCTTAATCTTATATAGATATCAAAATTTAAACGTTTTTAAATCCCAATTTCAATCCACATGTAGCAAATCCACGAGCATTTAATTAACCATATAGCATTGTTCAATATTGAAACGCTCCAACCATAATAGTACATTAGCTAGGATTTAGCGCCATTTGGTCGTCTTACTAAGCCCATACGATCACAAGCTCGTTATGAAACTATTTAGATTCAACTATCTGAAACTGCAGTTCTAGCACAAGCTGAATAAAAAAAGAGGAATTTTACACTTCTACAGAAAAAGACGAGACAGCGTGGACGACCAAGGGAAAGATACTTCGACCAAATAACGGAGCGAGTCAGTGCAGAGTCGTATCAGATGGTCAAGACGCTGGCGGGGAACAGGGGTGAATGGCGGAGGCTCCACCGACATGAAGACAGAACAGAATCTTTAATTTTCCGAGAGAATATTCTGTTGTTTCCGAATTCTTTAAACTCGATCAAAATAAAAAAGTTGATTCAGCTTTCAGCTGTACCTGGAAGGAATCACTTTTAGCCATATATTTTCACACATAAGGTCGCCCATTAGCATGCAATTTTAATTATTTGTACTTTAAATCGTATAATGTACTTTTGTATCTTACGTGTGTAAGAAAGTTTATTTTATCCTATCTTATCAATCTTTCCCTAAGCAACATCGGAGTTTCCAAAAATACTTATATCATCAAACCCTATACATAGGTTAGATATGTAAAACATTATTTTTATCGGTATTGTGCTAGCCCTGCTGGATGGAGACGGGTTTAGTTTCAAAGCTATAGATTTTCTGTAATAGGGTATTAGAATGTAATCCTACTTGTGAATTTTAGGTAATGAGTAAGTAGTTGAACATCTTACTTTATGTCACACTAATATTATATCATCAATAAATAGTATAAAACAAAGTCGCTTCCCGCGTCTGTCTCTTGTATGCTTAAATCTTTAAAAGTATGCAATGGATTTTGATGCGTTTTGTTTTGTTGACCCGGCGAACTTTGTACCGCCTAACCTGTTACTATTTTGCTCATGTTTTATACTTATAAACCTTCCTCTTGGATCACTCTATCAATTACAAAAAACCACATCAAAATCCGTTGGATAGTTTGAAAGATATAAGCATACATAGGGACAGACGCGGGAAGCGACTTTATTTTATACTATGTATTGAAGTGATTCAAGAGGAAGATTTATAAATTTAAGACATGCACAATATCGTCATAGGGTAGGCGTGATGAAGTTCGCCGGGTCGACTAGTATAATGAATATATGAATGATATCTTTCTTGTTCTTACAACAAATAAAACAAGAAAAATAAAACCTAGGTTGACACATCACAAAGTTGACAAAGGTTGACCTTTTTTTTTCAGGTACCTAGGTAATCTGTAGATTATCAGGTGGTATCATTGGTACACACCGAACGCAGATATCAAAGATTCCCGGGATTTTTTCTAATAACGCTGAGGTGCCACCACACACACATAATAGGGAAATGTGTTAGGCATTTTCCAAGTTATCAAAATAAGGAGAGTTAGTTTAGGTGAATTAACTGGCTACTTATCTATCGCTTAATGGCTTACACGGTGCGAAACTAGCGCCACTTCCGATAAATAATTAATGTTACGTTATGAAACTAAAGTGGCCACTTTAGGCAACAAAATATTTTTATCTTTGATTTTGAACCTAAAAGCTACACAACATGGCCTTAAAAATAATTCTAAGCAAGATTAAAAACAACCGTCTGTGACGGCATCCACTTTATGGATCTCACAGACAATGAATGCAAAAACATCATGGCCGCCACAGCTTAACAGTTAGTCACAGCGGACGGGCTAAGGGCTAAGGAGTCGAAGGCGCATATTTTTCATTTAAAACGTCATTCTTAACGTCATTTTTATACTACAAAAACGCGCAATCAGAAACATTTATCAGCTTAAAGCTCGCGAGTCCCTCAGAGAAAAATTCAAAGAAATAGATATTTTGACGCTTCCTTCCCAGTACATTTTTGAAATTATTATGTATACTCGTAGAAACATACATATGTTTGATAAAAAATGTGATAAAATTAAGGACCTTAGAACGCGTAGCAAAAACAAACTCAGTATTCCACAAAACAGACTAAAACGGACAAACAAATGCTTTATAGGAAACGAAGTAAGATTCTATAACAAGATCCCAGAAGAAATTTTGATCCTGAATGATAATGAGTTTAAAACTCGTATCAAAAAAGTTCTGATTAAGAAAGCTTATTACAATATTGATGATTATGTAAACGACAAAGACGCATGGAAGTAGTCTAGCTCTGCACTTAAGATATTTTTCATTATTTAATGTAATTTCATTTTTATTTATCTGTATAATGTTTATAGTATTGTCACTTAATTGTATTGTAAATATTGTAATATCACAAAACAAAAAGAAGAAAAAAAAGAGAGATAAATTGTAAAGTAGAGTTTGTTACCCCTTTCTTCTCTACGCTGTAAAATCATTGCGAAAGGGAGTAGAATCATTTGACAGAGGAGGGCTCGTTTGGGGGCCTCTCCAGGCGACTATTGTCGTAAGGCAAGGCAAACATTTGTTTACCTGAGCCAATTGGTGGGCACCCTGAACTACCTCGCCTCTCACAGTATAGGATACTTTACCAAATAAGGTATCAATAGCGATTAGATGTATAGTCTAATTGACTTTCAATAAGTGATATCTTGTATCCTATATTGAATAAAGAATTTGACTTTGAAAAGATATTAATTATTTATCAGAAGTGGCGCTAGTGGCGCACCGTTTCGCCCATTAAAATGCCTTACCTTAGGCTTAAGAATATCCTGCTAGAGAAAATGAAGTAGATGACAGGATTGGCTGCAGAGTTGAGAGGAGCAAGGCTCTGGATGAGGGAAGCGATCGCCACGTTGGCCTGAGTATCAGGCACATAGTCGTATACTTGCAGGAGGTCGAATATCATGTATGGCGACCAGCAGAGGACGAACACTGTGAAAGATATAATATAATTGAAGATAGTCTTATGCTTATTTTCCATAAAGTAAAAGAAGAGGCACCAGCTTGATTGTGTCCACGAGAGGGAGAAATGCATAGAGCTGGACCCACGTTTGGCCTAGAAGAACATTAAAAAAAAACGCATCGTACTCAGAGCCCCTAATTAGAAAGAACCTGTATCTAGGGTGCCCGAAACATAATACAGAGACGAACATTACACTCATTCCGGAAACAAACATCGATATTCATCATACCAATGATCGCCCCGCCGGGAATCGAACCTAGGTGCACACGCTTGTCAGTCCACATCACTGCCAACTGAGCTACGGAGCAGTCAAGCATATTCCTGAATATACTTGAAAAATAAATAAAGTTTAATTAGGATTAGAGCTAAAGTTAAACATGAATCAGCACTTAACTTCATTAGAATTCATAAATTCAAAACGAGGAATTATACATTACAAATGTAAAGAAATTATACAAATGCATGAATTCGAAACGTTGATACTATGTATAGTATCTACGTTTCGAATTTATGCAAATAGGTGACTTATAGAATTAAATACTACTGGCGTCACAAAATAATAGGTCCGTTGAAAAAGAGCTTAAAATGTAACTTCTTGAACTGTAAAATGTAACTGAATGGAACGAAAAAATATATGTTAATCGCCAATACACCCTGGGTGATAATTTTTTTTTCTGTTTCGCTCATTTTCGTTCTAAGTTACATACTTTTAAGGCTTATTTTCGCCTCACTCCCATAATGTGCGTAAGGCCTGCATAACTTGAAGTATATTAAAGAACTCTTCTAGCAAAGCTACGTTCAGAAAATTATTAGGTTGGTATATTTTTTTATTTTTTACTATTTCTATAATATGGTGTGACAATACCCTTTTAAATTCAATCCAAATTTGTTTACGGTTTAATACTAATTATATATTCACGTGAACCGTGCCGTGAGATAAATCTTGTTTACTAACGTACGTCGGATCGTATTTAAGTATAAAAATGTGTCACGTATCAGTTGTCTATATTAATTACTTACTCGGGAAAGTAGATTTATAACAACAGTTTTTTTTTAACAACGCTGACGTGTAATATAACACGTCATTACCATACTGTATACCTACTTCATTATTTAGGGTGCCGTAGTGAAATAAAAAAAGTGATCAAGTAAACTTTCATGGACTCTAATGAAGGAACAGTGTTGCAGTTTTTCACATAGTATCTTAGAAAATATTAACCGCTGTACAGATTAAAAATATTCTGTCAATCACACAGTTATATAAATGCTGCCGCCATTTTGTTTGGAGATCTATACCCTTTATTAGATCTTCTAAAGCTAGAGCTTTATTGCTTAGTTAAATAAATAACCAAAACTGATTCCCGGGCGGGGCGAATATCGATATGATGAATGTCGATGTTTGGTTCTCTCTCTATGTGTGTTTCGGGTACCCTAGATACAATTTAGGGCCTTTGAGTGTTATGTGTGTGTTTTTTTAATAATCAGTTAAAAATAGGAGCTTTCTGCACGAATATAATAATTAATAAGCAATAAGCATTAAACATTATTTGATTTAATACATATTATAATAAATATTTTGTCATAAAATATACAAAAAGCTGAATAATACTAAAAAAAACATTTCCATTATTTCCAACTAATCAAATTTGTTTGCCGACCAAAACCTAAGGTCTCAGCAGATGTCATAAAAGTTTCGTCACCAACTCCGACCAAGGACTAGCTTTGATGAATTGGGTCGTAAACTTTTACATTGCGGCGGCAGTTAGACCTAAATAAGGCCTTATCTACACTGTCCGGCGAAAACGGATCAGGAATTTTGGTAAAGAAAAACCACAGAAATACAGGGTACGCCTACGCCAATCAGAGAGGTAGATAATAAAGTGTTCTAAGCAGGAATCATGTCCCATTTTATCAATTAAATGAGAAATTAAGAGAGAGTTTTTGAGTTTCAAAAAGGTTTTGATATCGAGATTTCTAAAATTTCCTTGGGAAAGGTAAAAAATTGGTACCTATTTACATTTCAAATTTCGTAGCGCAGGCAAAGCTTTGGGGATTACCACCGTTTTCCGGAACAAAAACCCTTCCGAGTATTTTTTTTTCTCCATTAAACTGTTACTTAAATTTTATTCTGTATCTATAGAATTACTTATAATTTTGAAACCTAAAAACCTGCACTGCACATAAAGTTTTCGATATTAATACTAACAAATATTTTCAAAATATTCAAATGATTTGTCTATAAATATCAGTATATGACTGCAAAGAAAGCTTAATCTTAAATAAAACTTGCTAAAATTAATTGTTAAAACCTATGAAAGTACCCTTAAATGTTGCCTGTTAGACCAAATCCTTTCAGAGATGAGGGCTAAATTAAGTATTTCATTTTCCTCAGCTTTCATATGATCTGTTATGTCGTTTACTAACTAGGCATGTAATAAAGTTACATATAAAAGTAATGGTAAAAGTAATTTCATTTTTCATGTGTTTTTCGTTTTCCCTTCATTTTCGTTTCGTCAAAGGAGTACCTACTTCCACATAATAACTCAATTCTATAAAATTCCGTCTTTGAATATGTGCAAATGAAGCTTTTGAGAAAAAAATAACCAAGTAAGTTATACTTATAAGGTTTCTATTATGACTCCAAAATGTAAACAAGTTAGCGGCAATAAACTCGCTTGTTTTTTTTCTATTTAGCCGCTATATTGTTAAGGTTTCTAAGTTAAAATAAGAATGTTGAAACAATTGTTTGTTTAGTACTTTAGGTACAGACCTTTTTTAGGTTTCAAACGCTAATTTAGGTAGAATTTTCAACCAAAACGCCTAATGCTTGTTGCATTGGTATTTTCAATATAAATCGGTACAACTGGGACGGTGGCTCACTACGTTTACTTGATTTTTTTATTCTCCTTAAGTAAAAATAAAATGTGTATTTTATAGATAGATTGATCATGACAGCGAGCGGCGTACTGCGAAGTAGCACTAGGCGGGGGTAATGAAACAGAACATTTATGAGCTTACCGAGCGGCGTAGCGAGAGAGCGGCGGAAAGCGACTGACTCTAACAGACACAGTTATAGAAAAAATAAAACATTATTGGACCCAGCTCAGATTTGTCGTGTCGTGGCGAACATACCAAGAAGACAACAATAGAAAGGTCTTTAACTTCTCAGAAATAGGTTCGAAGACCAATCTCGTGCCGTTTTAATATGGTGGCTTAAGTAATCTGTTTTGAAACAGTGCCATAGAACTGAGATACCTTTTAATTGTTATTCACTCTGCAAAAGTATTTGCAACGCCTCGCCAGATTGTAAGTAAGTATCAAACAAATATATAATGTATGATGTGCACTCGCTTTAAACGATACCGCATACTAATTTCGGTCTAGAACGGCGTAACACTTCCGGTTTTTCTGAATTGCAAAGTTCTTTGGTAATACAGTATACGCCACACAAACCCATTGAAAAATCTTTTAAGCCGTCCGAGACCACCACAGTACAGACTAACTTTTTAGAAAATGGCAGCCAAACTAGTTTAGCCGCAAGCGCCCGAGCATAAACTATCAGGCTTTAAGGTAAGGTATACACACATATCCAGTAACCCAAGCCATATTCGACCATAGCGACTAAAATCCAAATTGATGAGAGCCTCGTCGAGTGCACTCTCCGTTGACTGATAAAGGCAATTTTGGCAGCGCATGTGCGACCAGATACGCTGCAAGTCAGCACCCCTCCGACAAAATTGTAACGAATGAACACAGGTGGCCAGACCTTAATCTCGATATTATCCTATTGAATTCAGTTTGTCTCTTTTCATACAGAGAACACGTAGCCTAATAAATATCCTTTTTTGAAGTCGGTTAAATAGAGAAACAGGTGAGATGGTGGATGTTATTAGTTGCCATCTCTCTCGATATTAGTTTAGGAAAAATAGCTGATGAACTTATAGGATTGATAACTTTTAAGATATATTTCAGTACCCTGCAGGATTCGTGTGCTGATCATAATTTTTTTTAACCATCTTTTGTACCGCTTGTTGAGCATAACCTAAAAGGCTTTATCGCCTTTAACTAAGGACTCAACGCCACACAGAATCCCTAAACCTTGGGCTCTAACCAAAGGTTTTAAGGCCTTTTAACAGCAAAGCTGCTAGAGAGGCTTTAGTGCTGAGCAGGAATAACTTACTTACTCTAGTGCTACTGGAAATAGCAAGTTAAACAAAACTACCATACCACGGACGTCCTGTTGTTTATAAAACAGCAGGCCTTGCAGCTCAACTATAAACATAGGGCGATCATATCAGATGTGTTACACAGTAATGGTCGCAGTGATACTGATAAAGCCATACATAGCCGTACAAATCAAATAAAATAATAATTTCTTTTTTTCAACAAACTGACACATACATAAACTGAGCACTTCCTCTTTTTGAAGTCGCTTAAAATAGGTACTAAAACCTTCTCGCGAATGTAACAAATACATTCCTGAAAACCGCTTTAAAATCGGTTCAGCCAAACGCGAGATAATTGCGGACAAACATACATACATACAGGTCAAACTGATAACCTCCTTTTATAGAAGTCGGTTAAAAAATATATATATTCTTATTTTAAGTTAAGAGTATCATAATCCAAATATGTACATATATGACTTCCAATATCAAATGATAAAATCGATCCGAAGTATACAACAATTCGTTGCAACGTTGAAACATTATAGTGTCGATTTCAGTGTTTGCCCTAAATATTATGTTGTAGCACTCTAAATACATCTATCACTCGCCAGTTGTTGGCAACCAAAACAGAGTGCAAATAACAACTGACTGCGACATTATTAATCTTGCAGCAACGTGGCGGTGCGATGAACTCGTATCGAGAGTAAAATATCGAATATAGACACCGTCTTAATCGTCTTATTAATACCTTGTAAAGTAAAAAATAAAGTAAAAATTTATTTATTCAATATAGGATACACGATATCGCTTATTGAAAGTCAATTAGACTAATCTAATTAATATTGATACCTTATTTCGTAAAGTATCTTATAATGCGAGAGGCGAGGTAGTTCAGCGTGCCCACCAATTGGCTCAGGCAAACAAATGTTTGGCTTGCCTTACGACAATGGTCGCCTGGAGACGCCCCCAAATGAGCTCTCCTCTGTCAAATGATACTACTTCCTTTCGCAATGATTTTACAGCGTAACTTAAAAGTATCAAGATAAGCATATTATTATATTTACTTTAATAATAAAAGCAAATCCTATTGTATTTAACCACAGGTTGTATCACGTTTTTGCTTAAAAAATGAACAAGAACTGATCATGAATAATAGTACTTATTTGAATTTTCCAAGATTTGTTTACAGTTATTTTTGTTGTAAGTATCAGAAATTATTTATTTTCCCGTACGAATATTTTTTATACATATTATATACTTTTCACATCATATTACGCAATATTTTCCTAAAGTAATATCGAGAGACATAATCTCACGGGTCGCTCTATTTAATTTAGTGGCATCATCAGGACAATTGGGGCACTTTCGAAGACTCTGGATAAAAGTACCGAAGTTGCAGTGTACTGGGTCTCCAAAATATTATGTACTGTACCCCTCAGCCGTTTCCGCCCTTCAACTCTCCGAAGAAGAAGTAGAAGGACTAACTTTTATTGGTACGCGACAGTAAACAAACAGTTATTTATGTCCTGTAATTACAGGCAATATTGCTGGAGCCTATAAAATAATAATACTCCCCATCCAGGACAAACAAATAAAGTTTACATTTTACGAAGAAAGTACCCAGTAGGGGTCTTTTTTGAATACAGTTTTTTTTTATAGTTGACTGATACTGGCAGAATAAATTGTTAATAACAAGCTAAACTGGCGGACTTCGTATCGTCCATCGCTCAAAATTTTATTTCAATAGTTACCTACTCCGTAATTCCTGATGGAGGAAATGCAGTCAAAGTCTGTGTTCTTGAGTTATTAGGTGGTGTAACTAACACGGCTCTGTGCTAGGTATAAAATCTATCTATCTACTATACATATATAAATGAATCGTGGTTCGTTAGTCTCGATAAAACCGACAACGGCCGGGCTGATATAGCTGATTTTGGTTAAATGTTAGTAGTTGTTCAGGGAAGGTTTTAAAGGTGAGAAAATATGGAAAAATGGAGGGGAAGTTTGTAAAAACAACTTATTTATTTTTAAATATAAAATTGTAAGGTGCGATACGAAGTTCGCCGGTACAGCAAGTATATAGATATATTTTTTTCGTTAAAGAATTTTCCTTCTACTCCCCACCGCAACAATCCAATTTGAGGCTTAACGTCAACCATAGGTGTTCAGCAGCGCATGAAGAGGATCACAGAATCGAGCGGGCTTTAGAGATCCTTTGAACCTTTTGTTTCTAATAAGAGACAACAAAATGAATAGAATCATTAATCATGGGTTAAATTGAGACATCTCACCGAATACTATGACGAAGGTCATCTTGACAGTCTTGATCTTAGCTTTGGGGATGATGCCGCGGCTGCTGGCCCGCCTCGAGTCCAAGTCGTCGCTGTCTGCGAATTAAAATACTTAATTTATGATTAAAATTTATACTAGCCTAATTAGTTAGAAACTTGATAGATATTTATATTTATTTTAAAGATATTAAAATGAGTAATGTTACAATGAAAGTAAATTATTTTAATAATTCTTAATTTATGAATTAAAATTTGTACTAGCCTAATTAGTTAGAAACTTGATAGATATTTATATTTATTTTAAAGATATTAAAATGAGTAATGTTACAATGAAAGTAAATTTAATTTCATTTAAATTTATCCGAATATGAGTAAAGAGATTACATACTCAGAACTTTTTAACAAGACGACCAAACCACACTTCCGAGCACTGATTAAAACTCCTGAGTCCAAAATACTTCCCTCATCTTCTATGTCAACATGTGCATAAAAAGTATTACTAGCCATAACGGTACTTGAAAATATTTGTACACTTCCATTCCACTAATGCAAGCTATGACGTATGTAGGAATTAACTCACACAAGATAAAATAAGGTGCTAGGAATGTAAAAGCATTTGATTACACGCTACGGTGTCACCTATTTGAAAGGCTACAGACAATTAAGAATTTCGAGCCTTCATAGGCTACGTACTGAAAGCAAAAGCCTCCGAGAATTCCATGAGCTTGTTACCTTGCCAAAGAAGCTTTGTACGTAACAGTGTTTGATAAAATGAGAGAAACTCTTTTATTTTACAACATCTAGCTTCAGCAAAAGGCCCTTTCATGTCTGCTCAGGTGTTAGTAGTTAATCGAATTTTTTGATTTTGATTTACTAGGAATAAGATTTTTATTCTACAAGAAAACAAATTGAAAGCCACCTTTGATGCCACAAAGTCGTGCATAATAATATCAAAGAACACAAAAATAAAAGTTTACAAAATATGATTAATACGACCACAAGTATACGGCAACGGCTGCCAGATTTTGGCAATTTCAATATTTTTAACCCATTTATTTCTATATTCTATATTTCTTTTTCTGTCCTCTTCTTCCATTGGATGACACAAAATTGAAGAGAGATAAAGTAGAAGTCCTGTTTAGTAATCTCGAATATCCATGGGTTATTAACCCGTAGAATAGAACAGAATAGAATCTGACCCTTACTTACATTGCCTACTAACTCCCTTTTTTCCAAGAACTCGCCCACTCTTCTTCCGTATCGTCACGACTATCACACCATAGCAGGCAGAGATCGTGAGAGCTGGAGCCACGAAGAGTGACAGGAATACGCTGGTCATCCAAATTCGCCATTGAAGCTTGCTGATGCCTGACCAGCATTGAAGAGTACCTTGGGAAAGAAATGTCAGTGCTAAACATCGGTATTTTTATTTCAAACTTGTCGACCCGGTGAACTTCGTACCACCTTACCCATTACATACACACACATACATTACATATTGTACATGTATTTTAGGTACATAATATTAACCTTCCTCTTGAATCACTCTATCTTTTAAAATAAGCCGTATCAAAATCCGGCATCGTTTTAAAGAAATAAGCATACATAGGGACAGACGCGGGAAGAGACTTTATTTTATTACTATGTATTGAATCAAACTAATTTGATATCAAAATCGTCTTAATTTCTTGAGTATTAAAACACCATTAAAATTAATAAATAAGAATACAAGCCACTCCAGTAAAAATAATTCAGCTCAGCTCTTATTAAACAGAAAACTGTGAAATAGAACAGAAATTAATGGACGTAAACTGATAAGTATGCATTTTTTTTGCGTTTTTGAAATTTCCGACTCCTTATTTTTCAAAAGAATACTTAGGTATAACAAATTGAATGCGCAGGCGACTATACCTTGAATCTTGGCCTCGTCAAAGAGGAATAACATCGGTGTGCAGAATAAGAAACTTATCATCCAGGCCGCAATGATTAGCGCTCTCGCTCTTCTCCCTGCAAAAATTATTTTAATTTAAATCTCACCTCTCACTTACACTCACTTCATAAGTTATATTTGATTGGTCTTATAATAGAATTATGTTAAAAACAGAAAATGAAATCCTGAACTCTGTAAGAAATATAAAAATACGAGTGTGTCTTTCGCGGATTTACCAGAGCGTAATTTCCCTCCAAACTGCAAAATGGAAATTTTTAGATAATAAGATGTCGCATTCGTATTTTTAAAGATCCTACCTACCAGCTATATTGATTCATAAATGAAGGTATGATTGTGTAGCACACATACAGACAGAGTTACTTCCGAATGTACCGCCGAACCTATTATTATATTGTGCATGTATTATACTTTTAATAACAAGCAACTTTATTTTATATTATACGTATTGAAGTTAGGTAACTCAAAGCTGAATAAAAATATTACTAAAACATATCGTTTAGCATATATTTACTCTAATATAAGAACGCTGTTGACACATTGTGTGTGACGGTAACTAAAAGCTTCAGTTATCCTTGCTAGGTCTCACACAATACGGGTCACATAAAGGGCGAGCTTGAACAGATACAACCAGACACAGATATTATTTATAGAAATATTAATCGTTACATTTTCAATAATAATTTGCTAGTGTTAGATTTAGATTGTCAAGTTTTGTTATATTTATAGTTTTTAAATATTGTGCCAGATTTCATTTTTATAATGTTTTAATGATAATGTAAAAGTGTAAAATCATTGCGAAAGGGAGTAGAATCATTTGACAGAGGTGGGCTCGTTTGGGGGCCTCTCCAGGCGACTATTGTCGTAAGGCAAGGCAAACATTTGTTTACCTGAGCCAATTAGTGGGCACTCTGAACTACCTCGCCTCTTACAGTATAGGATACTTTACCAAATAAGGTATCAATAGAAATTAGATTAGATGAAGTCAAATTGACTTTCAATAAGTGATATCTTGTATCCATATTGAATAAAGAATTATTTGTATTTGTATTTGTAGTACAGAATTTGGACTTGGAGTTAAAAGAGTCAAAATTGATGATCTTGGGCTGACATTCGCAGTCGAATCGCAGCTCGAACTCGCACTCCAAAGTATCAAAACGAAATTTTAAATCGTTCTCCGCTCCAAATTGATATACAGCTCAGAGTTATTAATTACACAAATGTATACTCTAAAAACGACATGTCCAAGTGCAAACTCGGCCAAGGAGACTCCAAAACACTGTCTGTGAATGTCAGGGTTTAGTAAACTCATTTCTGGCTACGCAACCCAAGCGTAGTCACTCGCACGTAGTCATTCGCCCGTAGTCACCCAAGCGTAGTCGCTCACGCGTAGCCAAAGTACAAGAGGAAGTACTTACCATGTAAGCGAGTAAATAATATTAGGTATTATACACATATTATTGTTGTTTATTTTATGTTATATTGCGGTCTGTAAATAACCTAAACACCTGTCTATATTAAAATATTTAAGTAAGTATGTACTAAAACTTTTATTATCATCCAGTAAAGTTTGACATGTGACTTCGTAAATTTGCCAAGCTTTAGTGATATATCAGTGTCAAAAGCATTGACTTACACATTGTTAAAACACTGATAAGGGTTTAATATTCTTGTTACTAACCTTTCCAGATAATGTTGGTAGAAACATAGATTTTTTTGGATACGAAAGTCACTAGCAAATATAACTTTACTCGGTGCTAAAAAAATCAATCGACAAATAGGTACTTGTAATTAGATATACTCACAGCTTCCAGTAAAGTTCATAGGATGGGTGATGGCATCGCAGCGGTCTATGCTCAGAGCCACGAGGACGTACGTCGACGAATACGTCACCACGCCCTGTTGGAAACAAAAGAAACTTGGTAAACAATGTAAATATACGAATTCGTGTCAACAACGAACAATCTTGAGAGAAATGATTGTGGAACCAATTTCTAGGAACACTTTTATTTTATACTGGGTGTAAAAGTAAAACAGAAGTAGCTAGAATTAGTTTTTTTCTTCTATTATTTAATATGCCAAGCGTGTATACCATGCTCTAAATTTTGATCATATTCCTAATAATTTTTTTTGTGAAAATATCAATCTTCAACTCTAAGAAACAGATCCGGAAAAGAACAGTCGTCCATGACCAAAATCAAATACGATACTAGATAATAATATACCTAGGTATACCTCGGTAGCACCAACCCATAGGTACCTAAAGTAATTAAAATTGAAGTGTTTTTGTAATAGGTAAATTAACATTACTTTATGTCTTTTTTGTACCTGTATGTACAAAGCAAGGGTTTTACAAGTCAACTAACACCCGGTATAAACTTATTGAATTATTTCTTTGATTTGCTACAGTTTGTATTGGCTTGTGGGTAAAAACAATTGTTACAAACAAACAATGTCTACATTTTGCTTTATAAATAAGTGCCTTAATTAATTTCGATAAATCTATGTTTATAAAACCTTTGCGATTTGATTTGATACTAAATCAAAATCACGTGCTACGGTTACCAAAGCGAAAGCGACATAATTAATTCATCTTTACCTTTTCCTATAGCCATCATAAATATTCATTGGATTTTTATCTTTGTAAAAAAATTTCAATTTATAATTTTAGCGTAAAAAAAATGACTTCAAAAAGCGCTGACTTCATTTCTTTTTTTTTTTTTTTTTTTTTTTTTTTTAAGGCGGGGAAACTCCTAACGAGTACCCTGCGACCCCGGGGGGAGTCGCAGGGTTATGTGGGGTTCGCACCCACTAAAACCCCGCCGGTGTCCATCTCGGCTGTTGGCAAGGGGGTCACGGGTGATCTTTCGATCGTTATGTTCAACTCCGCGACCCCCTCCAGCACTGGCTATAAGCCTCTTCGCGGGGGGACAAGTGGTAGTCCCCCCTGAGCGCGGATGGCTCTTCCTACACTTGGCGGCGGAATCGGGACACCGCGTTCCGCCGTCCTTCTCGGGGCCGTTATATGACAACACGAGGCCCCCGCCTCGTGCACCCAACGACCCCGGGGTCCCCTCTTAGTCGCCTCTTACGACAGGCAGGGGATACCTCAGTCCTATTCTTCGGCCCGGTACTGCAGGGCGTGCGGCGGCGCTTCAAGTCCACGCGCCGCCGCGGCGACGAATCCGCCATCTGGCCGGGCTCGCCGCCTCTCCGTCGAGAAGCAGGGCCACCATCAGTGTGGCGGCGGCAGCACATCCATCGCCACCGCAGACTGACTAGCTGCGGTGGCAGGCGGAGGGCGAGCACCAGACCCCTTCCCTCTCCCTTTTCCTTTCTTCACCTGGCATGAACTGCCACCCAGGCTGTGCGAGGCGGGCCGACCGCTCGCCGCGCACAGTGGGCAGTTGACCGCAGCTTCGCAGCCGCGGGCAACGTGCCCAGTCTGGCCGCAGCGGTAGCAGACACCGCTACGGTCGACCTCCGAGTGGCAGTCCACCCGGATGTGTCCGGTCTCCAGGCACTTAAAGCAGCGCCGGACTCTTTTTGGGAGGAGCCTTGCTCGGACGATGCACCATCCGAGCTTTATCTTCCCGGCCAGTGCGAGCTTCCTCGCCGCCTCTACCGGGCAGCGAACCCACACTGACCCGAGGCCCCTCTCAAAGGTGATGCGCCCCACCTGGACATCTTCAACCCTGCATCCACCGTTGGCTGCGACTGCAGCTGCGGTGTCGGCAGGGGTGACTGAGTCGTCCAGATCCATGAGGCGCATCTCCGCGCTGCTCTGAGGTCTGGAGACCTTTACCGCATCCTCCGGTAGCACTTCCCGGAGCTTTTGTGCTAAGGCGTCAGCCTTAGCCCTCGCCTCCTCTGCAGGCCCGCCGATCTCGAGCATTCGGGCACCGGTTGCGGCCGCTCGAAAGTGGACGCTCTCGATGCCCATCTCTGCGAGACCGAACTTCTCCTTG
The DNA here is from genome assembly GCA_951802225.1 of Euspilapteryx auroguttella. Taxonomy (NCBI): domain Eukaryota; kingdom Metazoa; phylum Arthropoda; class Insecta; order Lepidoptera; family Gracillariidae; genus Euspilapteryx; species Euspilapteryx auroguttella. The sequence continues at coordinate 11,538,986 of OX637645.1, forward strand.
GCAGAGGAGATGACCTGAGCATAGGTCATGCCCCTCTGCTGGGCCTCTGGGCTAAGGCTGAGCACGACCGCCGCAGTCCGGGGGGCGCGCAGCCTTTTGGCGGCAGCCTTAGAACGCTCCAAAGCCGTCTGCTTCGGCTTCGGAGCAGGCGTAGCAGGAGCACCTCCGCCGCCTCCCTTCTTCTTCTTCTTCTTTTTCTTCTTCTGTCTCCCTCCTCCTGTCACCAAGGTCCAGCCTTCGTCGTCGGCTGGACCAGAGGGTGGAGGAGGAATATGGGAGGCAGAAGAAGGGCCCGCTGTGGGTTGCCACGCGGGCACTCGCGGGACCGGGGCCGGGGCCGGGGTCGACTTCCCCGGGGCCGCTTGGGGGCCTTTTGGGGCCGTCCGAGGGGCCTTGGCCGCTTGAGGGGCCGTCGGGGCCGTCCGAGGAGCCTGGGCAACTCGGGAGGCCGGGGCAGCTCGGGGAGCCGGCGCCGCACGAGCCCTGTCTGCGGCCATGGGAGGCCGAGGGCGTTGGGCTGGCAGGAGGCGCTCGTCCAGAGCCTCCAGGCGCGCATTCATCATGGTCCCAACCTGGACCATGATGGCGCGCGTCACCTCCTCCATGTTCAGAGTGGGGAGGGTCCCGGACCGAGCAGCACCTACGCTCGTCCGGAGTTCCTCCACCTCCCTGCGTAGGAGGTCCATCTCGCCGCGGAGGCTCCTCTCCTCCTCCTGGGCTGACATCAGCTCTCCTCTGAGGCGGACATTCTCCTCCGAGAGCAGTCTGGTCTCCTCAGAGGAGGTCCGGCCCATCAGCACCTCCAATGCCCAAATGATGTCGGCCGCGGCGGTCTTAAGGGCCTTTGTGCAGGTGCCCTTAAGATTGCCGGATTTTGTGGCCACGTCTCGGACCACTGCCACGTTCTCCCGGATTCTGTCCTGGAGTGCGGCAGCGGTCTGGCCCCCGGGATCATTCGGGTCCTCCACTCGGGGCCGCTGCGCAACGAACTGCTCGCAGCGCTCCTCGACGTCGGCCGATGACTCGCGCCACCGAAACGCCTCCCGCGTCTTGGCTTTTTCGGCCGCCCTCACCTCCTCTATCAGTTTTTTGGCCCCAGCGCGAGCACGGCCGACACCGACCGCCTTCCCCGTAGTTGGAGGCCTCCCTCGCCCCCGTCGGCCTCGCCCCGAGCCAGTCAGGCCAAGGCCAGCGGGCTGGTCCTGCCCCGAGCCTGACTCGGACCCCGAGTCCGTCTCCAGGAGACTCAGGGTCAGGTCGTCCGAGTCGACTAGGTCAGTCGCCATCGAGGCGATGGACACGTCGGACTCGCTCCTCTCCCTGTCTCTGTTAGGAGCGCGCTGCAAAGCGCGCCCCGTCAGCTTCGGACCGTCTGTCCCACTGGGGGTTGCGACGGTCGTCGGCTCCTCCTCTTTTTCTCCACCAGGTTGGCCACTAGGGCCAGCCTGGCCTGCCATCTCAACATTTTTATTTAGGGTAAGTTTATGCTTCTTCATATCTAGTCCCACGAGTAATAACATTTTATTCAAAAACCCTCAATCGCCCAGGGGTTCGGGCTTCCCCTGGGGTGGCCGCTAATGACTGGTGTACCCTCCAGCCGCTCTTGCGAGCATCCACACGCCGCGCGAGGCCCCGTAGGGCGCCCCAGCGTGTGGAGTTGGGGATTTTTATAGAGGTTGTCTCCTCGCGGTCCGGCCAATTAAGGCAAGACCCTCGGTTCTGGAGAAGCCGCGAGACGTGACCACGACACTTCCTACCAGAGTTACGAGTTGCGGACGGGGGCGTGAGAAACGAGATGTTTCCCAGGCCTGCTCGACGGCAGTGCGAGTGCACGCCGAGCCCATCCCGACTCGTCCGAAGACTCTCTCTGATGGAGCAGAGAGAGCTCGGAGAGTCTTGTCTCCGGAGATAGGGCCTCCAGAGACAACTGCCACCTCAGTTGTCAGATTGTTAGCCACCGGACGATCACACCAAACGGGAAACGAAAAGTGTGATCGTCCGCTGTTGCCCGGGGTGCACCACGTGGAGGTCAATCTGAACCGCACCCCTGACTTCATTTCCTCGTTTCTTTGGAGACGAGCACTTTGAGAGTTTAACCAAATGACAGATGGGCTTTTTTTATTGTGGACACACAGTAACTTAATAGTCCAACAGTATTCAGGAGGCATGATCATCATCATCTCAGCCGAAAGACGTCCACTGCTGGACATAGGCCTCCCCCACAGATTGCCATACCGATTGGTCTTGTGCAACACCCAACCAGTGTAGAGCGTGTCTCATCTTAATTGATGCAACAAAAGAAATGCCAGTTTTTCGTTTATATCTAGAATTAATATCTGTGTCTACGTCTACATAATGAAACTGATTTGTACATCTGACTGATTTGTAAATGAAATTGTACCTAATTAAACAACACAGAAATAACTTCTAAACATAATACTTAATTATTTATAAATATTTTTGATCATTGAACTAAGCAGTAATAATTTTATTTATTAAGTAGTCTCATAAATATACACGGTAAATTTTTTTATCGTGGCGGATACTTTCAGGACTAAGTCATTGCATGATATATTATGACTCGAAAAAATTATGAAAAAAACTTTACTCCACTGCCCTGCCCTGACTCGTCTGGCACCAGCTAAGCCACCGTAGGTCATTGGTCTGATGCTACACAACGTTTTTAGTTTTTTTTTACAAACACTTTCAAAGTAAGTACATACCTCAAGTGAGCACGCTTCATTATTTTTCAATTTTGTTTTCAGGAATCAGTCCTGTATAACTATACCTACCGGGCGTTAAATTTTCCTCCACGATAAAAAGTAACCGTGTAGGTAGGTAGGTTCTTACATCAACCAACAAATCTTTATTGTTCAATATTAGTTAACAATATTATGAGACATTGGGCTCTATATTTAAGCCTATTATTAGTAGCTGGCACCTATCATCCTTTCCAGATTGTTACACAAAGAATAACTAAGCAGACAGCGTAAACATGATACCCGCAAAGTATTTACTCCGGCGAGTAATGTGGTATGTAATACAGTAAATACAACTTTTAGGCTTTGATCTTGGTGAAAGCGACTGGTATATACACGGTAACTTTTTTATCGTGGAGAAAAATTTAGCACACGGTAGGCATGGTTATACAGGACTGATTCCTGAAAACAAAATTTAAAAATATAAAACGTGTTCGCCTGAGATCATTCGAAAGTTTTTGTATAAAAAAATCTAAAAACAATGTGTAGCATCAGATCAATGACCTACGTTAGCTTAGCTAGTGCCAGACGTATATTCGAAACTTAAAATGCTTAGAGTTAAGTAAGTATCATGTCGCTTAACGTCACTTTTTAGTGGAATCATTTGGAACTTGTTGCAGTTTGGTCGAGGTCATTCGAAACTAAAAAAATCGGACGTCGTTCTTTACCCTATGGTTTTTGAGTAGGAAGTTATGGACTTAGTCCACACACGGGCCCATTGCTGACTGATGGATCGACTGCAGACTAAACTCATCAAATGACCCTGCCATACGATGGTTACTATAACACTACAACGCGATACCCTGTAATATAACCTGTACCTTATAAGCTCGTGGTGAGAAGCGCGACACTTGCTTATAAGTTTCTCGGATTTCACGTCTGTGTCGTGGTCGCTGTTCCTTTGTGCCTAGAGTTAGTAAGGCGTAAACAAACTTAGCGAAATCGTAACACTTTTGTTAGTTCTTTCTATTCTTTCGGAAGAGTCTTGACTTGAATATACTTGTTTTTATCTTCAATTGTATTTTCAGCTCTTTATTTAAAGGAGCTACATAACAAAAAATAAAAAATAAACACTAATGCGTTACTTGAAATTAATTCTCGCTGCTACTCTTTTGACAAAAATCACAAAGCCTTTGCTTAGAATTAGAAATTGAATATTGAATACGACGCTTCTTGTCCAGCGGCGCAGACTGGGATGCCATAGATGGTAAACCGTTTAATAATTTTACCAATGAACATTCAAACATATCAAAGAATAAATTGTAAAGTAGAGTTTGTTACCCCCTAGAACATTCATCAAAATAGCTATTAAAGAGTTCGTTAACCTATACCGTATTTGCAAATTGGGGTAGAATCATTTGACTGGCGGCTCCATCGTTTTTGTGGATGAGTCTAATCGGCAGCATGTTGCACGGGGGTTTGGTCTGGCTTGTGTTTTATAACAGCTCTGTTTCCGTATTTCCATAAAACCATACGGAAGACGACCCAGTACTACCTCGCCTCATGCAGCATGATGTTTTGGTATTGTATTTAACTAGTATCTCAGTAAGTGAAACAATGTGTCATATAATAAAAAATTACTTTTTCAATTATTGAAAGTCTTATTTATATTTTAATTAGTTCCAAACAAAAACCTTTGCCATACTGAGACGGTCTTTGCCGACAATTTTATGTCACACATTTTTTATGATAAAAGCACAAAATATAGAGTTACCTGTAAAAACTTCATCAGCTTACAAGCTATGGAGCCAGCGAGCCAAGATATGGTCATCCTCTGTATGAGATCTGGTAAAACACTTATTAAGCCCACCCATAAGTCTGCAACAATATAAAAAAAATATTAAATTAAACAGAACATGACGGTATTCTTTTTATTTCAATTGAAAGGTTTATTTGCGCCGAAATTGATGAAAAATTCCTTATTTCCTCGGTCTCATTTCTTTATGATGTTCTTTAAATTTGAATTACTACCAAGAAAAATATTTTTGATCTCAACATTATACTCGTGTATGGAGGGAATTCAATAATAGATTAAATTAATAAGGTCCGGAGATTTATTGGGACGAAGAAATAAGCTCGGACCCAATGATATTATAATTTACTAGTTGACCGGGCGAACTTCGTACCGCCTTACCTATTACTATGTTGCTCAAATACTATACTTATAAACCTTGCTCTTGAATCACTCTATCTATTAATCAAAACAGCATCAAAAGCCGTTGCATAGTTTTAAAGACTTAAGCATGCATAGGAACAGACGCGGGAAGCGACTCTTTTTTATAGAGGTACCTACTATGTATGATGAAGCACATCGAAATAAAGTGACAAACAGTATTTATTTTGACCAAGTGTGAGATTAAATCAATCATTAGTTAGAACCATTTTTTTTTTCAATATATCTTTAATATATCTTTCCTATTATATGTTAATTAAGAGATTTTGTTTTAAAAAAACGTATTATTTTAATTTTATTAAAAAAAAATAGTTTATTTAAGTAAATAAGTACTATGTTGAAGGAGTAATTCTCTGTTTAGTATTTAATGTTAAGTTGCAGTGTCAAATTTTGATAAAAAAAAATCTGCTGTGTTACTATTTGCTGCGCCCTTTAAGGGCAACTAAGTTCTTAAGCTATGTTTTTTATTTTAAAATCCATCTGTAAAAACACTTAGTTCGCAATAAAATTTATGATTTATGATTTATGATAAGGAATGTAGGTGCTCGCTGACAATATCAATTGACTCACCAGCAACAGCCAGCTGCATAATAAAGAAGTTCATCCTGCTCTTTCTACTCTTAGTTAGTAGAAGTGCGAGCAGGACAGTCGAGTTTCCCGCCACGATCGCCACCAGTAGAGCCCAGAGGATCGCCAATTGTGCTGACTGGATAAATATAAAATTTAAATTTGATTAATAATTTAAAATTTAAATCATTTAAATTAATTGATTTAACTGTCTTCGTGACGCAATGGGCAGCTGTGACGCTAGGAGGTTCAAATTTGATTCCCAGCCGAAGGATAGCATAGATATGATGAAAATCAATATTTTCTTCCTTTTTTGCATAAAATATGCATATGTTAATGGAAATAGAAATTAAAATTTTCATTAATAAGTATGCATACATTAATGAAAATGAAAAACCTATGTTTTGTGCATAAGGAAACAGATACTATCCAATTAGAGGTTTTTTGCAACCTACTGCATATTACCTAAATTCAATCAAATAAACTAATAATAATATCATGTCACATCACAGTCTATCTATCACTAACTTCAGGTAGGTAAGTAACGATTACATACATACTTACATAAAATAAATATTAGAATACCAAATCTACCAACGTAGAAATACCTACCTCACAAAATTCCTTGTCGAACTTGCATATCGCTTGATAAAATACGAAGTGCCCAACTTTTCATTTGCATGAATATCGTGTCGACGATATTAGAATACTGAGTTAAGTTCGCAGTCTAGACCCATACGTTAGGGCTGCCGAACCTCGCGGACAATTAACTTCTATTGAGTTAACGGTCCGTGTGGCAACCCTGCAGCTCGTTCTATCTCGTTAAGCTATGAATTTTGCTTTTAATCCCAAATGAATTTTAATTTAACAAAGACAAATTTTCGAGAAAAAAGAAAATGCGTTTGAAATTTTTGTTGATATAAAATAAGCTTTAAGTATGAAATGTGAAACTTACTCGTAAAAGTATTTAGGTTGAGGCATTTACATATTTAGTAAGTACTTTGTTACCTAATCCCTAGTTATTAGTTGCTAAAACCCAAATTTTGAATTTAAATAATAGGCAGATCTAAAAACAAAACTATTTAACTTTCTCACATTAATTTTACCTAGAGTTAAATTATTATAAACTAGTTCTAAATAAACAAACTCACTTTTTGTCCAATTATAAAGAATTTAGGCATCGCAATTGTTGTTAATTCAGATAAGGGTTTATTATTTGCAAAGTGTTCAGTTGAAGGGCGAAACGGTGCTAAACTAGCGCCACTTCGATAAATAATTGATATCTTCTAAACCATAGCCGAAATTAAAAATAAGCGCCTTTGACTCTAAGTAATCTTGCTTAGAATTTTTAAGGCCCTGTTGTGTAGCTTTCAGGTTAAAAATCAAAGAAAAAAACCGTAATGAAACTAAAGTGGCCACTTTAGGGAACAATTTAGAAGATTAATTATTTATTGGAAGTGGCGCTAGTTTCGCACCTTGTAAGCCCATAAAAGACTTCGTCTTTTGAAAGTACCACGATTTTACTATTTTTTTTCTCACCTCAAAGACTTAAGATTTTATAAATTTTCATCCAGAGTGTCCCCACTTTTAAATGTATTTGATTGCTTTTAACTTTTAACCAAAATTACTTTCGACAGGTTATCCGCGTAGTACTTATCTTAATTTGGCAAGGGACTCATTACCTACGCATTTTCCCTTTTTCCGGTCTTAAAGACGACGCTATGTTTTAAAAAACTTTTAATGTGTTCTTACCTGATAAAAATAGAACTTGTTGATATAAGTGGCATTCCTAGAAGCGTTGTAGAAGTATAGTGTATCGTTGTCGAGCGTGCAGTTCGGGCAGTCAGCGAACTCCATGGCGCCATGCTTCGTCACTTGGGCATTGCTAGCTCTGAAAATAAAAAAGCAATCCGAGGCTCAGTTGGCAGTCATGTGGACTGAGTAAGAGTATGCACCTGGGTTCGATTCCCGGGCGGGGCGAATATTGATATGATGAATATCGATGTTTGTTTCCGGTCTGGGTGATTACACCCATACCGAAACATAAATTCATTAGTTCGTGTTCAATAAAAACATTAGTTCGTTTTCTGTATGTTCGGGTACCCTAGATACAGGTTATTTCTAGTTAGGGGCTCTGAGTGTGATGAGTTATTATTATTATTAATAAAATCTTAAAGTAAGTTAAAAATGTGCAAAACGCCTCTTTACTTGACTATGTTTTACAAGATCAAGGTAGCCCGCAGTTTGAGATTAAAGTTATCAGTATTTTGTGAAAAAATAGAACAATATCACATAATAGGACGATTTTCATTAGGACGTGGCCTGACTGTGACTTTTACATGATTTGTTTTACATACGTTAAACTTATATTCATAAAGCACTCATGGAGTCTTACTGAAAATTCAAAATTATTTCTTTACTATTGTAAAGAAGTTTACTATTGTGTATTGTAAGACGCCATACTGAAAGAAATAGCTTTGAGCGGTAAAACAGCCTATTGCTAAATTTTACTGATTTGTGTTTATTTACATATAGAAAATAAAACGTTTTTCTCTTGGCTTTATCTTAGGTGCCTTATTTACTTTGGAATAAAATTACAAGATAAACTCGTAATTTAGCTTCTGAATCGAAAATTAGGCTTTTCTGGTGAAGACGTACCTAGTAATAATGTATTTAGTATTCATTTGAAATTCACGAACGAATCGAATTGGTACTGTTGCAACTCGGAAACAAAACAAATAACAATCAATGAAATTGATTGGTACCAATTCATAAATTCAAATACCTAGGTACCAATCTAGCACACAATGTATTTGTTATAAACCTGTGAATTTGGATACTGTGAGTGTAAACAAAGATAGAATAAAATTCAATAACAGAGCCTTTAGAAAAAAAAAAACGAATACCACCGTGGAATCAAAATGGTCCTTTTTTTTAGTAGAACTTTTTACGATTAATGGATTTAGCTAGTTACTTAGGTACATAAGTATTATTATTTCTTAGTAGCATATCTGATGCTACAGTACTTAAAAGTCAATAAATAAGTAAAATGACACTAAGTCTAAGATTAAGATTTTATTACGCAGCTTTTACTGTCATAATATAAAATATAATATCATCATTCTAGCCTTCTGAGCCTGTGTTTACTCTGTTCAGTTTCTTAAAATGAGAAATGACATCATACCATAGCTGTGATTAAGAAAATATAATGAAAACGCTCCAAATCGCAACTCGAAAACAGTAGGTAAGTCGTTTCATAACGATTTATCGGTCGTTTAATCAGAAGAAATGTGACATAAAAAACAAGTTCTGGTTCAAGAAGCTTTACGCAAAGTAAATCATATTTCAATTGAAACATCAAAAAGCGGAACATTGAGAGTGTTTGGAAGTCCTGCTTCCGGTGTTCTCAAAGAATTTCACTTTGCATTCCTGAGACTGGTTGGGATTCCTTGAGTGTTTGAATTACGGCCAAGTTTTTACTGGTCTCATAAAATAAATAAAAAATTAATAATGGTGAATAAAATCTTAATATTGTGTATCGTGCAGCGTGTTATCATAATATACTAAATGATACGATGTGATATAGTAAAAAAACACAACAGTTATTTCTCCTTTTTTCGAAATTTTTATCTATGCTGGGCTGGTTGAAGTTTGATTACGGCTTCAGGCTCTACCAAAATAAGCAGCGCTCTTAAAAAAGTTTTTATTTTTAACAATATGAACTGACTTTACAAATGGCTCTACACAACTGCTTTGGAGTTTTGGAGAGGTGTGTATAGTTCGCGTTGGCACACACACACCAGTTGGTCTGTCTGATAACAATTCATGCGACGCTTCATAAAGGTACAAATGAAAATACTTTTCTTTCCACAAACTTTTTTTTCTTTAGATTTACATAAGGTTGATGAAAGAAATGTTAAATCTTCAAAGTAAAAAGAAAAATCATTATGCCAGCCACCTGAATAATGTACAATATTTTAAATATGTACAGTTGCGTGCAATAAAATGTATATACTTTTTTTGCATCCTATCAACTTTATGAGAACTACAAAGAATAGGTATAGATTATGATGTGCTAGCTTAATTAAAGCCCGATCCCTTTTAAACCGACTTTCAAAAAAAGAGGTTATTAGTTTGACATGTCATGTTTGTTTGTCTGCGATTATCTCGCGTTATGCTGAACCGATTTTGATGCGGTTTTCAGATAAGTATTTGTTTAATACAGGAAAAGGTTTACTTGCCTATTTTAAACGACTTCGAAAAAAAGAAAGTTCTCAATTGATGTATGTTTTAGTTTATTAAAGGCAAAGAAATTATTTAAGTTATCAGTATAAAAAGGTGTCACTAGTTAAATACAGCCTCAAAAGCATTAGCCATAAAAAGTAGGAGATAAGCTAGGACGAGGGTAAGTATTTTTAAACCAAATCAAAATTACAGTTCTAGTGAATAAAAAAATAAAACATAAATTCATACACAAAATTAACTTTTAAAATAAGTAAACTATACACCTAAGTATACGACGTCGCTCAAGATAGTCGATTGTGGCGACGATTAATTTTGGCCCTTTGCTCCCGTGACGATTAAATTTAGGTATAAGTAAAGTATAAAATTAACATTCTTTCTTCTAACTCTACTATAATTCTATTCAAAATCCTTCCCCTCTGTTTATAAATATAAAGAGCATAAAATTTCAGCGTTGAACTGTTGACAAAACAGCAATTTAAATTCAAATACAAAACTGGTGTAAAGGATTTGATATCCACACTTTAACAACTTTATTCGTTTGTCCAACGTTTATTTCAATAACTAGGTTACTGTTTATGACTACTAGCATACAAGGCTTTATTATTAGTAATAGTCTTGAAATGTTTCTCATTTTTTTTATAATTTCAATACCTAAACATTTCGATACAACTCTTTAACATCTACCTAACACTTACTCGTATGCTGGCTGATGGAACTTCACAGTTAAGTATGAAAACTCAAAATTAAATGCTATAATTTAAGAATAATTAAATTGTGTAAAAATATTTTGCTTTAAAAACTATACACAACGTGGAATAAACTGGGTCTTTAATGGGTAATACCTAGCAAATCTCAACAATTTTCATTAGTTGTAGCAAATTATAAACATACAGGCAGGCATATGATAAAAAAATATATTTATTAAGTTAGGTACCCGCTGATGTATAGAACTTATAAACCTCTGCATGTCTGCACAATGCTATCATTAGCTAACAATAACTTCGATAAAGATGTTGATTTTTTTTTAATACCATATTCTTCAAGATGCGAATAAGATTTCTTCGAATAGAACTACAAATTATTAAAATTGTAGTCCTTTGAATTCGGTACTGTAATCAATTCAACGCCCTAGCCTGGCCACTGGAACGCTCGGTAGAATGCCCCGACTACCATAAAATATGTAAATACAAGTTGAACTCCGCATTTTGTCCTGCTCTCGGTACATGAATAGTTGACAAAATGTTCCACGTACAATTCATGAGTACTACGAACATGATAAAAACATACAACCTTCGTTTTTGAAGCGAAAAGGAGAGCTAAAATTTTCAATAAAGACGTTTTTCTTCACAGATTCTTTGTTGGTAGTTCTTTCGAGGGAACTATTTTGTTTAAAAAATTATATAAGTATATTTTTAGTAATATTTTTTTGAGACACTTATAATAAAAACCAACAGACTGAGGCGATAGCAAAGGCGAGTAACCAAGGGCGGAAATGAAAATAGGATATAAATTTTAATAAAGGTACTGTTTTTTGACACGGCAATACAATTTTTTTAAGGAGTTGAGAGTCGAGTTGAGGAAGGTCTGAAGTTCAGACCCTCCTCACAATAACAGAGATTCAGACTCTGAACAATAATATACTTAAAGTCAACTGAAGTTTGCTTGGTCAATACATACTAAATAGTTAACTAGAAAACAGAAATAAGAGCCATTCAAGTAATATATACGGGCTACGTAGTACAATCATGCGAGAAAACTTAATTTGACACGTGGTTAAATGTTCAATCAAGATTTAATCAATCGCCTTCATATCTCTAGGGCACATAAGTATTTATTTAATAATTAAGTATTACGTCGGTTTTAGCGTTGTCTCATCACTGCCCAAGATTTCTAACTCTCCGTATAGAACATACTCCAAGCCCTAAGGATGTAAGATAAAATGTAGATATGTGTTAGCTTTCCCTTTTGTCGTACCAAATTGAAGCGAAATCTTACTTACATGCCATTCCCTCACAGATAGCTAGACTGAGCAACAATAAACGAAAGATTGCACTTGAGATAGAAATAAAAAGTGTTTAGAAGATTTTTTAGCAGACATCTTTATGCAAAGTTTAATATTGGGAAACTGTCTGCTGTGAGTACGTCGACAAAATAATGCCAATATGTCAACTGAAAAACTGTTTTTTTTGTTAGTACAAGCGATTATTACTAAATCCAGCTCATAATATCTTGCGAGGCGTTTAGAGCTCTCTGCTAAAAAGTTTAATTTTAGTGCCGATTTTAATTATTGGGCCTAAGGGTAAAGTTAAGTTCAAGTCAAACTTTTTTAACTGGACAGGTGGTTGAATATGTTTTTCACGGGAAAATTCTAATTTTTTTTACAAATTCGTTTGATTTGTGAGTTTGAGTAAGTAGTGTTATTATGTACTATTCGACCCGGCAAATTTCGTAAGGCCTTACCTCTTACTATGCTGTGAACCATCCTATTGAATTACTATTTCTATAAAAAAAACGCATCAAAATCCGTTGTATAGTTTTAAGAGTTAAAGGGACAGACGCGGGAAGCGACTTTGTTTTAAACTAAGTATTGATTTTTGAAAGAAAATTTTCTTAGTTTCTATAATGGTTAATCCGTAGGGTATCTTCTCCAAGTAAAACTCTACCAATCTTGGTCAAATCTCTTTGTCCTATAATTCTGGGCTTCCCAACAATAATAATAAATTGTCATGATTCTTTCTGGCTTTTCGTTTGACTGCTAAAAAAAGTAAAGAAATAAAGAAAGAAAGAGTCATTTAAAATTGATGGGACTTTAGTGGCTCTAAGCTTATTTCTAAGAATTGCAGTCATTATTTAGTGGCATAGTAGTTAATCAGGCGACTCTTGCAACTTGTGGCCAAAACGCAGTCACATAAACGTTGGGTTTGTGCCGATGGTCTACAAAACCTATTTAAAAACTCGTCCACAGTTTGTGGCCACGTCCGTCCGCCACTAGGTGCAAAATGTGCGCCCACTCGGTGTTTAACACTACATTACTTAGCCTAGCTCTAGCTTAGCTAAAATCACTCTTCGTTTGTTTTCCGCCTGTCAAATCACGAGGCTTTTTGCCGCCGTAACGGCAGATTGCCATTTAAAGTGGTATGAAGCGTTGTACAGAATAACTTTTATTTGGTTAATAAAATAACTACCTATTAAAATAAAACGATGTATTAAAAAGCTATAAGTAAAATATAAACCTAAAAATATACTGCTTAAAACATTCAGTAGTACCTACATGTATATTGTTTTTATCACATTATATTTTATTTAAATAACCGAAATGTTAGTGTAAAAATAAAGAAATGAGCACGCACTGATAAGACCTGATAAAAATTACAGCAACTGGCTACTTCTTTTTTGTATTTTGGTTTGTTTGTTAAAATACTTTCATAAATGAAATCATTTAGTACAGCAGTTTTGATTTTTTAATAAACACAATAAATACCATCAGTTCGGAGTTTTTTTTTAAAATACCCTACGCTACGCCAATAAGAATATTATTTTTAACTGTCCAGATTTGTCTAATATTTCGTAAAAAAAAAACTATTTATAATTGATATGAATTATTTTATTTTATTTGTATAATTATAAGTATTTGGTCGGCAGTGGCGGACACTCACAGACAACGGGTTATTGAAGAACACTATAAAATAATTTGTAAAATAAAAATAATAAAAAAATGAATACACAGCAAAGTATTGTAAATATTACTGTAAGGCTTCAAACGCACAGGCGGATTTTTTTCCGCGCGGTTGTTTCGCCGCGCGGATAAAAATCCGCTGTTGCGGTTTTATTTCCGCGCGGTTGGAAAGGTTGTTATTTCATTTTCAACCTTATTCATAGGCCACGAAGGTACAGGCGAATTTTTAGCCGCGCGGAAATAAAACCGCGACAGCGGATTTTTAACCGCGCGGTTTTTTATCCGCTGGTGCGCACACTTCCATAGGATTCAGTATGTTACATAAAATCCGCGCGGCAAAAAACCGCCTGTGCGTTCGTAGCCTAATACCTAAGTAACTTTTGCAAGTAAGCATATTTGCGACCCATAGAAAATTAACGGAAGAAAGTCCAAGAACGTAAAAAAGAATAACTGTCCTTTTTAAATCCAATGTCTATCCCTATTTACAATCAAACAGGGTTTCAATTTAGAAAATCCCCTACACAGTCTCGTCTGGAAGTCCACAAGGTTAGCACAGACCAAGCGACCAGACTTCTCCATTAGAGGTATCTAATTATGAAGGTACCTTCTTCACGTGATCCCTTAGATGTTAATTAAATATAAATTTGTATTTTCAAGTATCAATAATATTTTTAGTTAATACTAACCCTGATAATCATAAAAAGATCAAGAGGTATTGTAGTTATTGGATGTAAATTTAGACTGGATGTTACGTATTTACCATAAACAAACCAGAAAAGTAGACCTAAAGTAAAGCTACTGAATAATGTGGTAATTATTTATTTAATGATAATTTATATTGATTGATGTTGTGTTGAATTTCTTAGGCGGTAAAAAGTATGCCAGGTCTACTAAATAATAATAATAATAATAATAATAATAATAATAATGGCGTAGGGATGTGACGACCCCATCGCCCAGTGGAAATTCCAGTACTTTCGGTCTGGAACTTCCATTGCAATTAGTCACCGCAGGGACGGCTTGTGGCGAGTCGATGGTGAGTGGCGACACCACGGACCCTATACCTCCAGGGGGACACACGCAGTCATCACACGCACACTCACATGCAGTCATCACAGACACACACCCCCCTTGCCTCTGAGCTTGCCTTCACCAGCCGGCCAGAGTGGAGTAGCAAGAGCGAAGCCTATGCTCCAGGTTGGAAGTGTAAAATGTCATAACGCCGGGTGCATCTTATGCTGCCCGCAGTCTCACCTCTCGACAACCTTAGCTGTCCACGCCCAGTGTTGCGACCCGTCGCCAACAGATCGGCGACTTAGTGGAAGCCCACCCAGTGGACAGCGAGTCACCGCCTGCCATGATAACTTGTGAAATGTTGCATTAAAGGCAGGCGTACCGGTATTTCACTCCATAGCACCAGTTAACCGGTCCATTAAACAGTTCACACCCATAAACCATTTCTTGTCATCCAATTTACAATAGTTCCTATCACCTTCTGGGTGCCGCCTCTGGGTGCATGATCTATTTGTGCATTTAGTGGCGTTGCCTGGTTGGTGATCCATATACAATATAGCAAAACTCTCGAAATGGCCTCTACGAGTTGGATTCGTCCCCTCGCACGCCTCTCAAAGGACCGGGCTCCATCCCGTGATACCGAAGAGTATTGAGAAACATAATAATAATAATAACACATCACACTCAGAGCCCCTAACTAGGAAGAACCTGTATCTAGGGAGCCCGAAACACATACAGAGACAAACATCACACCCAGACCGGAAACAAACATCGATATTCATCATATCAATATGAAAATGAAATGAACTGTTAGTTCTTTTTATTAGTATTTTTATTTGTTAGGATTACTAAATCTTAGCTTGTAAACGACCTTAAATCCCCTTAAAGTGGTCCTAAACAACAGCAAATTGGCTTGTAAAAATACTAGACGTCTAGGTTTATAAGGTCTAATTGTTCTTAAGGTAAACTTATTCAGTCGTTTTGTTTTACTGTTATGGAAAGACATTTAGTAAACCTTAATGTGAAGTAATTTCTTTTAAGATAAAAAAAAACGTCAGGATTAATGCAAATGTATTTTCCTCCAACGAATATATAGGAGTTTTAAAAGCGTTAACGACATATGGTACTATAGACTCATGCTTAGTATTTTAAGTCCTAAAGAAGCTATATACGAACTACCTTTTAGTTTTATTATTATTAGCCAAATAAATAACACAAAACTTTTCTACTGAAAAAGAAAATAACTTATCTACGTTCAAAATTCAAATCTCAGTAAAAATACCTAGCTACAGTGGCGGACTAGGTGGCCGTAACAGATTTGTCTATGGTTTCGTCAGCCCTAGGCTGTATTGCCAAAGAAGAAGAGCTATTTTGCAATACAGAAAAACCGGAAGTGTTACGGCGACCTAGTCCGCCACTGTACAAACTTATTCCGAATACACTTAGAATGCATAAAATCAAAGTTTTGTATTGAAAATTATGCCCTACAGTTAAACAAAGATATAGGTCACATGAGATAACAATAGAGTAAACAAGGGAATCTTCCACCTCCAAGCAGAATGCTGAAATCATAAACCAGACCGCCTCCAGTATGTGTAGTCATGAGCCAAAACATGTTTGCTGAAAACTTGCAGTTTCGGGCTCTCAAACTGTAGTTAGAATAAACAGCTGCCACTAGACTGAGTAGCCAAATAAAGTAACTGAAACGGTGTCTTTTCAAAGATGTTACTTAAACCACTTTGGTAGAATGTTTATTTATTTTCACCTCGCATAGTTTCTTCTTCTATTTACCTCAATGTAGGGACGTTCGATGATCATGGATGTTAGGAGACAAAATATCGATGTTGCGTTTTATGAAACGTCGTAACATCGATGTTGCTATATCAAACATCGATTTATTATCGTAACATCGATGTTACAAAAATAAAATCAACATCGGTCCCCTGGAAGAAATCGATTTCTCAAAGTTACGATCAACAAACCACAACAAAATCTTTTCAAACTCGTTTGCTAACCTTTATCTAAAAAAAACTTCGATGTTGCGTAACATTGATGTTTTGGGTTCGATGATCATCTTACATCGATGTCAACAACACCTCAATGGTTCAATGACCACCCTATGGTTCAATTTGCAAAAATGACAATTGTGTATTTGGAGGTGCGGGTTCGATGTCCGGTGATAAAGATGATTGTTAAGATGGATATTGATCTTAGTTTTCGTCTGGATGTATTTGAATGTCTAAACATATGTATTACAGGGAATTAATAATTAGAATATCATTGTATATCGATGTTTATGGACTTTTCAAAATAGTAATAAAAGCTTTACATTCGAAGCCCAAATAAGCTAATTATGTTTATCAATAGGAGTAGTTACGTCTAAAGTGATATTTTTTTATTTGAGTTTGCAATAAAAGCATTAAGAAAAATTTTCTCTCATTGTGTAAGAGTCTCTCTCATTGTGTGCAGGAGTGATGAATAAATTTAACACTTAAAAAGACATGTCATTGTTATAAATTTCAAAGCCATTAGGGGGGTTTAAAATACTTCCACTTATGGCTCATAAAATTAATTTTGAGATTAAGGCAAATTCATAAAATTTAAGTTGATAATTTGCTAAAAGCAGTGCTTTGCTTTTGATAAATCTTTACATGAATTTTGAATATAGTTTAAACTTTGTTTAAATAACCTTAAATTAGAATGATAGTCTCGAAAAGGGGGGATGACGCAGTATGAAGCAGATAGTTGACTTTTAAAATAAGCTTGGTAAAATTATGTATATTTAATTTGAACGTAAACATTACCGAATCATGTTTTAATTATGTAAGATGTTGCATAGTATTAAAATAGCTTTGAATTAAATTAGAACAGAGTAAATATTGAAGCACACAAGTTTATAATAAAGTAACTATGAATTGAAACAATAAAGGTTAGATAAATAGATAGATTGTTGTTAGATAAATAATTTCCACAAGGCGTTACTTTTGTTTTCGCTTCTGCTCAGCAAACAGGAAACGGCTCAAAAGCTTCTACCGAATCAATTTCACAAGGCTTACAGCTAGATCCATGGGTTGTAAAGGAACATTGTAATGCATGGTGTGATGATGTGGTCTCCACAATATTGTTTTGACTGTATTATTATAAGGAAAACTAGGGAATATCTAGTATGTCCTACTATTTTTCATTGTTTAGAGGTTTTTTTTTTCATTTTCAGCACTAACATCGGTGTAAATTAAGGTAATGTTTTTACTGTTGTGTGGATATAAAAGTAATTCACTAAGCAACGGTTATTAACTAAAGCGTTATCAATTCGATTGCTGACCCGTAAAAATAACATATGTTTTATTTAATGTGGAACCACACACGATAAACCAAAGCTATCGATGGATCACAAATTAGGGACCGGAAATCACAATACGGGTCTTGAAAACAACTCGAAAAGGCTGGTCGATTTGTGAAATAGTAGAAAGACAAGAGTATGTATCGAAAGTGCTTCTTCGAGAAAAAAAAACAGCAGAAATATTTGTATTTAGCTATTATTAGCTACTTCCGCAAGTTTTTAACAAACGTCTAAATTGTTCATAAGTATTTATCACTGAAAATAAAGTCATTTTGTAGTTCATGAGATTAATAACAAATTCGGGGAGGCAAGCAATGAATTTAAATCGATTAAGATGATAAGTACAGGCTTAATTTAAATGATCACTCTATAATATCACAAATAAAAAACTTTCGTTTCCTGCAAACTTAATGCAAAATTAATTATTTTACAGTTTACGCAATTAAGTCCTTGAGTAAATTAGAGTTCATTTGGCAAAAGAAGTGAAATAATGAACAATTTATATTAATATTGTCTAAACACTGAAAAGAGGTCGTCCTTCACCCAGCTGTTGACCCGAATATACCTACGAATACTTATAATAAACTTAAATTATATTTCAATTATAATATAATTTATAATGTTGAAAGAAAATAATTTACAAAATTCCCACGGGAACGGGAATTACGGGACTTTTTTAGTGAGAATGAAAAATCGACATCGTTGAGTGTTTCGACGTAAAATTTGGTGTACTGGTTCCTTAGTAAATGTAGGAATGTTGAAAGAAAGTAATTTACAAAATTCCCACGGGAACTGAAATAACGGGACTTTTTGTGAGATTGAAATCGTGAAATTTGTGTACAGGTTCCTCAGTGGATGAAAGGGTGTTGAAGAAAGAAATTAACTAAATTCCCATGGGAATGGGGTGACAGGACTAATTATTTAGTATGAAAAATCGATTTCCTTGAGTATGCCAACGTGAAATTTGGCCTACAAGTGTCTCTGTGTATTTAGGGGTGTTGGAAGGAAGAAATATACTAAATTCCCACGGGAACGTAAAACGGGACTCTTTAGTTAGTATTAAAACAATGTATATATATTTCTTTATTTCGACGTAAAAATAGGAAAACGGGTTCTTCAGTGGGTGTAATTAGATTCAGAGTTATATTAAGAAAAGATTAACCAAAATTCACATGGTAACGGAACATTCCCAAAAACATAAAGCGCCTAAAAATCTTCAACTTTTTTTTACTCGAGTAGGTATGTAGGTACGTATATCCAACTACTTTTACCCAACCAGCTAATACAAATGCTAGAAGTTTCAGTGTCAACTCGTGGCAACTCCAGAAATGAATTTCTGGAGTTGTCACGGGAACTGTAATAAAGATAGATATTTTTAGGGTGTATGGGTGCGATAAGAAATGATGTCACCAAAATCCTGAGTCGTAAATCAACCAGTATTTAACGATTTTAATGAAAAAGCGCGAGCGAAGCTGCGGGCAAATGCTAGTTTTTAATATAAGTATAGAAGTAAATATTTTTAATAAATTTTTATATTAGTGCATTGAGACATTAACCTCCTAGTACCCAGATTCCCGGTGCAAACTGAAAATTGGAGTAACAGTGAAATACGATGCAAATGTTTCGTTGAACGTGGCCGGGCCGTGTAAACTTCGGAATTAGGGAGTTTGCTAATTTTGCAAACTGTTTCTAATTTAAGTTTCTTTCGGAGATCCACTGGGAACTATTCCAAGGTGACCTCATAACTATGTTTATAGGTACTGCAAAGTTTTGAGAAAATACGACTGCAATTTGTAAAGCCTATGTAAAGAAAAGTAACAATTTGCTGTATTTTGTAGTTGTTTAGACAAATTAACTAAATTAATTATTAATTTAATTAACAATAATGCTATTTGCTGTATTTTGTAGTTTGTATTTTGGGTAGTCACCAACATAGCTAAAATAATATGGGCAAGCCACGTAGTCAAAAAAACAGATGGACACTTAGGCCGAAAAGTTCGTAAGTGGCGACCGCGCACCAGAAGCCTCAGAGTAGGCAAACCCCAAAGCGGTCAGACGACCTGGTGATGGTTGCGGGACACTATAGATGTGGGTCACCCAATAGCTGAGCAGTCATTGTGTCAATCTGTGGGAGAGGCTTATGTACAGCAGTAGATGTCTTTCGGCTATAATGATGATGATTACAATTTTTAGGTAAAGAATTAATTAAAGCAGCAATATTTAACTAAGGCTCCTTAACTTAGCAAAGTCAGTTAATAAAGTCGTTAATTTAGTAAGTTTGGCTGGTAAACTTCTACTTGAAGTCTGAAGAGATTTTGTAAAATGTTCCTTCCTTTACCCTTAAAATTGTATTCAACAAAAGCTAACCTTAAAAAGAGAGAATTATCGACAAAAAATCGTGTGAATAGTATAATTTATAGGTTTTTTATGTCCAAAAACTTACGGCCTAGACCTAGACCCCACTTAGTTTGGGCGCAAAAAAGGGTAATTTGTAGCATGCTCGACCAGAAATGGCGAACTTGAGAGATACTTATTCAGTATTGACCGCTTTTGGTGCGTTGAGCTGCGAAAATTTAGTAGTTTTCTTTCCTCTACATTAATTTACAGTCCATTTGTAGTTTTGTCGACAAACACGTTCTCTTGTTAAGTTAGAATTAGTATCAGCTGTTCTTTGCCAATAATATTCAAAAAGTTTTCATATTATGATCTATTTCAGGTTCATTTTTATAACCTGGTAGGCTAGGTACCTATGAAAACCCTTTTTTTTCTGGTTCATCTTTTGAGTAAGCAGCGCATTATGAGTCGTCACGTCCCATGAAAAAGGATTCAAGAAATTTCTCAAGAAAAAGGTTTTTCTTCAATGAGCATTTTCTTTGCTATTCTATCGTAGGTAAATCATACAAACATTATCCATTAGCTGAATCAGTAGTCGTTACAATTTGTATTTGCATAATACCACTTTCACATTGAGTAAAAGATTGGAAAAGGCGCACTGTGAGCTATACATAAATTAAAGATTTTTGTCGTAAAACCGTCTTTATTTAATAAGTCCGTAATATTATGTACATTGTACAAGCTGACAAGGCAGTAATAAATATATAGAGAAATTCATCTTTTAATAAAATTGTCACAACTTTCCCTAAGTAAGTACGTAACATGGTTCGAAATCTAAAACAATAATCAGTGTCCCGTTGGTACAATCACTTGCAAAATTATAAACATAGTGTTAAGTCACACCTCGGACACTACATAGAAAACAGCCGTGTACGCGTATCATGCTTGTATGAGTGTGATAAGACATGCGACGCTGCTTTATTTGTTCAGTAACTGAAAAGTAACCGAGACGAGGGGAGCCGCACTTGCTGAGGGAGGTAAGAGTGCCAATACTGTTCTATTTATTTTACAATAACTTGCACGCAAATACCATACACATGTGTTAAAAATTATATCCTGCTGGCTTAAATGTACATAATTGGCCAGTGGGACATTTCCATACATTACATACAAACATTTTCAATACAAACGCGCGGCAACGTGCGGTAGGCAAATGTAATCACTAGATGCGAACATTTTTGATAACTCTGTATGGACTAAAATACGTCACTGTACGTACATTGATTCCGTGAGCTGGTCGAAAAAATTTATCGAATGGTTGTTTTTTTTTTTTTGAGATTTCAGCCCATGTTACTTTGAGATAATATTTAGGTATTGGGTTGCGAGCTAAATGCCCTTTATGCCAGAAACACTCAGTATTTACATAGGCAGGGTGGGTCGGATTATGTGCTATCTACTTGTAATATGTACATACTTCGTTTAATACGTAAATACAGATTCTTCGGCACTTTCCTGTCCCTTCGCCCTTTTAGTTTCCGTCCTATTTGTCGTACCTATATGTTTATTTGTACACAGTGTGCGGTCACACGCTTAAATTGTCAATTCGTTTTCCTGTTTCAGATTGGAACATCTTTTGAAGTGAGATTGGAGCAGTCAAGTGCAAATAATAAGCGAATAGCAGCTATATATAAAAATGAATCGTGGTTCGTTAGTCTCGCTAAAACACGAGAACGGCCGGGCCGATTTAGCTGATTTTGGTTTTGAAATGTTCGTAGAAAAAAAACTGGGAAATTGGTAAAAACAATAATTTAAGTTTTCACATCAAATTGTAAGGCGTGATACGAAGTTCGCCGGGACAGCTAGTGTATAATAAAATTGTGCCCAGTTATCAAAAGCGGTGTTGGTTGATTTAGATTACTAAACCATCAGAAAATAAAAATATACTACGGCAACTACGAACAGTTTTTTTTTGTTTGTAGTTTGCAGTGACAAAATGTTTTCTTAAATTTTGCCATATCTGTGTAGATTTAATGATTAAAAAATAGTACCTTCTATTATAATGTTCTCACAGAGTCTCCTGTATATTTTAAGGTCAAAAAAAGAAACTAAAAATGTCGTATTGAATGATTTTTTTTTAATAATGTAATCTTTTTATGTACGGAAAGCAGCAAAACTAACTATACTTAACAGATTAAAATTATGTTTTCGGATTTATAGACTCCTAAATCCTAACTTAAAAAATGCAGCAAATATTTTTTAATTCGTCTTAGTAGTTCTTCACTCACATAGTATCACATCAACTTAGTACTTACATTATTTTATAGTTCTGTATTTTAATACGATACTCAGTTGTTGTTAAAATGAAGCAGGAATGTACATAACTTGTCAACTTTTATGCATAACGTTGTTGCAAATTGCAAATAATGGGGGATTCTAAATTATAATTACTGAAGTTGCCTTACCCTCACCCCTTTACCCCATCTACATCTACATGTTTACTATTGTATTGTTTTATTACTTATAAAGCTGTTGCCTTGTTTGCAACATATTAGTATGTTTAATATTTCTAATGTATTCTTTTCTATATACTGGGTATTACGGCCACATTTGCAGCATTGCTTTTCGTCCTCTAGAGTGTCAAAGTCAATACAAAAAAAACGAAAAGAGGACGCAAAGTAATATTGCAAGAGCGGCCGTAATAGGGGTCTGGTAGAGACGCTCGCTCTAACAAAAATCGTGTCGGAAATGACAAGTTGAGCCCCGTCTGTGCTGCAGCGCTTGATCAAACTATCGTCGTCTAACTAAACTATTATAACATGCAGCGCTAAAGCGCTATAAACGCCACATAAACGCGGTGGAGCTAAATAGCTCCAACGCACTGCGCAAGAACCAGTTCGGGGTTGTCGTTTCCATACGTTAGTAATAATAGTTCAATGGTCTGGTATGTTTTTATTTAGTTGATTCGCTTATTTTTGCTCATACTATATTTTCTATAGAAAAGATATTGACCATTCGATCAGCATCAATCATACAACATACGAGTAAGTTTAAACGAATTCCGACCTATTGACATGCATCATCATTTTCCCTCTACATCGAGTTGCAGGGCGATTCAAAAAAAAAAAATACCAATCAAAGTACGTTCAATGGAGCTCAATGGATCAAAAAATAAGCAAAGACAAAAAAACTTGTAAACCCTAACGTTTTTACGTTGGATGTCGCAAAGAGTAAAACTGCTCACCCCTTGTGACACCGGTTTTGGGAGTGCGTTTAAAACATTATTTTCGCGTGGACCAGGCGGCGACACCAGGAAAATAATGCGTACAGATTTTGAAATGAGATTTATCCTTAACACAATACATAAACATAATATAAAGCGTAGCGTATGTAGAGTTTCAATCGATATTAGGGTGGTCATCCATCGCTGTATTGTTGCATTTCCCGCCAACACGATGCGTAACGTTGTAAAAAATGCCATCGACCAATCACTGTAGTTTTTCAGGCCCGAACAGCAATCAATTTAAAACTTGCGCTCAACATTAATCTTGGCAAAGTTTCATCTGCTATTTATCAATGTAATGCTCAATTTAGCTTTTATTATTGGACGCTACGCACAATGTCTATGTGACTGTTTTAATTTCAATTACATACTTGATCAGATTGGCTTACAAAATAGGTTATTTTGAACAAGTCGACCCGGCGAACTTCTTACCGCCTAACCTATTACTATTTTTTGCATATATTATACCTATAAACCTTCCTTTTGAGTCACTCTAACTATTTCAAAAAACCGCATCAAAATCCGTTGCATAGTTTTAAACATTTAAGCATATAATATAGCGAAAGACAGACGCGGGAATCGTCTTTGTTTTATACTAGTATTTATTAATATAGCAATGGGCAATTTTTTAAAGATTTTTAATAGAGAACTCTAACAAAAGTAATCTTTTCTTACAATTGGAATGAAAAATTTAATTATAGAGTTTGCTTCAATAAATTTCAAAGAGTTAAATCATCAATAAAATATATTGTTCTGCGGTGTCGCTGCCACGCCAACCTATTTAATCAACCAGTTCATTGAGCGCTAGCCTAAATGCCCAAATCGCACCTCGCCAAATCGTTGAACTTTTAGCAAGACATTTCAATTTTACTATTCCATTTTCATCTTTCGATTCTTATTTAATTTTCTTTATTCGTTTGTGGTTGTGTTTTTTATTCTTCAATAAGACTTGTTGTGGAATTTTGAAAACAAAGCTGAGGGTGAAACAGTGTGGCGTTTGTTTGTATTTTTCTATTGACACTATAGTCAACCGAAGTAGGAACAAAAATTCCGCGATCGCTTTACATAATCGAGAATGTTTCCGAGAAATTTCGTTCATGGGTGAAATGAAATGATAAAACCCTTTTAAGGTTATAGTTGAAGTCCTTTGCTTTAACGAAAGCTGCTTTCATTTTCACTAATGGCTTAGGCTGGATACCTTGTAATTAAATATTCTTTCCCAAGGGCACTGCTTTGTTTTCTAATTATAAACATGTCATCGATTTTGGTCCATTAATTATTACGATATTGTTGTTATATTATGGATTAAGGTAATGGTATGGATTAAGGCTAATCAAATACATTTATCGAGAGCAACTTAACAATGTTAACAACAATCAACATCGCAACCGAGAGACGTCATCTGATGAATATAGACCTTCACAAACCGCAAGAAGAACAAACAAGGAAAAAATTTTAGCGGGGAGGGAGTTTTCCACGAGTATTTCATAATTGCCGCGCTTTGGCAGGTGGGTTGGTTAGTTTTTGAACAAGAACGCTGCTGCCCTTCCTAAGTCGCCTTTTACGATACTCAGGCAGATTAGGGTATTCTATGCCGACACCTATAGGTCACCTGTAGGTGAGCCTTAACAATTATTAAAAAAAACTTAATTATTTAAAAAAAAAACTTTAGCGTATAACCATACAGGTTAAGTATTTGCAAACAATAATCAACAATCAGCATTGAGCAACGTTTATTTATTATTAGTCCGGACCCCAGCGAAAGCGGCTCTACATAATAGCATTTTTTTTCATGATCCGTGGTTCGGAAGCGGAAAGCACGCTAAGCCGGAAAAGCCTGAGTGAATTTTCATTGCAAATTTAGATTTGGTTTACGCAGAGTTAAGAGTAAGTAATTGATATAACGTAAACTCGCTAGGTCCACATCTAATAAAGCCACTAGAAAAAAATATTGAAAATTTCTCTACATAAAAAAATCAGTGTTGATTGCAAATCTTATCTAACCCTCTTTGGTATTAAAAATATTGAGAGTAAAAGCAAATACTAAAGGCTGCCGGAATTCGCAGAAGTTTCCATCAGGAAGATGTCGGGGCGAATTAATTAAACTAGGAGCATTTGTCACTTGCAGACATTTAGGCGACAACCGCGAGGGACCTAGACCGAAATGGTATGAATACTTAAAATTTGGAAATCAAAGAGCGAATTATCTAAAAACACATTTGTAAAATCAATTATTTGAAGATTAAAGTGTTGCTATGCTGTTCGTAACAAAACGAAAGTGGCCAATCGACTTATTTCTCACTGTTCACAATCTATGCACGCTACGAATCATTAAATAGACATTGTAAAATTCTGAATAATTCGTCGTGATTAACATACTCAAAAAACAATAAGTATGTGATAAAAATCAAGACATAGCCTAATGTGCTACAAATGTCTAATGATAAATATAAAATGGTTCAAATTACAAGTCAAGTGTAAAATCTAAACAAAAAGATTGTGGGTAAAGTTTTCCTAATCAAACTATGTAGATCAAGAAAGTCTTGAAGCGTCGGAATTGTTGAAGATTAGTTTGTTGAAGCGACGTTGTCGAGACAAAATGTGCGCATGTCAATCACTAGAATAGTAGCTAAGTCACGTCTGCGTCCTTTTCGTAACAAAAGTGCGTACCTATAAGAAAGTTACTATTTTATCTCTCATGGTAATGGTAAAAATTAAAAAGGAGTAATGCAAAATTGCGTCAAAATTAAACTTTTTATAGAAACAACTAGAGGCTGCCCCGCGGTTTTTCCCGCGCAGTTTTCCTATAAACACAAAAATCCCGTTTTTTCTCGTTCCCGTGGGAATTTCGGGAATCCCTTCTTAGTGCTTACCTAGACTCCCCAATGAACCCACGTGCCAATTATCAGCTTTGTACGCCCAGTAGTTTCGGCTCTGCCCGGAAAGTCACGGAAGAGTTTAATATATATTGATTGCGTGCAGAAAGGTGACAAGATTTTGAGCACATAATATAAGCGCTCTCATACCATAAACCTAAAAGAAATCGCGGCCAGCCTATTGCAATTTTATTAATGTACTAGTCGACCCGACGAACTTCGTAACGCCTTAACTATTAATATGTTGTGCATAATATCAAACATATGTATAAACCTTCCTATCGAATTACTCTTTCTTTTTTTTTAACCGCATCAAAATCCGTTGCATTATTTTAAAGATATAAGCATAAATAGGTACAGACGCGGGAGGCGACTTTATTAAATACTATGTATTGATTTTGATTAGTTTAAGAAAATATTTCTATCTATTAATCTACTGTACCTACGAGTGTGCGACTAGCTTTGAGCATCATGTTACCGCATCTTGGACTGACAACGCTAGAAGCCTTTGCCCGCCGATCTACCTTATCTCTGGCCGATCCCAGCGCCATCATGCGGCAAGGATGGACAACAGATAATTGATCAATACGGGGTTTATTTATTACTAATTAATGTTTTACATCTAATCAGAAATACTTTATTAGGTTTATTAGGTACCATAAATTATGTTTTAATTAATAACTTATAGTAAATTATCTAGATGTTTGTTTAGCAATGTGTTTCCTAAAGTTGGTTTGTAAAAGTACTTTGTTGAGACAAGGCGGGAACAAGGGATGTCATGTGAAGGTGGAATCAAAAACAAGAGACGAGAGCAATGAAAAAATATGTAACAAGTGAGGAGAATAAAAATGTAAATTGTAAGGAAAGTGAAGTATTTAATTTATAGCTGTAATATTTCAGAAGTGGGATGAATTCAACGTTATTACCCACAATAACAACATGGACTGGGCGAAAACAAAAGAGACCGAGAAAGTTCTGGCTCTAGCAGAGCTCTGAAGGCGAAAACAAAACTTTACTCAAATAATCAAAACAGCACGGCCACAATGAATACGCACCAAGTCTCGGCACCAAGAACGTAAACTTACGACAATAGAGATGGCTAATATACCTACAAAATAAGCTTCCGAAAATTAGAGAACACATACTTACCGATTGTTCGAAATACAAATTCTTTCTTCTAACTGCAGTAAAGTATGATGATTATTATGACTACAATCGCACTTGGTATAACAAATTGCACCAAGCACTACCAACTACCAAGGTTGTTGACAAGGAATGTTGACAATAAGGATACCAAAAGTTAAAGTTTAGTCAAGAACTTTCATTGTTATTAAAGCAAAATCATAATACCTACATAATACAAAAATCAAGAAGCAACATTTATGTTGATGTCGACCTGGAGGAGAGGTCAGGTTGATGTCCCAAGTTCAACCCAGAAATGTCCAAGTTGAACCATCAAAGCAACATCTGATATGACTAAGTGAGGGTGAAACATGAACATAAGGGGTCAAAGTGGAGAAGTTTGTGCTGCAGCAGCAGGTCCAACATTTATGTCAATGTTGATACGATGTACAAGGGCTCAACCAACATTTGCTACGAGTGAATGCAGTTGACCTTACATGATGCATAATAATATTGTTTGGAGTTTGCCGGACCAACATTCAAAAAGGTCAGTAGTATCTAACATAATTTACATGTAAACCCTGGATATCTCAGTACTTAATAGCTTCAAGTGATCTAGTTCTCCATTCAGAAAATCAATCTTATTGATTTTTTTTAAATATCAGCATTATGATAAAAGATAGAGATAACAATGCTTTATTGCCAATTAAAGAATAGTGTCCTACATAAAAAAAAAAAAGATGCAAATACTTGATTATGAGAGATATAGGGTAATGGAGAGCCTGATTGCTAAAAGTGATTTCTTTAAGGCAAAACATTTGCATAGCATCAGCATAAATTGGAATTCAGTCAGAATGTAAACATTACTTTCTATTTTGTACTGTGTGTAAACAAATCATATGATATTATTGCTTTGTGCTTCCCTTTAAAGCATGGATTGAAATTAATAATAAGTATTAATAGTGTATAAAAAAAAATTGCCTTCAATGGTGGTGTTGAAAAGTTTGTATACTGTATGGATGTTTGTCAATCTTTCACATGAAAACTACTGGATGAATCCTAATGAAACTTAACAAAAATATACAATTTATAAGGATTGCTACTTAAAATACTAATCCTCCGCAGACGAGGTCGCAGGTGCCAGCTAGTATTATAATATATTTCAATTTAAAAAAAAAATATTTGAAAATTAAAAATAAATTACTATTAATAACATTATTTAAATTTAATCAATTTCTATCTTTATACAATATATTCTTGAATTATAAGTAGCCTACAAAAACACTGAATGATAATTCCAGTTACTTTATCTAATTAAAAAGCGCCATCTATTGGAGAGTTGAACGCTGCTGCTATCTTAGAGTATACACTACTATACTACAATGGTTTTGATACTACTATTCGACAAGAGGTGGCAGCACTGTCTGATGGAAATCGGTTGGACACAGAAGTTTTTGCTGCATCTGGCCACCGCAGCACTTAGTATTAAAATGGATATTATTTATGAATAAAATTCAAGAGGAAGTCAGACGCTTGCCTACACCAGCCCCTGCGTCAATTGCAAGTAAGTCGAAAATCACGTCAGCGATTATGGTGGAACGGCGGCAGCATTTTTATGCTACCATCACCAAACTTCTACGTCGAATGGGCTGCGAGAGACGTTATTACCAACTTACTCTGGAGACTAGTTGGAGTGGCCTTCAAGGAGTCTACAAAGATGTGTCAGTTCAGTCCACAAGAAAACTTGTGGCGATTACAGAGCTACAGAGAATACGGTGTCCAGCTAAGGAAGCAGTAGGAGCGCTACCTAACAGGACAACAGCGACTTCTCCTGATATAATATTGGCATTTTTTAGAGCTGCGTATTGACAACACAGACAGCATTATTTAAAAGAATAGAGCAGGGAGATTAAAAAAAAAAACTGTACCATATGTCTAGCAACTACATATACTAAAGAGATACTTAGTTTTATTTTCTGTTAAAGTACAGAATTTCATCGCCGCTGTTCAGGCTCTAGGAAAGACCACGTACCTGCAAGGAACAACAATTGCAGCGATTACCCTGGGTAAGCTACAACGATTTTGGTGTCGGGGAGCGAGAGAGAGAAACGAGAGCGGGTGAGCCGCACTTCCTGAGGGAGGCAGGGAGTGCCTATACTGTATAGAGACTATTTATTTTACTGTGGCAGGGATGAGCCAAAGAACAACAAGACGCGTGCACCTTTTGCCTTGCAAAAATAGAAGAACTCGAGCAGAGTGTTAAGCCATTCAAGAAGGCCTTACGGAAGGATCGGTAGAGACACGTCAAGTGCCACGCGATCTGCTTCAAGCGTCTGGAAAAACGACATCCACGAGACACCGGTCCAGTTGCTACGTGGGACCAGGGACGGCTGCGGAGAGGCGCATCATAGTCTGTTGCACTGCACTACTCTACGCCGATAGCGTAAACATCCAAGAGTTCTAGTAAACTTCGCTGGACGTAGTGAGTTTGTGGCGCTCCTCGACGAGACGGCTACACGGTGTCGCTAATGAGCAGCGCGCACGCCGCGCGACCGGCCTGCGGGGCCTACTGGAGACCATACGCGTTAACAGCGCTCAGGACAATCAAGCTTTAGTCTAACTCAGTTGTATTTGTTTTGTGATATATTAGGCGCGGACAATGTATTGCAGAAAATGTATATACGAAGCATTGAAATTTTAAAATTCAGGATAGTACCGATTCAAATTATTCTTTATAAAAAAAAAATCTAGTCTCACCTTCAAAAAAAAAAAAAAGAATTTAATAATTAAAAAAAAAAATATATATAATGATGTGTTTGATGCTGAACTTAATGGCCTGTGTGGCGGCATCTGTGTGAGCCATTGCCTGTGTGGCGGCATCTGTGTGAGCCATTGCCTGTGTGGCGGCATCTGTGTGAGCCATTGCCTGTGTGGCGGCATCTGTGTGAGCCATAGCCTGTGTGGCGGCATCTGTGTGAGCCATAGCCTGTGTGGCGGTATCTGTGTGAGCCATAGCCTGTGTGGCGGCATCTGTGTGAGCCATAGCCTGTGTGGCGGCATCTGTGTGAGCCATTGCCTGTGTGGCGGCATCTGTGTGAGCCATTGCCTGTGTGGCGGCATCTGTGTGAGCCATTGCCTGTGTGGCGGCATCTGTGTGAGCCATTGCCTGTGTGGCGGCATCTGTGTGAGCCATAGCCTGTGTGGCGGCATCTGTGTGAGCCATTGCCTGTGTGGCGGCATCTGTGTGAGCCATTGCCTGTGTGGCGGCATCTGTGTGAGCCATAGCCTGTGTGGCGGCATCTGTGTGAGCCATTGCCTGTGTGGCGGCATCTGTGTGAGCCATTGCCTGTGTGGCGGCATCTGTGTGAGCCATAGCCTGTGTGGCGGCATCTGTGTGAGCCATAGCCTGTGTGGCGGCATCTGTGTGAGCCATGGCCTGTGTAGCAGCATCAACGCATCATAAACTAAAATAATAATAATAAACAAACTAACCAAAAAAAAAAAAATAATAATAATAAAAAAAAACTGTGTGCTTCCATTGCTATCTTCCTTTAGTTTTAAGTTCGCCTTATATAAAAGAACCTAAGTGCTCGAATTTTTGTCAGGTACAACTACCGTCGCCGTGGGACACGGCCAATGCAGGATGGCCGAGTGTTACCGCATCTTGGACTGACAACGCTAGAAGCCTTTGCCCGCCGATCTACCTTATCTCTGGCCGATCCCAGCGCCATCATGCGGCAAGGATGGACAACAGATAATTGATCAATACGGGGTTTATTTATTACTAATTAATGTTTTACATCTAATCAGAAATACTTTATTAGGTTTATTAGGTACCATAAATTATGTTTTAATTAATAACTTATAGTAAATTATCTAGATGTTTGTTTAGCAATGTGTTTCCTAAAGTTGGTTTGTAAAAGTACTTTGTTGAGACAAGGCGGGAACAAGGGATGTCATGTGAAGGTGGAATCAAAAACAAGAGACGAGAGCAATGAAAAAATATGTAACAAGTGAGGAGAATAAAAATGTAAATTGTAAGGAAAGTGAAGTATTTAATTTATAGCTGTAATAATCATTAATTATTCTGCCATGTCATCGACATGCCTGTCAAGTCAGATTTCGCGGCATGCGTAGTTTTCGGAGAAAATGTCTATACACATGTTTTGCTCGTGTCAAGGGAGTGAAGGACATAGCTTAATTCATATTCTATCTAACCTGTGGCTAAGTCACGTAATCTTCACGTCATTATTCACTTAAACGTAACCGAATGTTAAAAGATTATGATAATCACAAAACAGGTCAGTGAGTAAACTTTTTGATTATAACGTTTAACTATAACAAAGCTATTTTGTAACATAACGTTAAAAAATACTTATTAGATTATATCAGATCGGATTCCATCACAACGTTGGTTGTTTTTTAACCGACGAAAAAAAGGAGGAGATTCTCAAGTTAACGCCTATATTATATTTTTTTATTTATAATCACGCATTACTTTTTACAGAGAAGTCTGATTACGATAATGATTATTTTAATCGACAGGGTATACCACAGAAAAGAGAATACAAAGAACAGTCTTTCTTGTTCTGTGGGGTATACCTTAAATTTGGTCCCATAAAAAATTTGGAAATGTAATTCCTACCCTAAGGGTGGGAAAATAGGGGTGACTTTTTTACTTGGTTTACTTAAGAACTTTGCAATTATATTATTATTTAATGCTTTTCAGTTTTTTTCGGCGCTTTAATATTTTGATAAAAAGTTTTATTCAAACAGCTTTTAAAGCAACAAATTACTGGGCCAACTTTTCTAATAAGTTATCATATTCTTTCAGAGTATTCTAACTGAAAAAAAAAACTATCAAAGAATGTTTCCAAGTTTTCGCATTTGCATAAAAAAACTTTTTCACAATCAGGTCCAATTCCAAGAGTTTGAACATAAGGAAGCGTTGATTTAACTTTTCTTTTTATGTTTTCCTTAAGTTTATTGTGAGAGATCGCTTATATTTCCATCGTGCACTTGGGAGTGATAACAGTGTACACATACATATGCCGTGTTCAGAGGAAATATTGCAACTTGTACGCCGCAGTAGTATAGATGCAAAACTGACGTTTTCTATCGTGATATCTCAATAAAATATTACTTTACCTAACTTACAGTTAAAAAAAAAACAATTTGCTTATTTGGAAGGAACAACATACTATTAATATTTGACATTTTAAATCTGTTATGCCTTTGGTTATTTATGCAATAAAGAAATCATTCATTTAAGTTACCTAGCATCTCTTGTTCCTATTAGACTAATGATATTAATTATCTTCGTTGCATTGAAATTATACTTTATGAATTCAAGAGCCTAATTCAAGATTCATTTTATTTGTTCTAAATATTCTTTTTATCCATATTTTTGTTTCACATGAAATAAACAATTATTTTATTTTCTATTACTTTGAAGATAGAATAAAAATACATTTGGAGACCTATTTTGTTTGTATTACTGTGCTCTATGTAGGCAGCACAATTGAAACATAAAAATATTTTTATCATCTTTTTTTGGTCCTAATTATTTTAAATACTAATAAAAATCAAATCAGTGCACAAATACTTTAAAGGCCCACATAGGCAATTATGTAGTTATTAGTCAATGAGAGGCTTATACAGGCTTCTAAAAGTAATAATAATGGCAAAAATAGGTACCTACTAGTTAGAGGAATAATTACCAGTAGGTAGATATCGAAAACGAAAATTATAAGAAGATATCTTCATCATCATCAATATCAATACATAGTATAAAACAAAGTCGCTTCCCGCGTCTGTCCCTATGTATGCTTATATCTTTAAAACTATTCAATGGATTTTGATGCGGTTTTTTGTAATATATAAAGTGATTCAAGAGGAAGGTTTATAAGTACATGCACAAAATACTAATAGTTTAGGCGTAACGAAGTTTGCCGGGTCAACTAGTTTAAATAATAAGGGCAATTATATAAGAGGCTCATTTGAAGTATGTAGGTATGAAACAAAAAAGTCTAAGACTCTTTTCTTAGAAAACTAAAATGCTCTTTCATTACGAATCTACTTTTCCAAGTTTTCAGACAAAAAACTTCCTTTTTTATTTTATTATACGCTTAGCACCTTGGGTAATAGGAATTGGCTCCGAGGATATGATTATTATTTTAAAAGCGAACAAAGTCAAGATTGTCAAAAATATTTCTTTTAAATAATAAAACCAGCCAGGTTTTGATTTGGCGTAAGCCTGTCTGAGAGTTAGCTGTTAACATTTTATTCTCTTTACGCCCGATTACTTTAAACTAAGTCATGTCATTTTACTTTCAACTGTTATTTTATGAGACAGGACTCTATTCACAGGATCATAGAGAATATATTACAATAACAGAACATAGTATTAGGCATACAGGCTATATTATAAGTGCAACAGTATGAGATGATTTTTCATACATCGCCATCAACACCTCAGCCGAAAGCGTGTCTTGTCTTCGGCCTTCCTCACAGATCCATCCTTTATACGTTCCTTATGTTTTTGCTACTCTGCGTTCTCTGGTGCGCAGTCGCCATTCGAGATCTTTTTAGCCCCAGCGACCGTCTTTGCTTAACTAACATACATTCAAACATCAGAATATCACGAAAGGTCAGTTAGCAAAAAAATCTGTCTTTTTGGTCTTTAGCTATTTCGACCCGTACTTTGGCTAGTTTAGTTCGATTCTCGATACACCATGTGTAGCCTTCAAGCCTTTGTGCGACCACAAACCACAGCGTTTAACTGTATGCGGATCTAACCGAAGCCTTTTGCAGAACTGCCGGCAATTATCAGTAAGTGTCGGCCATTTTAGATCTTTGTTGGGCAAATTACCTACTCTTCTATTATGAATATAAATGTTCTAAGATTGTTTTAAGCCTTGATTTGATTGATCACAAATGGGTCTTTTAACTGCTTTTAGGCTAGATTTTTAGGGGAAATATCTCTAAGAAAGGTAATAATAATTTAGATACTAGGTAAGATAGGAATGAATGAATGGAAATAAGCTCAAACAAACAGTTAAATTATAATGACACAATATTAAATTTGCACACAATGGTCGACCGTAATAGCTAACAGCATTTAATTTTCCACCATACAACCTATTAGTACCAGCGCTAATCTAACGAAAGTTGCATGTTTAACCCTACTTGTTATAAATAAATAGGTATGAAAAAGTTTGTGAGGATGGTATTTGTTTTACTTTCATAGAAAAAATACTGATTGTAATTAGATGGAACTACACCGTATACTAGTCTGTACAGGTGTTTCTGATAAGGTGGTAATAAATCAAAACAGGGATTCAGCCATCATACTTATCACGGTTATCACTTTTTTCGTGTCATAAGATATTTAATAATAAGTATGGCTATAGGCTGCTGATTGTGTCAACGCGGCTTATTTTAACCGAAGCGTTTATTATATAAGGTACCCTAATGAAATCAGAATAGTGTGTCGTTATACGGTCGAATTGTTTCTGCAATTATAAAAATGGGGTCTGCAATTAGGATTTTTTACGACTGTCGAGATTTACGTTACGCATGTGACGGCGGAGTATTAAATGTTCTTTAATTAAAAACACTTTTCTACTCTTTTTGTTGTTTGCTACCTACAGGAGTCACTCACACTGGGGTCGCTAGACAGGAACTAAGTAAATAACAGAGTTTATGTATGCAGGGCTACCAAAATGTCACGAATTTTGCAAGTTTCTATAGTAATCATTGTACTTAATCACTGTTTTATTCAAAGCTACTACTATACATACTTATTTCCAGGCTTGCATTTTTGTTTTCAAAATAGGCGCACTGCTAATACCTTACGGATCCGTTATTCATTAAAATCAATGGTTTTGATCTATCTATTGGTTCTTTTAATGATGACGGTAGATTACTTACTGTAACTATTAAATAATAATGAAGATAACATTAAGATATTATAATTCTTTCTTAAAATTAAAAAGGTATTGTAATATTAAAAGGCAATCTGAGCCTAAAAGTTTTGCTTTTATATTAAGTCCGAAAATAATAGATTTTTTTTGCACCCTCGCCCTCTTCCCCTTGACTGAGTTTCAAACTTCCAGGAAAATTATTTTTCTTTAAGACTTAATTAGTGCGAGATTCGTCTTTTGTTAGATTCCGTATAAAAAACGCACACAAACACAAAATCTCATTACTTATATTAAGTAGGTATTTTTTCTGCAGTCTGCAAAATAATCAATAAATAAATTACCATCTCTACTTGTTCTGTGTTTTAGATTTCATAATAAAAAAAATTCTTACCAAAATGTATCCGCCCAAATGCATGTTGCTAAACTTTTTTAATTTGTAAAAATTTCATTTGATTCTGACTGAAACTCTTGTCCACTAAATTAAGAATGTCACTTTCGTTATTAATAAAAACAAAACTTTATTCACTTAGCTTGTATCTAAATACCGTCAGTAAGCAAATAACCAATAAAAAATGCGCGGGAAACTAAATGTCATAAAAGTTTTATTTTTCTTTTTAGATTTCCAACTGGCCAGTCTACTCTATCTTTAACAACAACAAAAAAAAGTTAAACGCAAAACGTAAACTACACGAAACTTTCAAAGATATATACGACGATATTTGACTTTGTATCCCGCTATTCCCGGGACGGACCGGGACGAGTGTCTATAGCCGGGTACAGACGCTTAGTGAACGCTGAAAACATTCCATCGCCCTGTGGGACGCCAAACCAAAACTTACTCTCTTTATTTGTTAACTAATTAATGTTGTAATAAAATTAATAAGAGTTACATTTGAATTGTTGATTTTGTTTACTAATGACACCTTGGAACTGCGGTTTTCAAGTCATTTATGCATTTGTTATTCTACTACTTAGCACTTATTTTAAACACGAGAGTTTGTGAGGTGAGGATTGACTTGTTGTAAGTGCTTCTTGTTGCTTTTTCAACCTCCAGATTATGCAAATATCTTATTGCACAGATTTACATAAAATATACATTCGTTATTTTTTGACGATCAAAATACAAGGGCAAACCAACAAACCTAACCAAGTTTTTATTTGAATTGAAAAGTTTTTACTTTAAAATTTATAAAATTATTAGTAAGTAAGTAATCTTTACTCAAGCAAGAACCGAAAGAAAATCTCGAGAGAAAAAAAATAGAAAAAACTTACTCATAAACGAGCTAGCTACCCTATTCTTTCGACTTTTAGATTAATTTAGAGAAAATATTTTTTCCACGTCCCTCGTTAGAGAGGCTTCGCTGGCGACCAGTCTCTACTTTTTTGTTCTTCCACTAGTTGAATTCTAATTTTGTGAAAAAAGACTGTTTTAAATTAATATATAAAAATGGCTTACATTTAAGATTATTTTGTTTTAAAAGTCGACATAGCACGTTAACATAGCCGTTGATATACATGAAGTTCTAATTACTAAGTGCCTAATATACCTATAATTACCTATTTCCGCCGTCTGTCTTTCTTTCAATACTTTTTATTTAATGTGTTTTTACTTGCCTGGCATGTGAATGATCACGAACAACAGTGCGGCATAAAACTTTTAAATATAAAAAGTGGCAATACTGTATGGAAACTTTAAAAAATCCGACAAATTTGCATACAGTGTTCCAACTTTTCATTGCTTAATTTTTTTACCGAACTTACGTACGGTAGGGTAATTTATATTATTAATGAAATAAAAAAAAATATTTTAATAATTTTCTGTTATTATTTATTTACTTTTTACGCGTATATGTATTGTATCAGGTAATTTGTAGTTATATTAAGTTGGTATATATTATACGTTCCTATCTTATAAATATGTGAATTCTGTACATTTGTGTGATCGATTTGAATTCAAGAAAACTATGATATTAAATATGAACGCTCACAATAAGTAACCCAAAAGCAATAAGCATAAAAACTAATTTAGAATAGCAAAATATTAACTTCCGTTTCACAAATGCAAACTTATACAAAAACGATCTGTTGGCACATTGACCTGACAATGTGGTGATCTGATATTTTGGCACTGACCCAACGAAGTTACTATAATTTAAGAACTCCAAAATCTGGACAAGACAACTCCTATACAGTGGCGGTCTAAGTCGGCGTAACACTTCCGATTTTTCTGTATTTTGCAAGAAAGAATAAGAATAAACATTTATTCACATAAAACTGACACAATTACAAAGATAAAATGAAGACAAAATAAAATACAACTCGCAAAGAGACGCTAAACAAATTAGCTGTTGTTCTTTGGTAATACAGTATAGGGCGCACGAGACCATAGACAAATCTATTACGCCCTCCTAGACCGCAACCGTAGTGTTTCCCGAAATAAGAAAATTCCCTCCCAGCCCTCGCAGCACGACCGACCATTTGCGGTGTCTTTCTGTCACTTTTAATCGCTTTTGACATTTCAATGCGGGAAAATGACGTCACTAATCGAGAGCGAACCATTATGTCTACGGATCGAGCATGAGCAGCACGGGATACAACTCTTGCGATGTTGAACTGTCAGTTTAATCAATTGTCTATGATCTTGCCAAAAGTGCGAACATGAGATACGGTTTTTCTCTACGAATGACACATGAATCCGACATATCTTGTCTACTAATGGAAGGGGTGCAGACAAAATAAGACAAGAAGACAAGTTTAGTTCTAGGTTATGTTATCTTTCGTCGATAGCATAATTAAGTTTGGTTATTTACTGGAAAATAAAATAAAAACCAAATGGCAGGGGTATATATTATATACTTATAGTATAGTATAGACACTCTATTGCAATCAATAAACTTATCATTAGGTGACTAACAATTAATGTTCTTAAATTAATACATTGATTGCAATGGGCGGCCTTATCGCTTAGAGCGATTTCTTCCATAATAACATCAATACATTATTAAATAAAGTCGCTTTCCGCGTCTGTCCCTATGTATGCTTATGAGCCAGTTTACAGCGATACTAGCGCCATTCGCGTAAAAAAAAATATCTTCTAAACTAAGGTAAATATCAAAAATGTGGCACAGTATGACACTAGATAATATAGCCTAGTATTTTTAGGGTACTGTTGTATAGCTTTTAGGTTAAAGACCAAAGAAATCTAGAAAGTGTTGCTAAAAGTGGCCACCTAAAAGCTATAATAAGGTGCTAGGCTACATTATCTGGTGTCATACAGTGCCACATTTTTTTATACTTATTTGTCTTACTTTAGAAGATATAATTTTTTACGCGAATGGCGCTAGCATCGCTGTAAACTGGCTCTTAAATCTTTGAAACTACGCAACGGATTTTGATGCCGTTTTTTTCAAAGATAGAGCGACTCAAGAGAAAGGTTTATAAGTATAATACCTGCACTAAAAAGTTACGTGTTAGGCGGTACCTAGTTCGCTTGGTCGTTTTAGGTTCTGTATAGGTTTTCAGTCTATCTAGGTAGGTATTGTCCATAAAACGATTTCTACTCCCGCCACCAAAACTATCCACTGTCCGCAAATTATGACCGAAGCTAGATGACCACACAACACATTGAACACAAACAACTGTTGCTCGCACAACAAAGTAAATAACTTACTACCGCTACTAAATAACTTACTTTTTTGACTCCATTTCACACTTTCTTTCTGCGTTTTTATCTTTTTATGGCGTAAATCGGCGTAATTACTTGGATAAAATACTTAGAATACTTTGTTCAAAAGTTTTAAAAGTTTTTACAAACAAAATGAAAACAATTACAACGATCATTTGAAAAACGTTTTGTTTATTCTTCACATAATCTAGTGCGTTCCATTTAAAACATTTCTTTTCATAATAAAAAAAATGTAAACTAAACGCAATGAACGAATGAATAGTGCTGTGCTGCTTGTTATTTGAATCAATATCTTTCCCCGACCCTGTGTGACCACATCAAAAATAAAAGATTGGTCTTATTTTTTTCGTCTAGCAGCCCCATCTATCTCGATGGTGAGGAAGATTTAGACAACGATTAAATTTGTCTACGCACTGCTGCATGTTCGCACATGCGGGAAAACAAGACCCTCGAGATAATTTTAAACATTTAATCGCGTGTTCAAAGGAGTGAGTGCATGCTGCCGCGGCTGGTCAATCCTTTTGAAAAACTTATTCCTAGAACAAAAAAAAAAAACAAAGAAAATATTCAAACAATCTCCAAGAATGCCTTGAATCCGCTATCGCATTTACGAATACCTTGTATCAATTTGGTGACAATAAAGCTCCTGCCCACCATTTTTATTTCCCCCATCCAGAGGGAGTCTTGACAAAGGATGGCTTCACACGCAGACAGCCATCATCGTCAGCCCGATTTATCTGTGACGAATCATTTCAATTTGCTTTCTTTTCTTATGCTAAACACGCACGGAATACACTGAATATTATGGCGAATTTCTTTGATGTATTATTTAGATAGGATGGTAGGTAATTGCATTTTATAGGATGAAGTATTTTATACCATTTTTTTTTATGACAGACTACCTTAGTTTTACATGACAATTGGTTACGAGAATGAAAGCCTTAATTTTTGTTAATTTAAAATTACTTTTCTACACTAATATTCAATAGATTCAAAATTTAATTGTTTGTTTGACTCGAATATTTTTTTTTTTTGCCATATTATAACCATCATAAAATAATAAACTACCTTTCTACTATTTTAAACCTTTAATATTTTCAAACATTCAGAACAGCAAATAAGCTACCTTTAAGTAATATTGTGTAAACTTATTGTAATGTAAGGCGGTACGAAATTCACTCTGCCAGTATAACAATATTGTGCGGCAAGTGAAATATAATTACTCTAATATTATAAATGCGAAAGTTTTTGTGTATATTTGTTACTTCTTTACGTCTAAACGGCTGGAGATATTTTTATAAAATTAGCTGACACACCTGGATCAAAGGTTATTTATTTTCTCTAATAAACACCGCAGGGCACGGCTAGTTCTGAGTAATAATATTATTGCAGACGTTAGGTACTGTACTTCTTTCTTGAATGCCAAGTAGATAGAGAGTAATACCTACATTATATTTTATTTTTAGTCGTAAACAGGTGGTGTGCCCATTGCCACAATAAAGAAATATAATGTTTGTTTATGCGTATCTCAATGACCTAAATAAAGTGACATCGTGACATACAAGAGACGAGACGCTTTTAAAAACCTATTAAACAGGAAAGTTCCTTACGTCTTCAATTAAAATTAAAATGTAAGTAGGTACTAGCAACAAGCAATGTTAAAAATTATTACTAGTTCTGCTCTTTAAAGAGCTGTCATAGTGTGATGAGGGCGACATAAAACATGCGCAACTTTTAATCGTTGTAGTTGAGAGTAGGCACGAGTAGGCGATTCTGAAAAAAACATCAAACAAAATGTGTCACCAGAAGGCATATTCAAACCTCTGTATAATATGCTAAAGCTGTAAAACAGTTTTAAACAATATCCTAATCTCTTTTTAAAGCTATTATATGACCACAAGCACCGGTCAAGGCACTTGTAAAACTTCAATCACTTTGTTATGTTATGTTATGTATGAATGACTTGCCAACTGCTTGGACGCATCAATTTATTTTATGTCGACTTATGATTAGGGCTGTCTCTTTAAAACTGAACTGTGAAAGTGTATACCAACAATATTAATTAAAATAAGTTAATAGCTGTATTGTTTGACCGTCTAGTCTATAAAGTCAAGATTTTTTCGGGTCAAGTTTATTAAAATCTGCCGCTGTTTGAACTTTTTTGTAAAGGCATCTCGAGTTAAATGACGGTACACAGAGAACCTTAAGTAATTTGCCATAATTTCTTTTTGAAATAAAAACATTTTGAAGCTTTGTTTTTATCGAAATAGTTATTTTTATATAAAAGACCTTTCGTTTTAGGTGGATAAAAGTATTTGTTTTTGGCATTTCAGTTGCTTTAATCTAGAACTTTTTGTAGTATGTACTTACTCACACATTCACATTTTACATAGATACAGTGGCGGTCTAGGAGGGTGTAACAGATTTTTCTATGGTCTCGTGCACCCTAAGACTGTATTTCCAAAGAACAAGAGCTATTTTGGAATACAGAAAAACCGGAAGTGTTACGCCGCCGCCTAGACGGCCTTTGTACCTAAACTCTGTCAAACGATATTTTTTTACTCCACACTGAACGTTCATGCCTTCCCAGTTCTCCCAAACATGCCAATCTAACAAGCAATAAAATAAATTGGCAACCCTACCACAGAAGAAGAAGTCGTAAAGAAAGCGTAAAGTCGACTGTCATCCGCTGATAGCGAGTTTTGATCTGTGATTGGATATTTACAGTTTTACACCATCCCGCGAGTGCTTTGTGTTCCTACCATGAGTGACGAATACAACTCGAACAAATCATACTCGAATATAAACGCGAATGTGTTTGTGTAAGAAAATGCTTCTCAGGCCTTTACATGAAAAAAAAATATTACAAAACAGATGTCAACTGAAATTTGAAAAAATATCTTATAATCCACAAGAGTGCCTATATTGTGCACCAAAAGGCACGTGGAATAAATCACTTGAAGCGATAGGTCGCCTTTGTTAATATACTGATGTAGAGTATCTTGATTTTAAAGTTTTATTGTGAAACTAGTCGACCCGGCGAACTTCGTACCGCCTAACCTATTACTATTTTGTGCATGTTCAATAGGTACTTAAAATATTCCTCTTGAATCACTTTATCTATTTAAAATAACCGGATCAAAATCCGTTCCGTAGTTTTTAAGATTTAAGCTTACATTGGAACAGACGCTGAAAGCGACTTTATTTTATACTAATGTATTGATAATGATATACCTATTATTCATGTTATTATTCATATATTCATTCTATTTTGCACGTGGAGACACATAACGTTAACAATTATTTATAATATTATAGTGATCATAATTTCCCGCTTTTGCAAGACGACATTATAAGAAAACGACTCGTGGTAGGTCTCACAGTTTTAAAACTATAGTGGAAAAGTAGAATCGGTGGCACTGGTTTATGTGAAACACAAAACGTTTGGTTTTGCTGATTTTAGAAGTCCGGGACATGAAATGTATTTTATTTTGGATACAATTTATAGTTTTCAACTACATAGTTTTGTTTGGTTTTGGTAGGTTTATGTAAAACGACAGCTTTTCTCATCTCTATTTCAATACGATACATTTATTTACCATATCTAAGATTTACCTGTATCCCTGTATCCTTAGCCTTAGGGCACTAAAAATAATTCAAATAAGCCAGACCTATCAGCAAACACACGACTTGAGAATGTAAGACCGAAGATCCACGGGATTATTATCAATACTGTATCGAATATATTGGTACCTTGCTTAGTAATAAAATGTACTTATTAGTAATAATTGGTATATATTGGTAACTAGAGGCTGCCTTGCGGTTTTTCCCGCGCAGATTTCTTGTAAACACAAAAATCCCGTTTTTCCCGTTCCCGTGGAAATTTCCGGAAATCCCTTCTTAGTACTCACCTACACCCCCCAAGGAACCCACGTGCCAATTTTCAGCTTTCTACGCCCAGTAGTTTCGGCTCTGCGTTGTCTGTCAGTCAGTCAGTCAGTCAGTCAGTCAGTAACGGAAGAGTTTTATATATATTGACTAGAGGCTGCCCCGCGGTATCACCCGCGCAGATTTCTCTTAAACACAAAAATCCCGTTTTTTCCCGTTCCCGTACAAATTTCGGGAAATCCTTTCTTAGTGCTCACCTACACTCCCTAAGGAACCTACATGCAAAATTTCAGCCAGCTACGCCCAGTAGTTTCGGCTCTGCGTTGTCTGTCAGTCAGTCAGTCAGTCAGTCAGTCAGTCAGTCAGTCAGTCAGTCAGTAACGGAAGAGTTTTATATATATTGATTACAAGCATAAAGTCATTTGAATGAAGTTACTATTATTATACGGCATAGTGATTACAAATAACAAGTCTCAATAAGTTACTGTTTTAGCATGAAATCTACAAGAAAGAGACTTTGTAAACTCACTTGCCAAAAATGTGTAAAAATTGCGTTTAAAAATTAAAAGGGCTTATAAACAGATATTGTTATTTGTTAAGTAAAAGTTTTCAAAAGGTTTGATTATTGAAAAGCGTTTTCAATTAATATTTATTTTATTAAAAAGTTCTAGCCATCGAGGTCAGCTGTTGATAGAGCTTTGTTCTCGAAGAAAATCGAAAAGCAGTTTCCTTTATCGCCTGTACAATGTAGTTACATGATCAAAGGTCCTATAAGTAGGTTCCTAAAGGTCTTTATTGTTTACTTACAGGTATAAATCAGTTCAGTAAGCGGCTATGTACTTTATTTTTAACCGGCCAGCACTTATATAGTTTTTTTTTATTTAAAAAAAAACTAGTCGACCCGGCGAACTTCGTAACGCCTTAACGATTACTATGTTGTGCATGTATTATACATATAAACCTTCCTCTTGAATAACTCTATCTATTAAAAAAACCGCATTAAAATGCGTTGCATAGTTTAAAAAATATAAGCATACATAGGGACAGACGCGGGAAGTGACTTTGTTAACCGACTTCAAAAAAGGAGGTTATCAGATTGACCTGTGTGTATGTATGTATGTTTGTCCGCGATTATCTCCCGATCGGCTGTACCGATTTTGATGCGGTTTTTAATAATGTATTTGTTACATTCAGGAGTAGGTTTTAGTGCCTCTTTTAACCGACTTTAATAAAGAGGAAGTTCTCAGATTATGTCTGCGTCAGTTCGTTGAAAGCGGGTCTCTTTTTGTAAAAAAGAAATTATTATTTTATACTATGTATTAAGTATTAATGATGATGATGATGATTATTATTATTAACGTAGGGTAATTACTTATTTTCGAAACTATGATATAACTTAACCGACTATGACATAACCACCTAAAGCAATAGGTATACAACAACCGATACATTAGTATTTTAAACAATCACTGAACTGGGGGCCAAGTTTCTTAATTAAAAACGAGTGACTCGTAATTGTCTTGTTAGCGATTTCGTTAACCATTGCCGTTTTTACAAAGGTAATTTCTGTTGTACGCTCAAAGAAAACAGCAATGGTTAACTAAGTCGCTAACAAGACAATACGAGTCACTCGTTTTTAGTTAAGAAACTTGG
Source organism: Euspilapteryx auroguttella (assembly GCA_951802225.1). Taxonomy (NCBI): domain Eukaryota; kingdom Metazoa; phylum Arthropoda; class Insecta; order Lepidoptera; family Gracillariidae; genus Euspilapteryx; species Euspilapteryx auroguttella. Next base: position 11,583,523 of record OX637645.1, read on the forward strand.
CCCCCTGATTAAGTATTTATTGCTATTTCGGCCTGTTAGCAATAATTTTCCGATTGTTTATTTTACATGAGCTATTACAAACTTGGTAGGTAAGTAATAATAAGATGCCTATAAAGATATTATGATAGGCGAAGTTTCAGAATTCAGTACAATACAATCTTAATGAAGTATGAACGTTATAAATTACAGCGTTTAATTTATACCTAAGTTAATGTTAAAGTTAATTTAAAGCAAATTAACGTTTTGTTTAGCTTTTCTCTGTTACGTTTTTTTTTTCCATGGAATAATTTTATTTTATTTTGTGATTGGTGATGGGACAAAAACATACTGTACCTATGGTATCTTGTCTACAAATACTGTTTTTTTTTCCATGTTTCGTCAGTATATTATTTAGTTTAGTATTTAGTTGTTACAATAAAATAATTAAATTATTCCCGTTTCTTTCTTTTCTTTAAATTTTTGTAAATACCTGTAATTAGTTAAGCTATTAGTTTCTTGTTATTATATTATCTATAAGTTGTGATATAAATGAGCAAGTACTTACCTATATTATGAAACAAAAAGATATTACAATGAAAAATTTACTTAATAAAAATCTCTCTATACTAATAGAAAATTCTGCCATAATATCTACTTCGCATATTCGCTTTAATCTAAAAATAAAATAACGCTCTTTACTTAGCTCTTTCTGTATCATATTTTTTCTGGAAAGCTATGTCAATAGAGCGTCCTAAAAGGTCAAAGTAAAAGTTTCACATTCCCAACATCCCACCACATTCGTCAGCGAAGGGGTTCAGCTCTCAGAGGTCCCTTGACCCTTTGTCCCTTTCAAAAATAACACGATGAACGCGTGGAACTTGGAGATAATAAAATGAGATAATAAAATCGTCAGCGTACATTGACATGTTGGCCATTTTTTTATATACGAACGAACGAACAGGCGTATGTTTTTACTATACTGAGCATTGTCTAAAAGTAAGTAAGTAAAAAACACTTTATTGCACACAAACGAAGATACAAAATTAAGTAAATTAACTATCATCTACACACTAATTATAAGATCTCCAATGTATTCTGAAAATTCACTCATACACTTTTGCAGTCATTTAAATTTTACCGTAGCTCAGCCGTTTGAAGACCTCCGAAATCACAGCCAAATTTTCAATTAAAAAGTACTTATCATATAAAATAAAAAAATTATCATGAAATTGTTGTATCGATAGAATGCCCAATTTTATAATGCTCCGGATGACTTCGTGACGCAAATACACACCACGGGGAGAGGGTGTTGGTTGCTACCCGTTAAAACAGCACAACCACAAACGGTTGCGTTCAGTTACCACAAAAATGAAAAATCTACTCACAGAATATGCAACCAAACTAAAAATCAGAACAGATAAATAGGTGCGAACCGGAATTTTTTGACCAAGGTGAAATAATTGTGCTCGCTGCGTTCAGCACTCGTTTGGTCGTTTCGCTCGCCCAGTCTGTGCCTGTATAATGCAATAAGCGTTATTTTATAGACGGAACTCTTGCTGGCTGAATACTAATAAGATCTAGTTCACTAGACTAGAGCACTCATTAGAAAAAGCATCGTCCATCTCTCTCTACGTATTTCATAATGATTTAATGATGCTACGCGGCATTCCTTGGACATTTATTAGAGTTGTGCTGTGTTATTTTTGTAAGGACATCATTTTAAAGTGTCTCTTTTCAGATTATTTTAGTTTTGTATGAATGATACTCTGTATTTTCCATTTAAATATATTTAAAAATAAAAAGTACAACAAAGTAGGTAAGCTATGATAGAGAGACGATTTTAATGAGAACATTTTTATTTTATAGTTTTACAGTCTTGGTTAGGTTGTTTACTAGATTTTGCAACCTCTTATAGTCAAAAAAGCTAAAATTCCTTAATTGATAGTGAGTCTGTGTTAAAGTTTTGCAACTATTTGCCGCTATCAATACAAAGTTGATAACTCAAAATAACAGCAGTCAACTTTGTAAGATAAACTAAGCTTGGGAAGATGATTTAGGAGCCACAAAACATCAACTTTTGAAATGAAACGAAAATAATGGTAATCTTAAATAACCAAAAGCACAACAAAAGTAAGATCAACCGTGCTTCGGAAGTCCCGGCCGCAGAATGGTCGTTATAACCGCGGCGAAAAGCTGGCCCCTCGACTGCTCCGTGGCGCAGTTGGCAGTGATTTGGACTTAGTAAGGTTCGATTCCCGGGCGGGGCGAATATTTTTATGATACTTATCGATGTTTGTTTCCGATCTGGGTGTAATGTTAGTCTCTGTGTGTGTTTCAGGTACCCTAGATACGGTTCTTCCTAGTTAGGGGCTCTGAGTGTAATGTGTTATTATTATTATTGTCACGATGATGATATAAACTAAACTTAACATTAACTAGGCCAAAAGGTCCAACTCGATTAATTGATGTCTCTCGTGGGCTCAGTTAATGAGCCTTTGCCTCACTTTTTGGGAAAAAAATAGACTGAGATTGCGTTGTGTTATGATAAGTTTATTTTAAGTAAGTACCCTGATAACAAGCAAAAATCAGAATCGAATCAAAATATATCCGATCCACAATTACGATCTCTGTAACATTATACTTAATACAGTTTTTCAGAAAAATTACATTGTGAAACGAACTGGATGGACTTGATGTAATTAATAAAATAAGCAATAACAAAAAACTAGAAACGAAACATTGATCGAAAGCATTTTCATTGACACGACAGCGGTACGCTATAAATTAAGTTCCAAGCGAAGAAATACAGAAAATCTGTACGTAGAGTATATCAATATATATAAAACTCTTCCGTTACTGACTGACTGACTGACTGACTGACTGACAGACAACGCAGAGCCGAAACTACTGGGCGTAGCGGGCTGAAATTTTGCATGTAGGTTCCTTAGGGAGTGTAGGTGAGCACTAAGAAAGGATTTTCCGAAATTCCCATGGGAACGGGAAAAAAATTGATTTTTGTGGTTATGAGAAATCTGCGCGAGTGAAACCGCGGGGCAGGCTCTAGTAAGCCAATAAAACATAAAGTAGGTAAGTATCTAACGAACATCGCGCGAAAATCTCAAATCCACAGCCTCAGCACTGCCACCGCTGAGTGGGTGCGATCGATCATTCCTATCAGAACCCTGATCCACGGTTCATTTCCCATAACATACCACAATCAATACAGTGTGTGTGAATGATAACTTAAAATGCATAGGAAAATCTAATAAAACATCAAAGTCGAAAATGCATCAGGGATGTTTTCTATAACAGTTACAGAATCATCCCTGATTCAGTTTGTTGCAGATGCAGTAGTACATCATAATCCATACTAATATTAATATTAAAAAGTAACTCTGTCGGTCGATCTGTCTCACTTTCCTGAGAAAACTACTAAACCGATTTGAATGAAATATTGTATATGGATATTCTAGAGCCTGAGAAAGGACATAGGCTTTTTATCCCGCGCTGTTTTTATATTGGAAAATATAAAAATTGGAAATTTTATGTTTCAAGGAATAATGCTCTGGCGAAGCCCACTAGTTTACCATATTGTATGGTTTATTCTAACCAAGGTAAACCAACTTAAAAACTTACTTATCGATTGAAAGGCTATGCCGCGCATTGCAAACAATATCAAAACTTTACATAGTTGGTAAGTAGGTGGTCTACCTACTTGCTAATTACTATGGAGACCTAAAGGCTATAACAGACGAGCGGCAGCCGCGCGGCACAGGGTCGCTTGTCTGTTATTGCCCTAAATGTTACATGTAAGTTTCTATGCTAGAAACTAGAAAGTAAGATGTCATTAACCTGGGAATCAAATATCCGCGCAAAAAACACCCTACTATTTTATATAGTTCCTACCTATATTTTCATATCCATGAGAAAGTTTTTATTATTATAACAAAAGGAAAGCCCTGAATTCCTAGTATCAATTGGGGGTCAGACTTCGACAACAGGTTTTACGACGTATTTTATTACAGAACGTCGAAGTTGTCCTGCGGGTTGACGTGACTGATACTTCTATTTTACTGAGAAAAAGGATTCGTGTTCCTTGATATCTTAAATCTCTCACCATTTGCTTTGAGTATTTGTGACGTTTGAATGCGAATGATAAATTTTTAAATTAAAACGTATTTTAGATATTTTGGTGCAAACTAGGTGCAAATAATAAAGTGTAGATACCTATGCAGTAGATATTTCACAAATGAAGTGAAACCGTGGGCCACATACCTAATACGTAAACCGACCAATCTTTATAGTTTAAAAAAGCTTATTGTGGAGAAAATCGAAGTATCCTACCGAAGATTGCAATTCAGTAGATCTTGCATTGCAGAGGGCCGAGCCCGAGGATTTCAGAATACCCTTTATCTTGCAATTACACTTTTGCCAAAGTATTTTATATATAAATATTTTTCACTATTGTAGGTAGGTACTAAGACCAGCGCTAGAGGAAGAGCCCCGACAATATGGTCGGATTCCATTAAACAAGCATGTGGTTCCATGCAGAGGTCTGCCCACATAGCACTTGATCACGATATTATGGAGGGAAAAAGTTATTGGTCACGATCCTCAGCCATAAGGGAACGACGAAGAAAAAAAGACTTAGCCCACGCGTAGTCCATCTTTCTTCAGTCCTGCCTGTGTTCCCCAGTAGGGAAACATAGCAGCTGTTGTGTTTCTCTAAGTCGCTCTCTCCAAAGCCACAGAGGCTTTATGTACTTCAATTCGCAAGTTTGTTTCGGACGACCACGTTTGATTTTTCCTCTTCTACTACGTAGGTAAAGTAATAACAATTTTCCTTGTACTCCATTCATTTAGAACAATTCAGTTGTGAAACTAGCCTTATAATAATTCTTGCTTACAAAGTTCACTAGTCATTTAAAAGGCAAGACCAGAGACGTGCAAACGACTTACTAAACTGCTGTGTTGACTAAATTAATATGCAGAGAACGTAGCGCATTAGATAATGGCTACAGTCAGGCTTTGCTGAATGTAAAGTTGTAAACGCGTGACTAAAGTTGTGGGAACTAAAGCCTAGGTCAATGAAATCATTTAACTCTTTCAAAATATTTCTGTTTAAATAATGAACCGTTAATGAGTTGAATTATTCACTTAGAGTAAACATTACAGGTTACATTGTTATGAATCTACGTATACGCATGTACAGTGGCGGACACGGTCGGCGTAACACTTCCGGTTTTTCTGTATTGCAAAATAGCTCTTGTTCTTCGGTAATACAGTCTAGGGCTAACGAAACCATAGACAAATCTGTTACGGCCTCCTATGAATATTAATGGGTAGGTACCTACAGATAGATTTCTCGACAATTACAGCGATCATTAAAAGTATCAGAAGCGACTGTGACTTTTGTTATAATTAATTATGTACTATGTAAGTAATAGCATGGCCCAAAATAATACTTACTTGTGTTATTTTAGTCCATCGTCTAACGCTAATTTGTGTATTAAAACGTTGATATCCTACATGTTTGCCCCGCCGGGAATGATACCGAGAGTCCGAATTCACAGTCAACATCATCTGCCAACTGAGCCACGTAAGAAGTCATATTTTTTATCTAGCACTAGTTGACCCGGTAAACTTCGCACCGCCTTACTTTTAACTGTTTTGTACATGTAATAAGCATAAACTTTCCTCTTGAATCACTATATCTATTTTTAAAAAAACGCATCCAAATTTGTTCCATAGTTTCAAAGATTTAAGCACATAAAGCGACAGACAGACAACGGAAGGGACTTTGTTTTATCTATATGAATTAACTCCTTAACAACCCGTATACCCTAAATAAATCTTAGCCATGTTTCCTCTGCAAATGAAGAAACATGATTGCAACTTTATTTATTATTATGTGTATAAGTTTTTTGTAACATTTGTGCGAGCTCTGCTGGCTCTGCGTACGGTGCAGCTATAAAACTGTTTTTCTTACACAAAGTTGTAGTAAAATTTAAGCGCTGGCTAGAGTCCAGACCGATTATAGCTTTTAAATAGTAAAAGGATTCTTATTAAATTTTAATCTTAACAAGATTTCCTGCTAGACGTGGCTTGAGCAATAAGCATTTATGTGGCATTTGTTGTTTTTATGGCGTCGTGAACGAAATGTGGCGTCGTAAACAAAGTGATGTATAAAATTTCAAAATAGTAATAAATAAAGTTACGGTTAAAATAACATCTTTTATCAAAACTATAACGTGTAACTTTAAGAATTAGTGTATGATGCATATTATCATCTCAGCCTACGAACAAAAATTGTTCGTAGATCTCAGCCGAAAGATCCGTTGTTGAAGTTGGTTGGCGATCGCTTCAAAGTACCTACTTATATCCCTTTAAATTTTTCAACGAAGGCCGTAGGCTTCCGGTGATCCCATAGTCGCCTTTTACGATACCCAAGGGAGGGGATGGAGTGGTGGTATTCTTTGCATCACCATGCAGCAGAAAAATTAATACATAATTATTTTAATCTCCTACAACTTTACTTAGATATAGATACAACTCCTTCAACTTTACTAATAAATGTGTGTACCCAGGTATATTAAAGTAAGTAAGTCAGATAATTTTCTGTGAGTTGAGAGGAATCTTAACCATAATTATATCATAGTCACGTAGCGTGGTGTGTACGGAACTTTCTCAGGAATTCAGGCCAAACGAAATAATGCCCTGGCTGACGGGATTTTTCCACATTTTTCGCATGCGAAGCTCACGTCATTTGTTTTAGCTGAGAGGAAACAGATGACTGGCACGATGGATGGGATAACTCCGCTTACGGATGTCTCAAACTCAAAACATAACAAAATTAAAAACGCTTGCGAACATTCGTAATAAATGACTGGAGATTTAGTACAATCAAGCTTTAAGCGAAAGTATACCGTCGGTGAACTGATTAGAATTTATTTTTGACTTTTCTCAAAGAGCCTACTTTATTGTGGCAAATAAAGCCACATACTCGCCCAACATACATCATCCGCTTACGGCTTTTGGAAGGAGACCAAAAATCCTTTAATGGCGGGCTATCGCTATCAATTTGCGAAGTTCCAAGTACAATAAAAAGGTGACAGCTGCGCCTAAAGAATACCTATTTTCCATTATAATAGGGGCTTTTGTAGTAGGTAAGAATAGGAATTTTATTTATGTCTGTGAGTACTAAGTTAAGGTCAAGGTTTTGTCATACACATTTATAGGACGTAACTCCTAAAACATATTTTTTATTTCAATAAAATATTCCGTTTTCATTTTAAATTTCCCAAGTTGCATAAAGTAACTGACATAGCAAAATATGAAAAACGAATCAATCATAATTAAAAAGTCATTAGGGTAGCAAAATTTTAATCAAACAAATCTAAAAAAGAATCGATATTGCGAAAATTTGTTTTCATTTTATCACTGTCTTTGCTATAAAGAGAAAAGAAGATGACACTTTGCCTGTTTTTTTTATGAAAACTCGGTTAAACTTTACCAATCTCTTTAACATAATAAAAAACCGAGTTGTTTATACAGCTTCTTTTAACTTTCAACATTGATAAAGTGCATTTTAACAATAAATTCTATAAGTATCTAAGTACTTAAGTAACTAATTCTAAACAGTTTAAAAAATAATAGAATTAAATAAATATCATACTAGCATATTTTGGCCTATGGGTGGCGCATGGAAGTAAGATGCGATGACAACTCAGAGTAAGCAAACCGCATTTACCTTCTCTCTGAGCAAAATGCTTCGCACGTGCCATGCGGGCTGGACGGACAGCATAGCGAGCTCTCATCTCTGTGACGGAAAAGATGTCGTCCGGCACAAACAATATAGATTTCCTGTCAAATTGTCAAAATTTTAAGTGTCAACAAACAAATATCAATTTAATTAATGTTTCGCTAAAGATTTTATAAAAAAAAAACTAGCCTCGCACTATGTGTCCATAACTCTAATTAATTAGCGAAATACTAATTTATTTACTTACAACACAACAGTTTAGAGGCAATGGAGAATCCGACTCGACAGAAAAGCAAGACCAAGAAGCCTGTGAAACCAGCGAAGGCAAAGCCGGTGAAACGCAAGTGCGAGGGTCAGTCATGCTCCACCTTTCTGGCAGACCTCTCCAGGAGGTTTGCTCTGAAGAGGCGCCATCAACAGGTTGAAGAAGAAGAGGAAGAACATAAAAATATTGTCCGTTAGTATTGATATACTTATATTATACCTATACTTTTAATATAAATTTAGAGTAACTAAGCATAGGGTACTAAACGCCCACCGACCGTACAAGTCAGCTGGTAATGAAAACTAAATAAATTTTCCACATACCTACAGGTACAAGTACTTACATTTTAGTCGTACGTTAAGAATTTTGTAATGGTTTAAGTATTAAGGGGCGAAACGGTGCGAAACTAGCGCCACTTCGATAAAATAATATTAATTATTTCTTCTTCTGACTAGATTTTTGGCCTTTTAGTCAACTTATGTCCTTAGACACAAAATCAGTAGGTCTGTCTTCCAAAAACGTTGTGTAACAATGTGGGAGATGGTTTTTTACATACGCAAATTTATTACAAATTAAAAATGAATACTTTCGACAGATTATTTAAAAAACGCGAAAAATAATTGAATTTCGCGCCATACCGAGCGTTATCACTTTAAAAGGTTGGTATTATTGTGGGAATTAGAAATGGTAAAACGCTTTAATGGTTCAAAAAATTATAAAAAGTCAATTAACAGTAGTTAAACATGACAATTTTTTATTTACAGAAACAATCATAGACAGTCTAACAAACGCGCTCCCGGTGAAATTCTCAAGACGTTCACCAAGCAAGAAACAGTCTCCAGTAAAAATTGATACTTTACAAAGCTATGCTCCGGAGCTGCTTCCGAACACGACTCTCAATGTGCCCCACGATGAGACCATGGTTTCTAAGGTTGAAGTCACAGTACTGACTAGTGAAATGCCTCCTAATACTGTAGAGCCAAGGATGCCAGTTATGGACAGCGAAATTTTGAAGGTAAATTTCCCTAAATACAAGCATTATCGCTTTAGATAGGCAGTGGTCCATAGCGCCCCGGCGAGCAGCGACTCACTATAGGCGATTTTCCTCGCTCAACGAACAATACATGCACATTCCGTGTGAGGGAGGGAGATAATGCATTAAAAGTTCTACTCGTTTCTCGTTCATCGTCGGCGGTGAAACCACTGCCTTAGTGGACCACCCATCGTTTTTTGTTTTTTGAACTTGTGATATGTTTTTACAATAGTAACTGACTTATCAAAGTAGAGCGAATACAAAATGTAGAGTGAAAAGAAAATGCAGTCAAAAGAAAATGTAGAGCCAATATAAAATGTAGAGCCAAAATAAAATGTAGAGCCAATAAAAATGTAGAGCCTATAGAAAATGTAGAGCTAAAAATATGAAACAGATGTGATTTGTAGAGCCGTGACTTAGATTAAGAACATAATAAAACAGTGCAAAGAAAGATTATCTAATGTCGTAGTATCCTATTGATATAGCCCTAGTTTGCGTATATTTTTTGCTATGTGGCACTGGTATCACGTACGGTGAGTAAGTATTTAATAAAACCTACAGCCACCAACAAAAAAGAGGAAAGTTGAAACAGAAGACATAGCAGTGAGCACGCAGGAGCACGACGTTGCCAGCGAGATAGCTAAGCACGTCGGCACTCTGAAGAAGATATCGCTCATCGCCGAGGAGTTCAATAAGAAAACTGGTAAGTTTCCCTATTACATGATCATCATCATCATCATTTCAGCCGTAAGACGTCCACTGCTGGACATAGGCCTCCCTCAAGGCTCTCCATCTGTACCGATCGCAGGTGGCCTGCATCCAGCGTGGACCCGCAGCCTTGCGCAGATCATCCGTCCATCTGGTCGGTGGACGTCCTACGCTGCGCTTGCCGATCCGTGGTCTCCACTCGAGAACTTTTCGGCCCCAGCGGCCATCTGTTCTGCGGGCTATATAACCTGCGCATTGCCACTTCAACGAGCTTATCCGCTTGGCTATGTCGGTGACCCTGGTTTCTCTGCGTATGTCCTCATTTCTGATTCGATCCCGCAGAGAAATCCCGAGCATAGCCAGCTCCATGGCTCGTTGAGCTACTCGGAGCCTGTTCATAAGCCCTATAGTGAAGCACCACGTTTCAGAACCGTATGTCATCACTGGCAGCACACATTGGTTAAATACCTTCGTCTTCAGGCACTGAGGAATATTGGACGAGAAGACGTTGCGTAGTTTCCCGAACGCCGCCCATGCGAGCTGGATTCGGCGATATGATTCGATGATTATTCGATGATATTACATGCTATATATATTACAATTCGCATTTTTTACGACGTTGAGTTTGCCGGCGTAGTGAATTCCGTTTGCCACTAATTTGCGGCGGACTGTCGGATGCTCATTAGTTTACCTGTAGTAGTTTGTGTACTTAGTGTACCATAGTTGCATATTAAGTATAGGTTTAGATTCATGCAATAAAAGTATATTTTTTTCCATACATACTTATACAATATAAACGAGCATTAGTTATTTGACGTATGTCAATTTAGAATGGATGTCTCGTTTTTACCATACAAAAAACCAGATAATTATACCGCCAGTAAAGCTATTTTATACCTGTTGTATCGGGTTGTTCCGGAAATCCCCCTTGAGCGATTCCCCCCTGAGGGGGAAAACAGGAATCTTGTTTAAAATATGTCCGAAAATCCCCCTCGCTTAAATTTTGTTATTCCCGTAATCCCCCCTGAACCAAGGGGGAAAATAGGAAACGAGTGTAACATGTGTCTTAAATTCCCCCCAGTCTTTAATTATTAAAAACAATAAGTTAATTTTTAGAAAATTATTCTTATTTATTATTATTATTATAAACTTGTTAACAACGTTTAAAAAAGTATAAAATATACCTATAGAGATCAATTTGTTGTTTTGTTGTTTAGAGGTACCTACATTATTTAAATAGATGGTGGAATTTAGAAAAGTTGTTTTAATTTTACGTAAAATTTCCTCCAATAATTAACAAAGTTATTACTTAGAGCAAAGTAGAAAACAATTTCTTATTAACAATAATGGACTAGGAATAATGATTTTTTAAATAACGTATATATATAATCATCTTAGTTAGCACTATAGAACATTAATTTGCAAACAGTGACAAACATTGTGGGTTATTCCAACATTGTTAATCGGGGTAGGAACCCAGCGCCGATTCAAAATGGTTGTCGATCTAGAGTACCATACCAAGAAGATGACATACCGTTAAGTTACACGTAAATTATTACTTTTAAGTTGCTTGTTTTTTATGGTTTTAATAAAAGTGGGAGAGAGTGTAATCAACGAGATAACCCGTTTAAATTCATAAGTTGTATAGTTGGTTGGTAATATTCTACCTCTAGGAGGTACTTGCTGATATTCAAAGTAGCAGTTTTAATAATTATATTATTGATTTAACGTAGTGATATATTAAAATAAAACCTATTATCTTGAAGGGGGATTTCAGACATTTTTTTTTGCATTCCAGTTTTCCCCCCTAAGGGGGATTGTCAAGGGGGAATTCGGAACTTTTGATTTTTTCATTCCTGTTTTCCCCCCCAAGGGGGATTCCAAGGGGGATTTGAGGAACAACCCCTTTATGAATTATACAATGTACTTACAGGCATTTGGTTCTATATTGTAACTAACTTTAATTTCACAGCTAGAAATCTGAAGGAGATAGTAGACAGTGTACAAGAGGATCTTGTTAAGAAGCTCCAAGAAATCGAAGCTGAGCAGAAATTGGCCCTTGAAAGGGCGCAAGCGGCCCAAGAAGCTAATGCCGTAGGGGGGTCTGCCTAGAACACCTAAAATGGAACCAGCTTTTCCTAATCGCATAAAGATGAAGAAAAAAAAATTGGGCCCCAGTTGACGACCCTGAGGTACTCCTACTATTAACAATTGCGTAATTTTACTTATACTTAGTTTGATTGTGTAAAATGGATAATTTACAATGTTATAGAGATTTAATTGAATATTACTTATACAAAACGTTTCGCCAAAAAATAAACCCTATGAACTTAAAATTCTTGAAGTTTTATTAAATAGCGTTTATACCTTTACATTTTGTTTGTATACCTACATGGGTGTAAAACCTTTGTTGTACACCTGCAGGGAAAAGGGAACCAAGGATTCGTTTTTGTTTGGAACCTACTTTAGGTAAAAAAAAACATTTTTAAACGATTAATTTATTGACTTGATTTCTCCTACTCAAAGCTGTAAATACATATCAAAGCAAACAATAAAATAATAAGGGTCCATTTTACCAACATGATTGTGTTTTTAAAATCAAATTCTGAGTTTTAATAAAGATCGCCCCTTTATTTTTGTTAGTGAAATTGACTCTATAATTATTTTAATTTGCATCATTAATTCATCACATTTTTAAGTGTTAGAAATTCGGACAATACCGTGAACCTATAATTATGTACAGTATAGTATTATTACATTGAGTAGGTACTTACCTAAAAGAGTAAAATACAGAAGTTTATAAAATAATATTAAATGCATTTTGTACAAAATCAAAAGTAAAAAAAAAACAACGTAACAATAGAGGTACAATGGTACCTAAAAGTAAAAAAATTATAAAAATAAGGTACAATTGTGCAATTTAAGTAAGTAAGCCGTTTTTATAATAAAAACTATTATAGTAATAGATAGACGTTTGGCAAACACTCAGTCTTAGGCATAGGAAAAATGATACAGATAATAAGATGTACTTAAATTATTAATCGCTTATCATCGCCTACAAGAAGCGATAAAATGATACGCCTCACAACATTAAGGAATGTTACATTAATAAATTACATCAAATAATGTACTCAGCGGAATAACAATTAAAACTGTTTTCTCACTTAGTTCTATGGCACAGTGTTATCATCAATATATATAAAACTCTTCCGTTACTGACTGACTGACTGACTGACTGACTGACTGACTGACTGACAGACAACGCAGAGCCGAAACTACTGGGCGTAGCGGGCTGAAATTTTGCATGTAGGTTCCTTAGGAAGTGTAGGTGAGCACTAAGAAAGGATTTCCCGAAATTCCCATGGGAACGGGAAATCTGCGCGAGTGAAACCGCGGGGCAGCCTCTAGTGGACTAATAAATGTGCCTTTTCTTGTGGTAGGTAAGGTAACTCGTGCACATAAAGAAAAGAATTATATGTAAAACCTTGACAGCATCATGCGTCCTCGCTCAGATTGGATATGTGTGAGCGAGACAGCATGATGTTTGTCATGGTTTTATAATTTCTTTCTTTATGTGCGCGGCTTATGTATAGCTAACAATAATTTAATAATGAAAACCTGTTTTAAACCATGTGCCATAGGATTTAGAGGTCAGATTCAATTGTTAACCGTGGCTTGCCAGATTTGCACTGCTAACAATAAAATTAAATTAAAACTACTGTTACTGTATCTACATGCCCCCTCCCCTCCCCATAAAACTTCCATTTATTTTCCATACATCAATTAAAAAAATCCCTGTTTCTTTCCATATCCCTACCAAAACCACAAAAATACAAGTTTATATAACAGCGACATCTATATTTATAAAATACAATCAGGAAAACTCATATTTGCATTTTTTGCCCTAGTTTCTTCTGATAGCCTCCATTACTTAGTTTACATTTACATATAACTTGCGTAGATAAAGAAAAGTTTAAAAAAAACATGACAAACATCATGCTGTCTCGCTTAGATATATATTCATTTTGAGCTAAAATAACATACGAGGCTATCGTGTCTTTTAAAAACGTTTCTCTAACTGCGCGAGTTATACTCATTGTTCGTCTCCCGCGCTGGGAATACAACTCGGACTTCTTCAATACATAGTATAAAATAAAGTCGCTTCCCGCGTCTGTCCCTATGTATGCTTATATCTTTAAAACTATGCAACGGAATTTGATGCGGTTATTTTTAATAGGTAAAGTAATTCAAGAGGAAGGTTTATAAGTATAAATACATGAGCAACATAGTAATAGGTTAGGCGGTACGAAGTTCGCCGGGTCGACTAGTATACTATAAAATAAAACATACAGTACGGGCACTCCCTGCCTCCCTCAGCAAGTGCGGCTCCCCCGCTCTCTATTACCGCTCAGTACAAGTAAAGCAGCGTCGCGCGTCTCATCTCACTCACACAAGCATGATGCGCGTGCACGTACACGAGTCTCGGCTGTGCGCGAAGCACCGCGCTTTTTTCTATGAGGTGTCCGAGATGTGGTACAGTCGACATCGCTGTCCACTGCGCCATGACAGAGGCATACTGTACGACTATCTGTCAACTCACCACGACAAAATGAGTAAAGTTATAACAAACTATCTTAGACGCAAAGTAATATAAACTCCTATTTAATATGAATAGAATTAAACATCAATTTGGCACAAAACATCTAAGTTTGGTTCCCCATTTCTTTGCCATCTCTTTTCAAGCTTTGCTTTTCTTTTCTTACCACTCTCAAGTTGGTATCAGTCTGTAACAGAGAAATATTATTAAAACATTAAGTAACTCATTTGTATTTTGTTATTCATAAATTACTCTATTCATATTAAAATCAAACAACAAAAAAACAACAATTTATACTAGAGTAGTCCAGTTAAGTGTGGATGTAAATTCGTACATACCTAGCATAAATTAAGCGACCAGGGGCCGTTTTCTCTTATTTTGTCAGTCACTATTGTGCCTAGTGCAAGTCAATGTAAGAATACAATACAACAGCTATCCATAGTAGCTTTTCTATAATAATAATAACACATCACACTCAGAGCCCCTAATTAGGAAAAACCTGTATCTAGGGTGCCCGAAACACACACAGAGACGGACATCACATCCTGACCGGAAACAAACATCGATATTCATCATAATATCAACATTCGCCCCGCCCGGGAATCTAACCCGGCTGCACACGCTTACTCAGTCCACATCACTGCCAACTGACCCACGGAGCAGTCATGATCCTATGATTTTTTTGTTTAGTTTGCGAATAGGTAAAATTTGGCAATTGGCATATCATATTAATGAGTTTTTGTGCTTTTTATAAAAAGAAAATGCCTCCCCAGGGTGTAAACACGTAGGTCGTACACAGACCTGTTAAGTGAGCGACCTGGGAGTGAAGACGTGCACGAGCGAGTCCCAGCCGCAGTCGGCGAGCTGCCGCGGCCGCAGCGCGCTCCAGTCCAGCCCGTACGTGAACTCGCTGTGGTGACGGATCGTCTCTAGGGGCTCGCTGCCGCGCTTTAGGTCCCATATTCTGTTTTGGGTGGGAAGTGAAGGTTAGATGCGTTTTGGTGGGAGGTATTTTGGTGGGAGGTATTTTGGTGGAAATCTCCTTGGAAGGACGTATTTATAGCAAGTTGCACTTTGTTGGCACATAGGTATTTTGGTGAGACTAATTTTAGTAAAAGTGCACTAGTGTAGTAGTTACAAGCTTTTGCGACAGACTATCCTGCTCTGAGGCGCAACTGTGTTTCGTGCGATGTAGTCAGTCACAAAACCTTGTTATTCGCCCTGAAACACGACAAAAAGTGTCTTACAAAAATGTGGTTCTGATGTCCTAAAACTAGTGAAAGATTTTGTTAGCGTGAAGAAGCATTTTAGCAAATGCAAATTTTGACAATAGTCATGAAAAATAGAATTTCACAGGGACACATTTTGCAAGAATAAATAAAAGTGTTCATACCTAGTGGTGAAGTCGTATGAGACAGCGGCTATGACGGTCGGCGCGTGCGGCGAGAACTGCACCCGTCTCACTGCGCACTCGCAACCTGTAGACAACATTTATTTAATTAAATCATTTACAGAAGAAATTAACACTTGAAATTTTCAAAAGCAGGGAGGTATCGAATCTGCGGGCCCTAAGACCTCAGTGGTTCCCTTGGCTGGACACTGGACCCCAATTTGCATTACTTACTTACATTTATACTTAGATAAAACTAAAGTACGATTATTTATTCCAGCCAGTAAAATGACATGAGCAAATTCTCTCTCTGTCTCTGATACAAAAAAGAGTGACCCGCTACAATAGTGACGTTCGGCAATCGATACTTAGACTAGTCATGCTTTATTTTTTTAGTTTTTTTGAAAGTGTCATTTTACTGACTGGAATTAATAATCTTACTTTAGTTGGCGACTTTTAGAGTTCCCGAGAGAAAATTGACCTAGTTGCCTTTTACGACACCCACAGGATTTGATAGGCATGGTGGTGTTCTGTGCCGTTACCACACGACCATACATTTTGTACAAATGATATAATGCACAAATCAATACATAGTATAAAATAAAGTCGCTTCCCGCGTCTGTCCTTATGTATGCTTAAATCTTTAAAACCAAGCAACGGATTTTGATGCGGTTTTTTTTTAATAACATAACACATCACACTCAGAGCCCCTAACTAGGAATAACCTGTATCTAGGGCGCCCGAAACACACACAGAGACGAACATTACACACAGACCGGAAACAAACATCGAAATTCATCATATCAATATTCGCCCCGCCCAGGAATCGAACCCGGGTGCTCACGCTTACTCAGTCCACATCACTGCCAACTGAGCTACGGAGCAGTCTTTTTTAATAGATAGAGCAATTCAAGAGGAAGGTTTGTAAGTATAATACATGTACAAAATACCAATAGGTTAGGCGGTACGAAGTTAGCCGGGTCGACTAGTTTAATAATAAATACCTTTGAGTGTAAAAACAGGCGTAGTAAGTCTCCTCAGATCCCATCCCTTGATGAGTCCGTCAGAGCCGGCTGTGCAGATCACGTTGCTCTCTGTCTTACTCCAGTCACAGGAAAGCACCTGAAAGGGATAGAAAATATATTATTTTTGACACAACACTCAACACACAAATAAAAATAAAACCCTACCATTGATCTAAGTTTTCTTTCATGCATTATTAATATCAACTTAAAAGAGCTTTCTTGGCTTAGAAGCCTCTCAAAAAATTACACAATAATACGAGTTTTAATTAGATCTGCGTGATAGAATTAATCGCTTGTAATTTGCTGAATTATTTCAACAAACAACTGCTAATCTAGCACCACTAAAATGACGTCTTTAAATACAGCAATAGAACTAGATTTGTGGAAGAGAGATAGGCTGGTACCTATAAGCAAGTCGAGCACATTAAGAAGTTTTTTAAAACCATGACAGCCTCAAGCGTCCTCGCTGAGAATCAATATGTATGAGCGAGACAGCATGATGTTTGTTATGGTTATAAAAAAACTTGTCTTCGTGTTTCAACCTCCAACCCATCCAGCAACTGACCTCAGCATCGTGCGCCTTGACAGCAGCAAGCGGCCTCGGCTCGGCGCAGCTCCACAGCTTGAGATGCCCGTCGCCGGAAACGGAAGCGAAACTAGCCCCGCCCCCTCCCGCGCCCCCGCCCGCAAACACCGCCGCGTACACCAGTGCCGAGTGACCGCTGAATGTTTGAAGACAGGTCTCGGATTCTGGGTCCCACTGTTGCAAACATAAATAAATGACTAAATCATTTTGCCAAATAGGATATGTACTATGTTTTTAATTAAGGCAGGTAATTCTGATTGGTTTTCTGTAGCGTCAAAGGATATTTTAACAAAGGTTGGTTTCAAAGTTTTCAATCTTACTAGGTTTATTGCAAAAAAACTGCTTCATGTCGGGATGATTGAAAAAAAAGTAATGCTTATATATCAAATTATCCGTGTTTTCGCAAAATCCCTAGGTTTTTTGCAAAAAACCTAATTATCAAATCTTACTACGACATATCTACTATATTCTACTTTCTACTATCAATACATAGTATAAAATGAAGTCGCTTTCCGCGTCTGTCCCTATGTATGCTTAAATCTTTAAAACTAGGCAACGGATTTTGATGCGGTGATTTTTATTTAATAGAGTGATTCAAGAGGAAGGTTTATAAGTATTATACATGCACCAAACAGTAATAGGTTAGGCGGTACGAAGTTCGACGGGTCGACTAGTTTAAATATATAAAAATGAATCGTGATTCGCTAGTCTCGCTAAAACTCGGGAACGGCCGGGCCGATTCAGCTGATTTTGGTATAGAAATGTTCGTAGTAGTCTAAGGGAAGGTTAAAAGGAGAGAAAATATGGAAAAATGGGTGCGAGGTTTTTGTATGATTTGTAAGGTGCGAAACGAAGTTCGCCGGGACAGCTAGTATTGAATAAATTAATGGGTGGGTGATTTAATTTACTTCTCAATATGTTAGTGACTTAAAGACACTATATTAAAATAAGTATTATAACTGTATAAATAAAAAACTAATGAATGAATTACTAAATCAGTAACTGCATGATTTAATAAATAATTTTTTTAATTAGATATTAGTAATTAGACGTTATTATTATTATTATTTAACATACCAATTTAATGCTAGTGTCCCAGCTGGCGCTTAGGAGATGCGCTCTCGGCCAGTCGACGCTGCATATCTAAAAATATACATTTCATAATATTATCATCAGTTATTTTCAAAGACACTTATATAGGGAAAGAGAGTATTCAACTGACAAACTCAAACCCCAATAATCATAAAAAATTACAGAACATTTTGGTTTTTGACTTTGTCAATGAAGACTAAATTGGATAATATCTCGCTCTAGTAATATTTGTTCATACAATACATACAAACATGCAAGCTACAAGACAGTACTCAATGGTACACAAAAATTTTCCTTTTCTATTTACTTTTGATTTATTTGAAAACCAGCACTGAAAACCAGGCAACCAGTTCCAGCATTCGCTGAGATGGCACCTTTTGTTTCTTTAGCATAGTCAATACATAGTATAAAACAAAGTCGCTTCCGGCGTCTGACCCTATGTATGCTTTAATCTTTAAAACTATGCAACGGATTTTGATGCGGTTTTTTAAATAGAGATAAAGTGTTACAAGAGGAATGTTTATGTGTATAATACATGCACAACCATAGTAATAGGTTAGGCGGTACGAAGTTCGCCGGCTCAACTAGTTTTTTATAATTATGCTTTAACTAAAGAACAATAAAGATTTTTGTATTTGTACTTATTTAACCAAAAGTGCATTCCATTGTTAAAGAATCTCATTTCATTATAGAATTACCTCGCTGGTATGTGCCTTTAGGACTCGCAAGGGTGCAGCGACTCCACTGCGCCAGACTACGATTGCGCCGTCTCCAGCACCGCAGGCCACCACGCCATCTGATTGACCGGACCATGTCTGTTCATAAAAAGAAAAATTATAATATAAAACCATTCAGACAAACAAAGTCTTTAGAACTATCTTATATTCTATGGCGTAACGGAAGGTAAAAGGGATTATTCAACTGACAAACTCTTACCCCAATAATCATAAAAAATTATACAGAGCATTTTAGTTATGATATCCAGACAAACATAATTTTGTGTATTTTCAGTGGCATTGGTTTGTGGTAGAGGAGAAAATACAAGCATACGAAAGAAATTTAGCAAAAGCTGTATGTTTTGCTCGTGCTTTGCACTGCTTGGTTGATAATACCTTAAGTAGAACAAATAGCAAAAAGATGTAGAGTAGTTATCACATCTCTACCCATCAACCTATCCTACCCATGTTGTTGTACAATAGTCTGTATGTATGTAGTGCATTATGGAGGGACGATGATGTGCTTATTCAAAAATTTTGGTAGAATAGTAGTTTATTCAACATGGGTGTAAAGTGATGTATCATGTACGAGTGTGGCCTGTTAAAACCTGAGTGCAGAGAGAGTTTCAAGGGTTTATTCCCTAACTTAGTGAGGGAATAATTACTTGAAATTTGAACAAGCAAGGATTTTAACCTCACCCGTGGCAGAATAACTTTACCCCCCAGTTGTATATATACTGCTTTTAATTCCATCCGACGAGTAAATTAACATATATAAAAGAAGCACCTATGTCCCTCCCTAATTTTGCTGACCTAATCAGCTAGCTTGTTTTCAATCCCACTTTACTTCAATCATTTATTTTTGTAACTATAATACAATAAGTACATCATAATTGCCCAGAGGTTAATAAAGAATGTATGGAATTTCATTGACCAGCTTCAAACCGCATGTGAATAATGAGAAACTTTACGACCTGAGAACAGTAATAAAAAACTCTACTTTTTGAGTGGATGGGATAAAAAAAAACAGTTTACTCATGTACCTATAGTATACTTTACTTACTAACTACAATAAAATTTGTGTAAAAAAACCAAAGTTTACTCATACAGTGACATAATGAAATCAACTACAAAGAAAAATGAGCTAAACAGCTAAACCAGTTAGCGTGATATAAGTATGTTGGCACAGTGTAGCATTTCTCTGGCTTCTGACAATTTACATGCGCCTTGGATTATTGTAAGATGCTTTTGTTTACTGTAAAATAGGTAGGAGTAGATGTGTCACGCACAGACAAGTTAGAAGTCAAGGTTTTATTGGAATCCTATTAGATTGTATAATCATCTTTAAAAACTATTTTCAGTTACATTGAAATTCTTTTGTTGTTGTGGGATTAGAGAGTGCAAGCACTGAGCTCATGTGTTTTCAGACATTGTACTTTGATCATTGTGATTGTATTTGATAACATAATATGGATTTGTCCTTAGTTTATGCACAAAATATTCAAAAACTATAAAATGTTGATACAAAAGCAATGCAAAGAGGCGAGATTTAATTGTTTGTTTGAATAGGATCTGAAACCACTAGAACAATTTGGAAAATTCTTTCATCATTAAAATCTTACATTATCCTTGATGAATTTAGGCTCTAGAATATTTGTTTTTTAAATCAGAAAGGCACTAAGGCTATAAATATTTCAATCAATTTGTATATTGTATAATAAAAATGCATCACACTCAGAGACCCTAACCAGGAAGAACCTTTATCTAGGGTGCTGGAAACATATACAAACACAAACAATACACCCAGACCAGGAAACAAACATCGACAATCATCATAACAATGTTTCCCGGGAAGCAAACCCAGTGCACCAGCGCCAAAGTTCATATCACTGGTATCTGAACCACTGAGCATTCAATGGTAGTATTATGAAGTTCCCCATGTCAGCTACTGATAATACACACTGAAACACATAATGTTAAGTAAATCCCATACCACATCAAACAAGCCATCGCTCCATTCCAGCTTCTGCATTTCGAGTATAGTAGCTCCATCTCCCGCCAGCTCCAAAAAGAACAGAGTGCCACCACCAGCCAGGCCGTAGTACTGACTTGTAGCCACGGCGAGCCGGTCCGGGTGCGTGCGGGAGAAACGCACTGCGTAGCCGTGACGACCAGGAGTTAGGAAGGTCGGCATGCTGATTGTGTAGCTGCGAATATGTTTTAGACAATTCAAAGTCAAGGAGAAGATATTTAGTTAGATAAAGTAACTGAACACTAAACACTACCAAGACTAAACATGAAAATTACCTTTCTTTTGACAATGGTCTAAGAACTTTTCATGATTTACACAATAATCTAATAAGATTCCATCAGGTTGCTTTTGCCGAATTTCGGCGACTCACTGGTATAATTGATAATGATAACAAAGCTGTTACCTATGTTGTTAGTTGTTGCAATTTAGATAGGTAGAGAAATAAAAATTAAACGCTATTAAATAAGTACGGCAACCTCGTAGACTGCTCGTAGAAAAAACACCGAAAGAATTTCTTTTTTTTTACATTTGTTGGATGGAATGGAAGGAAACAGAACTGAAATGAGAAACTGAAAATAAAACTGACACCAGTGTTGCCAACTCGAATTTTAATAGAGAACTAATCATGTCTGAAAAAGAGCTGGATTTTTTCAGAAAAAGGAGCTGAAATCCATTTTAGTACATTTTTTCTATGAAAACAAGTATTTTAAAACTTATTATTAATACATTTTAAAGAGACAGCTTTATAGCTGATGTGTTTAAATCTTGAGTGTCTTACTTATTTTTTTTTTGTTTTAAGATAGGTAGATATCTATAATTTATTTTTAAACTGATTAACATATTCTGCATTAATAAGGTCAGAGGGTAGTTTGTTCCAATCTTTAACAACTCGATTAATTATTTTATTTTGCGCCATCTCACTATGATCATTTTTAACTTTTCACGCGGTGACAAATGTTAACTAAACATGTGAACTAAAGCGACGCAAACTTACCATTGACACTGACTTAGTAACTTTATCATTCATTATACACAAGGTACTAATAATACTATTTTTTAGGTCTTGTACACAATTTTTAGAGATAACCTAAACGATTTAGAGCTATCTATCTCTAAAAACTCCGAGTTGACAACACTAACTGATACTGAAAATCTGACAGCTTGATTGACGGAATGAGAGTGAGTGGTGGTTTTTGTTTTTAAAATTCGCTTCTGGGCAGGCAAAGGAACGTAAGCAAGTTTTCCACAAAAAGTACTTAATAATCTAATTTCTTTGCGATTTGCGGGAAACTACCTACTTAACTCGTTTAAAATGTTTCGAAAAGTTTTATTAGGTACCTACTTATGGAATTCCTTTTAGCGCATTGAAATAAAAGCTTGATTTTAAAATGGTTTTTTGCTTTACTTATTTTTTGCTTTTTAGTATACATGTAAAAGTACTTACTTACTTACTTACTTACTTAAGTACTTACCTATGTTATTTTTTTTAAGTTTTATAATAATTTTAGTTGTGCTAAGTAAGTAGATATTTATGCTAAACAAGATTCTGTTTATTATTATAAAGGGTTCAGCAATCTCATTTGTAAAAAAAACTTAATCTGCCATCTTAGAGGTGACGTCAAGTTATTTTTCGAGTTATTCTCAGTAGGTAGGTAAGGACTTTCATTTTGATATCCATAAATTGTAGGGGAGCGGGTGCACTAAAAACAACTAGTCCGCCATCTTGAGTTTTCGGCCATATTAGATTTTTAATGATGTCACATTAGCGTACCATGCATGTATTTTTTTGGGCATACTAAACACGTATACAAAATTTCAGCTTCAAATGCTTACTTTGCAAGCTTGCAAGATATCACCCGAACAAACATTGTTCATACATACCTACATACTTACATATACATTGCAAGTTAAATACAAGCTTAATTAGCTCCATGGGTCATGTGGTAGTGATACCTATATTTTCTCAGAGTAAGGAAACCGCCGCTACGCTTCATTAATCAATATACAGGGTGTTTCTGACAAGGCGGTAATAAATCAAAGGAGGGATTCTGCTCACCATACCTAACAACTTTCCCAAAGCAACATGGGTCGAAATCTCAAAACAAAAATCAGCCGTCCCGTACATTGACCCCGTCAGCTGATCGAATCAATGTATGGAACAGCTGTTATTTTTTTTGAGATTTTGACCCATGTTGCTTTGGGAAAGTTGTTAGTTATGGTGAGCAGAATCCCTCCTTTGATTTATTACCGCCTTGTCAGAAACACCCGGTATATAAAACTCTTCCGTTACTGACTGACTGACTGACTGACAGACAACGCAGAGCCGAAACTACTGGGCGTCCTTCCCGCCGTTCCTTGGGCAGTGTAGGGGAGCACTAAGGAATATTTTCCTGAAATTCCCATGGGAACGGGAAAAAACGCAATTTTTGTGTTTATGAGAAATCTGCGCGGTTGATGCCGCGGGGCAGCCTCTAGTCTGAGTATATTTTACTCTATGATTATGATAAATGAATGCGCAGATTCCTATCACTGTTCATTTATTTACATAATAAGGATAATAAGTAAGTACCTACCTAAGTAGCTAGCTGAATTTTTATCACAAGTGCTAATAACATTAGCAGTTGGTTCATTATAAGTTCCAAAATAATACAATATTGTTAGGATTTAGAACTATGAAGTTATACAGATAACTCAAGCCTTATTTAACTCATCAAAGAAGAACATAATAAAAAATGGCCCAGAACCCTACACCTAAGAAGAGCATTCTGCTAAACAAGCAAAGCAGGACGGCTCAAGGTCCAGACAAAGATGTCGATATGGCAGCCCAAATTATAATCCCACCCGACGGAGGATGGGGTTGGGTAGTGGTAGCAGCATCATTTACCATTATGTTCATTATGGATGGAGTGGCACTAACATACGGAGCGTTACTTCCTGATATTGCTTTGGAATTAAAACTAGCTGACTCCCTAGTGGCCCTCATAAACTCTTTAGCTTTCGCAATGTACTTCTTCGCCGCCCCAATTGCATCAGGACTAATAAATCGCTTCGGTTTTCGTGTGTGCGCAATGATTGGTTCTATTTGTTGCTCAGTGGCTATGTTCACCACTTATTTTCTCCACAACTATGTTTTGATCTGCACTTTTCACGGATTTCTAGCTGGATGTGGCTATTCGCTACTAAACATGAGTTCTAATCTAATTGTCGGCTTCTACTTCGAAAAACGACGAGCTATTGCTTTTGCTTGTGCCGTCACCGGATCCAGCCTGGGTGTCACAGTCTTGTCACCTGTGAACTCCTTGTTGGTCGACGTAGCTGGCTGGCGCGTTACGACTTTACTTCATTCAGGTTTATTTGGAATAATATTTTTTATCAGCATGACTTATCGTCCACTTCTATCAGTTACTGTGCTGAAGATTACTGGAGATTTAGGGCGATCCGTTTTATTCAGTGCTTCAAAAGCCACTGTCTCAAAACCAGGATCGTCAGCAAGTATTGATGACGACCAGCGTCCCACTGCTGCAGAGCGATTATTTAAAGCCAACACAAACTTTCCCACAGCAGCCGAAGTAGTTGATGAATTAGAATCCAACCCTAACTCAGCTGCCGGACCCTCAGATCCATCAACATCTATTGAACCGAGTAATTTTAAAGGTCAAGGCCTTAGCCAACGACAAATACGGCAACTTAAGTCTGTTATATCTCGAGTTGGCATCGCAGATCCCAGAACCAGTGTGGAAATAGGATTGCCTTCTCCAAACCATAAGAAAGATCAAGGTTGCTGTGGCCGTTTGTGTCACTGGGAAAAACACGTGGAAGAATCCCGCCCTCTTTACAAGGATGACGCATTTTATTCAGGAAAAGTGGAAAAATTGCCCATATACCAAAAGAGCATGATGGATACGAGACCCGAATCTAGAACTGGGCTTGAATATCAATTAGCGGTGTCCCGTGCTGCGGCTGTGACCGACCTCAGCGAGCGCCGTGGGGTGTTTACAACAGCTTTCCGAAGAGTCCTAGCATCAATGATGGATCCAGGTCTAATGAAGAGAGCGTCTTACCTATTACTTTGCTCCAGTGCTTCTTTCCTCTACACGGGCTACACAATACCATTTGTCTTTATCAAGGACAGAAATATCATGGCAGGCGTCCCATATGAATATTCTTCATGGTTTGTGAGCTCTATCGGATTCGCAAGCATTTTCGGAAGAATATTTCTCGTGTCATTGGTATCACTATTGAAACCGTTATATATAATGATTGCTTGTATAATAACAGCTGGTATAGCTACCTGCTTTTCAGACATTTCTTATAATGTGTACTTTCAGTTTGGCTACTGTATCGTCTTTGGATTTATAATGTCGGGTGTTACTACCCTGCGTAGTTTAAGTCTAGTAGAACTTTACGGGCTAGATAAGTTGACGAATGCTACTGGGATGATCATCCTGTTTCAAGGTATTGGAAGTCTTATTGGAGCCCCAGTTGCGGGAGAGCTAAAAGACACTTATGGCTATAGAATGGCTTTTATATTTGCCGGAATCTGTATTTTTGTAAGTGGATTACTTCTGATTCCCGTAAACAAATTAGCTAATAAGGAAAAAGAAAATATTTGACCAAAATGAATGCTTATAAAGTTATGATTGTTTGTAACATAAGATATGACCCTAGACTTTTATTTTTTCTCAGTAATTGTAATTTAGTTTTAATTCAAGATGTTAAATAAATGTTATTATATGGTAAAATAATTGTTTGTTTGCCACGTTTGCTACAAAAAGCTATCATAAATAAAAGTTTTTTTAACGGGTTACTGGAAAATAAATTACATAATAACTTATTCAGCAAGATTATGTTAAATACTGGAAAACTACTACTGTTATGTTGTTACTGAAATAGGATGCAAAGTAAGCATTTTTCGATTGCCCGCAATTTCAGTGGCGTGACACGAAATCAATTAAAACACTCGGTGATGCGTCACACACAATTTTAATCTAATTTGTCCGCCTACGATCCAAATCCTATTAGGTGGTTATTGTATTGTGAGGGAAGCCTCACACTGACCCTTATATAAAAGAAAAATGTTACTCTAGAAGACGACATTTCTGGTGAATGCCTACCAACTTGCATACCCTACAGCCAGTTGCATTCAGTCCCTTCCAAAAACAACCAAGCAAAATGCTTGACTACCTTTCTCTTGCTTTTGTGGTTGCTGTGAAAGTCTTCAAGAAAACAACACCCAATGGAAAAATAACCGTTTACCTTGGCAAGCGGGACTTCATTGATCATGTGGATTACTGCGACCCTGTTGATGGAGTGGTTGTGGTCGACACCGACTACCTGAAAGGAAGAAAAGTTTACAGCCAGGTAGATAAAACTAAACGTGAAGTGAATTAAGTGTACAGTGAAATTAATAGTGTAGTGAGACTAATAATCTCTCTCCACACAGTTGGTGACCACCTACCGCTATGGTAGGGAGGAAGATGAGGTGATGGGAGTGAAGTTCTCCAAGGAGATGGTGGTTGGTCAGGAACAGGTTGTGCCCATGGTCAACTCGAAGATGGAGCTGACTCCAGTCCAGGAGAAGCTGCTCAAGAAGCTTGGTCCTAACGCTTTCCCTTTTACCTTTAATTTCCCTGAGATGGCTCCAAGCTCGGTACCTATGCCTTTACTTATCCTTGAATGGGCAAATCCCACTTTATACGGATTTGGTAAGTAAAGGGTTAAGGTTCAGAATTAATTTCTTATTCCAAAGGTAACTCTTCAACCTGCTGAAGAAGATCAGGGGAAGCCAATGGGCGTTGACTATTGCGTGAGGACCTTCGTCGGTGATAACGAAGAGCAGAAAAACCATAAGCGTAGCTCCGTTACTTTGGCTATCAAGAAGGTGGGTACAGTATTCAGAAGCCCACATTAAAAAGTACAACACTACAAATTATTTTTTCTAAACTAGCAAAAATAAGAGAATTTAAAGTGTAAAGAAGAATTTCGGAAGAAGACATCAGGGGGAATCTGAATTCCGAATATTCGGGGATTTAGTTGAAATATTTCAAAAATATTTCGGAGCTTCAGAGTGGACGAGGACTTTACTTTCGAATATCTGATATTCGACCAAGTTTAGCAATGTTTTTTTTTAATAATAGAGTCGATACTTAAGCAGCTACAGAAGGTACGTAGGTTAACTAAAAAACAATTATAATTATTCAACAGCTGCAACATGCTCCGGCTTCCCGCGGTCGCCGTCTCCCAAGCTCCCTCGTGTGCAAAGGCTTTACTTTCAGTAACGGCAAGATCAACCTCGAAGTCACCTTGGACCGTGAAATCTACTACCATGGCGAGAAAATTGCCGCCAACGTGATCATATCAAACAACTCGAGGAAAGCAGTAAAGAACATCCGCTGCATGGTCGTTCAGCATGTTGAGATCACAATGATCAACTCGCAGTTTAGTCGCCATGTTGCTTCGCTCGAGAGCCGTGAGGGATGCCCTATTACACCAGGGGCCAGTCTTTCTAAGACATTCTACTTGGTGCCGTTGTCTCGCACCAACAAGGACAATCGAGGTGAGAATCTTCTAAGAAACCTATTTATTCAGTCTCTTACAATGTATATGCAACTTCCTCTTTATATTCACTTATAGTGCGACACAAAAACCTATAAATTAAAAGTGGCAATACTGTGTGAAAATTTTTGAATATTCGTCTAATTTCCATACAGTGTTTCCACTTTTAAATTTCTAGATTTTTGTGTCGAAAAGTTTTGATGGGCCTCACGTCTCTTAGAGAACTTACTACTTAATTTGCTAAAGTACCTAACAGTTGAAATCTAAGAACATCATCTTATTGAACGTTACCTTTAATTAATTACCTAGGTAATCTAAATTTCTAGAAACACTCAGCCCCAGATAAACAAATTATTATTATCTTTTACAAATTTAAAGACAAAGTACCAGCTTCTATCCAATAATATCAGACTGATCAATCAGTTAAGTACCAAGTCTGAAACCCTGACGGCTCTACCACAAAAAGAGTTAAACCTGGTCTAAATCTCTAGACTAGGTTTAAATCACAATTTCGTCATACAAATTTGCGATTTAGACCGGTCTAACTTTTTTGTGGTAACAGGGTGAAACTTCCAGATACTTGACTAAGTGTTCTTATCATAACCCTAGGTGTGGCTCTTGACGGTCATCTGAAGGAGGACGACGTGAACCTCGCCAGCTCGACCCTGGTGACCGATGGCAAGTGCCCAACTGATGCCATTGGTATTGTGATCTCGTACTCTGTGCGGGTCAAGCTGAACTGCGGCACCCTTGGTGGGGAGCTGGTGACTGATGTGCCATTCAAACTTCTGCATCCGGCTGAAGGTGAGTAGGACATAGATATTCTATGTTTCAAAGTTACTAACTACACACTTATTTCGATTACAATTTTTTAGATAAAGGACCGTTATATTTTTTTTCAATTTCAATCTCAATTTAGAAAACATATTTTTTAATTTCTAAAAAAAAAAGAATCTAATCTTATATTTCTAATATTAAAATAAACAAAATTAAATTTTCACAAAAATTTATATCTGATCGAAATCAATTTGAGCGATTCAAATTTTTAAAATCCTAAACTGATTACAATTCTATTCACAGGATCCGTGGAGAAGCAGCGCTTCAACGCTATGAAAAAGATGCAGTCGATCGAGAGGCACCGCTACGAGAACTCTCTTTACAACAACGAAGAGGAGGACAACATCGTGTTCGAGGACTTCGCCCGCCTCCGCATGAACGAGCCGGAATAAACTCATAAAATAACAACACCAAAAAAAAACAAAAGAAAATCATAAAACACAAAAAATTGAACGAAAAGAAGCAAGAGAAGGAGTCGTTAATAATTTTGTGATTGGTTGTTATCTCGAACCCTTTCCTTTCTCGATTTTCAAATGTGATCATTATTGCCGATAAGGCTGTATATTGTTAACTATTTATTTTATGAATCCTCTCCAAAACTTAATTTATAAGTATAGGTTTTATAATATTTTATAAACAAGGTATATATTAGTAAGAAAATTTTTACTAACCTGTAATCTTCAGTTGACCTTATCCAAATAAATTTTCACCACAAAAGCGCAGTTTAAATCTTCATAAACTTTTTTACTTATCTATTGACTAGAAGTAACCACTATAGTGTCTTGAGCAACACTGACAAGGTATCAAGTCCGCAAGAAGTCATGTCCGCTTGCATTTGCATACCCCTTTGTCCCTATTTACATGGGGTTTGGATCCCTATAAGTTTTTTATCCTGTACCGTGCTGCATGCAATTGTTCACCGTCTTTATGGAGAGGTGTTATTGTGTACCTGTGTTGAGATGAGAAGAAAACTTTGCATAATTTATATTTGTAATGGCGATTTCTTAATAAAACATTATAATGTGCTATCCATTTCATAAATACCTAGATACTTACCTACCATATTTACAAAAAAAAATATTACCGCTGGATCTTTTAAATTACCTTCCGATGATTGATAGTGTATACCTACGTAAAGCTAAACTAAGGTTACCTTGGTTAAAAATGCACGTGACCTACAATTTAGATTATTGTAAAATCTTACCCATAAACAGCGCTGTTACATACCTGAGTTCATACAAAATGACCTACCTAACTTACTTATTATTAAATATTTCGTATAATAATACTTCCTCAACTACCCATCTAGACCCTGAGAAAATAAAACAATTAATAAAATCCCTAAACATTAAAGTTGTAATAGGTCACCAAATTTTCTCATGGACTGAACTGGTCTGGCCAGTTTTGGACAATGGATAGAAGACACTGATGTCCTCACTTCCTATTCAACCGATCACGTATTGCGAAAAGGGGTTCCGTCCAAAAACCTGTTCGACTAGTTCCCGCTGTGGGAAAGGACAGTTTAGAATGACCCTTTATTTGCATGAACTTGGGGTATAATAGTGCACTTGTTGCAAAGAAGGGTTGTTCTTTTGTCTGTTTTTGCAAGGCAAGTTCGCAAGGAATTACGGAAGCGCCCATAAAGGATAGTGGACAATAGTGCAACGATCAGGAAGTGGTCAAACTGGTTTTGCTTTCTATGCTGGGGTGGACACCCTTTGACCGATGTCTTGAGAAATTGTTAGTTCATGATTCAGACGAGGAAGGACGGATTGTGGGAAAAGTAAAAGTTGGGGTGAAATTAGAGTTAGATCCAATAATGAATAGGTTTATTTATCATTGAGTAGAAAACGTTAAAGTCGGCTGGTTTACGATTGCCATTATTCTTCGGTGCGTGATCAGAGCTCACGACCTGTGGATGATCATGCAATAAATTTGTGACCTTTTAAATTGAATTGTGTTCAATTATAAAGGAACATTTTACTGTTTGTTGTTATGAAAAACAATAAAATAAACATTTATAGTTCTATTGAGACGAATCCTTGTTAATCTAGGTTCACTTCCTAGGTATCCTAAGTTGGTGCAATGCTAGAAAACTATACTTACATTAATGAATAAAACACCTGAATGTTAATAATAAAACACTTTCTTTTTTATCAACAAAAGTAACTCAGGCAGCATCATAATTTCACACCTCAATACCTTCCACAAAAACGTGATCATAACAAAATCAATTTCCTTTGTTAACACTTTCTCGCCGGACCACGTGCTGTGTATTTGCATCTCTAAAGATATCGAGGGGATCGAATTCGTCTCTGTAAAGCATCACTTTGTGTAACCCTAAAAGAGAAATTTGCAAACCTTTCTTTGCTCTATCGCCTTCTTAATAAATTCAGCAACTATTAAAAATAACTTTTCTAAATTATATAAAACAATTAGGAATTGTGTAAGTTGCCTGAAAGAAAGGTAAGGCCGCCCATTACATGAAAATGCATGTAGTTTTGTTTTTTACTTTGTATGTAAGTAACGTAGGAAACCCTTATTAAATGCAATAAAGTGTATTTAGTTCTATTCTAATCTTAAAAATATTGGGTAGCGCTATTTTATGAAAAAATTAACGTAACTAGCATTTATAAAAAAAAAGAACGTTACTTTAAATCGCTAACTTGAAGATCTAAGATAAAGATAACCAAAATGAGAGAACGGTTTCTAGCTTCCTCTAAGCATAAAAATCAAAACAATTAAACTAACATTCACTATCAGATAGTAAAACATGCTAAAGGACTGTTAGCGTCCTTTTGTCCAAAGACTTGTTTGACGGGTTCTTTACGTGGGAAAGGGCATTCGTAGATGACCCCTAATTTGCATGGGGTCGGCAGCACACATGGATTCTCCGTTACAAAGTATTCGTTGCGCTTCAACATACCAAAGTCCTAAAGTTCATACCAATCAATTCAATCTATAAAAGGAACTACCTTGCAATCAAACTGGTAACACGGCCTGTTTAGGTTTCAAACATTACATAACACTTCTAGGGGACATTAAAATCCACTTAGAGTGCGATCAGAGAGATCGTGTCAAGGAAGATAGTCCAACGAACTCCAGCAAGTGCATTGCCATGTTTCCTGTTCGATTCAGACAAGAAAAACTGGTTCGACTTCTACTGAAGTTGGGATTGGAAACTCACTTTCCTCATCTGATTGCCATAATTTCTTGGGTACAAAGAAATGAAAACAGAGTTATTAGTTAAAATTAATCATTACGTTTAATCTTTAAAACCCAGATGAGTTACTTATAAAAACATAATATTATGAAATCTAATTATAATTCGGCCGTTATTTCTAACAAAATAAATTAATTTCTTACGATCTATCGGTTTTATATTACTAAGTTAGGATATTAATTAAAATTATTACCTGCTACCGGTTGCAAAACGTAAGCTTGCCCGGTAGTTCTA
The DNA here is from genome assembly GCA_951802225.1 of Euspilapteryx auroguttella. Lineage (NCBI taxonomy): Eukaryota > Metazoa > Arthropoda > Insecta > Lepidoptera > Gracillariidae > Euspilapteryx > Euspilapteryx auroguttella. The sequence goes on from OX637645.1 coordinate 11,615,557, forward strand.
TCAACTACATGACCTGTGGATGGCTCTAAAAACAGTCTGGGTACTGTAGGGGCTGCATGATATTGCCTTACTCCTGCACCATGTCCATGTTCATAAGGAGCAAATTGCGTTCTCACCTGTGGCTGTCGTTGTGGGTAGTATAGTTGAGTTTGCGGCAACGTATGAGGAGGTGGAGAAGTATGAGGTGGAGAATAATGAGGTTCATCATTTATTATTCTGGTCTCTGGCTGTACGTTATCTTTGAACTCATTCGCATTATCTTGTGTATGTTTTGTCTTGTATTTTCGCACTGGTTTATGTTCCTCTGGCTCCTTGGAATCGTCGTCCTCTTCATTAGTAACTTCATCCCTGTGAGTCAATTCAGCTTGCAGATGTTCGTTGTGCGACTGTTTAGGCTCTATAACTTTGCGTGGTTTTACTTTTACTTCGGTATCTTCATCATAGTTCACCTCCTTCTGATTTTTCTTCTGGCCTTTGACTCTATGATGTCGCTTAGCTCTTCCATTATCATCAAATTGTGCATAGGATTCCTTCTCTGGATCGTAAGGGGCTGAATCATCACTTTGGTATTTTGGTGCTAAATCACTGGGTTCATCATAGGCATCATTATTACTGTTATCTTTGCTGGCATCATAGGAGCCATCATCGCCATCATAGCCCTGGTCTGTATGATCATCAGAGTGCCCTGCGTGGTTCAGGTCCCAATAGTGTTCACCATAGCCACCTTTTTTGTCTCCCCATCTTACCTGATGTAAAAATAAGATTAATATACAAAAACTTAGTTTGAATTTATTTTATGGTAATAACAAAGAATGAAAATTAGAACGTTATAGGTAGGCAGCACATAAAATAAATTATGAGAAGACTGAGCCTGAACTTTAAGTTATTTTTCTTTAACTTTAAACTAATTGGAATAATTTATAAGTAGATACCTACGCAGTTAATAAAAAAAAACCTCTTTAATCTGTAAAAGTCTAGTGGGTTAAATAAAGAGAAGGTAGATAAAGAAAACGCAAAAGCATACTTTAGCCGAGAAAAGTCCATCAGCAGGTCGTGACCTCTCGTGTCGTTCTGTGAAATGCTTCTCGCTGCCCTGCCGGTGACCCTGGTCGTAGTCTTCGTGCGTGGGCGCATGCATATACCTAAGCGAAGCCAAGCGAGAGAGGACAGAGAAAGAAAGAGAAGAGTTAGAGTTATAGAAGCTCTTGGGTAACGCCGTGGAAACCTCTCCAAGATTTGGCCTTTCAAATTGTGATTCAGACTTGATACTAAGTTTTTTGCTTTCAATCAAAATAAACGAGGATTTCTTACACTTTTAAAGGGATTTAGAAAACCCACTTCATTATGAAATCAAAGAAGAATTAATCCTCTTTGGGTACCCTAATAAGATTCTTCTATAGACAAGAGGAAAAAGAATCACATTCTTACTCAAATAAAGACAAGAGTAAAGTGAATTTTAAAAGTAGATTTCCTCAACGTCAACAAGAGCTTAATGAATATGATAATGAATTACTTTGCCCATGTGCCTGTGGCTCTTATGGTCATTGCTCTCGTAACGTTGCTCCCAAGTGTTGGGGTCTTCGCAGACGTGACCGAATTCAATCTTGTACGGACTCAACTGTACCGAGAAAAAATCCCTATAAGTAAAGGAGATTAAATGTTGTAATATCCTTTTGTGTTTTATAATACTACTATTCGACCCGGCAACTTCTTACCGCCTTACCTATTACTATGTTGTGCATAAATTATATATATAAAACTTTCGCTTGAATAATCACGCTATCTTTTACAAAACTACTCATCGAAATCCGTTGCGTTGTTTTTAAGATATAAGCGTACATAGGGACAGACGCGGAAAAGCGACTTTGTTATATGCTATGTATTGATGATGACTTGTATTGTATTATATTTTAATCTGCATGTGATTAGATGTTTAAAGTCGTATTGTTAAATTATTTTTTTAAATATTTGTGTAAAGAGCATAATCAATATATATAAAACTCTTCCGTTACTGACTGACTGACTGACTGACTGACTGACAGACAACGCAGAGCCGAAACTACTGGGCGTAGCGGGCTGAAATTTTGCATGTAGGTTCTTTAGGGAGTGCAGGTGAGCACTAAGAAGGGATTTCCCGAAATTCCCACGGGACCGGGAATAAACGGGAATTTTGTGTTTATGAAAAATCTGTGCGGGAAAAACCGCGGGGCAGCCTCTAGTTTGGAAAAAAAAGGCTTTATTATTATTATTATTATTGATGATGACTGCTTCCGTGTCGTCTCAGATGGCAGTAATGTGGTGATGTGGACTGTGACGCGGGTGCATCGGGTTCGATTCCCGGCGGAGGCAAACATGTTATGATGGATATCGATGTTTGTTTCCCGGTCTGGGTGTATTGTTTGTCTCTGTACGTATTATTGTTTCTAACTAGCAGGGGCTCTGAGAGTGATGCGTTATTTTTATTATATGATTATCACAGAATACATATAAACCTGTTAATCCAGGTAGGTATGTCTTCTAATGCATTTGATTCTACATCTCATGGGTAACTACACAGAAACTACCAAGATAATTTTTGTAGTGTGAAGAAGATTTCTGGTAAGACAAGAAACTTAGAAAAGCTTACATAAGTATTAAGAGTAGTGATTACAAACAAGTGAGGTATCAGTCACGGACTAGGAGGCCGTAACAGATTTGTCTATGGTTTCGTCAGCCCTGGACTGTATTACCAAAGATCAAGAGCTATTTTGCAATACAGAAAAACCGGAAGTGATACGCCGATCGTGTCCGCCACTGTACCATACAATTTTAATTAGGTTCTGCAATACTTACTGAAAGAACTTAGCCTGCGCTTGCACCGTTGTAGGGTTCTGAGGTGGGTTCTTCACTGCGACACTTTGCACCGTCATCCATCCGGGCTCTGTCAGCACCAAAACGCAGCAGAGCCATTTCTGCAACAATTTGTACACGTTTATTAAACTTATTTTCAACACTTTCACTTTCCTATCAGTATTGATAGTCATTTGTTAAAATTTGCTGTTTTTCTGGAAGTTCAAGTCTAACCCTGTTATTCATAAAAAGTTAAAAAGCATTTTAGTTATTTGACCTATGTCACTTTAGACTGGATGTCACGTATTTACCATACAACAAACCAGAGAAGTAGACCTCCAGCAAAGCTACTTATAATGAACTGTATCTTTATGAATAACACGGTAATAGTTTTATGTGTTCACATATCAACGCACTATTGTTCTAGTAAGAATAGAAATATGATTTTGTAAAGAGAATCAGATATATTTTTTTAATAAATAGTCACCGTTAAGTTTAGAAGACAGTTTGTCATGACGAAGTGTCGATTCGTTTGTGGTGAGAGGCGCTATTTTCTATGTTTATAAAGCATCTGCAACAATCTATTGTTGTCGGGCATCGTCAACCATTGGAACTAGATCAGTTTTTGCCGCTGTGTACTAGTTGGTTGGTGGTTTCTGTTGGAAAAACTGAATTTTTCTGATAACTTTTCCCATGTCTGGTTTTTCCAAATTCGTAGGTACAGTCCGTGCTAAACAAGTAAAAGCTCATCATATTTCCTAATTTACTGCAAAACCTATCTTTTTAAAGAACAAAGATCCTCCCTCAAATTTGTTAACCCGACTCTTTATTATAGTGCAACTCAAAAAATCCGTAAAATTTTCATACATTGTTTCCACTTATTAATTTCTAGATTTTTGTGTCGCACTATACTTAATGTTAACTTAAGTTTAATTGACGCTTTTAAGCTTTATTTCCAGATATTTAGGTCTCAACAAATAAGATCGTCTTTCCAGACGACGAATAGGTAAACTAGTAGACGTTATTAGAATTACTCTATTTTCATACATTTTTTATTCTTCTATTTTATTAAAAATTCTTCTCTTTTAAACAATGTTAAAATAATGTAATGTTAATGTTAATGTGTGTGTTGTTGTTGTGCTTCTCTTTTATAAATTTTTTTTTTCTTTTAAATGTATTAAAATTAATGGTTAACAACCTCTGGTAAAAGCGTCCGTCTGCGAGGCTTCAGCGCCGGCAGTATCTTCAAAACCTTTTTTTAGCTGTTTCGGTCTACTGCTTACGAGCCCATCTTATCTGTTCGGTTATTTAGGTGAATCAATGGACTAGTCTTGAATATTGCAGATAATTAAAACGTTATGTTATGTAATAAGTATTATAATTGCAACAAAGGTGTTTGATGCTGTTTGTTTTACAAATTGTGTTTTAATTATAATTTTTTTACTGACATTCAGTATAGAAATGTAAGATTGATGGACGATTCTACAACAATTTTATCTATTTATATTTAGGTAAGTATACTTAAAAAATTAACAAATCAATCGACGACGTTTATAAGACACGAAGACAGGTCTTAGTATATCAGATAAGGCGGTAGGAAAACACAAGCTAACTGTTTTCTTATATGAAAACTAGAGGCTGCCCCGCGGTTTTTCCCGCGCAGATTTCTCATAAACACAAAAATCCCGTTTTTTCCCGTTCCCTAGGGAATTTCGGGAAATCCCTTCTTAGTGCTCACCTACACTCCCCAAGGAACCCACGTGCCAATTTTCAGCTTTCTACGCCCAGTAGTTTCGGCTCTGCGTTGTCTGTCAGTCAGTCAGTCAGTCAGTAACGGAAGAGTTTTATAAAAATAGATTGAGTTTTATACTTATATATTGACTTTTAGTCGACAATATTTTAGTAGATGTATACAGACTGAAAGTATATTTTGTATGGCATCATTTGGTGCGGCAGCCATTTCTAAACGATCATTTATTTTTTAACTAGGCCAACAGAATGTTTTATTTTAATAGTAAGGAAATGCATATTTAGGACTCTAGAACAATCAGAGCGAGTTGAGAGGCACCATGGCTGATCAGGCGCATGCAATCAGTGGTTGCCCGCCGTATAACAGACGGGTGACGTAATAGTAATTAATTATACAACACCTTAATCCTCTGTTTGATTCCCGGCCGGGGCGAACTGTTGTAATATTACGGCGACATTATTTTTATTAGGTTTTCGTATTCTTCGCGTTTTTTTTTTCGGATTAACTTTTCGTTCTAGAGCACGCCTTATAGAAAGATAGAAAGAAAGAAAGAAATTTATTTTGCAGTGTCATATTTATTAAAAGAGGCTGCCCCGCGGTTTTTCCCGCGCAGATTTCTCATAAACACAAATATCCCGTTTATTTCCGTTCCCGTGGGAATTTCGGGAAATCCCTTCTTAGTGCTCACCTACACTTCCCAATGAAACAACGTGCCATTTTCAGCTTTCTATGCGCAGTAGTTTCGGCTCTGCGTTGTCTGTCAGTCAGTCAGTAACGGAAGAGTTTTATAAAAATAGATTGATTGCAAATGTGGCCGTAAAAGAGCCTCATCAGACCTCTTGTGGGTCACCCACCACTGATATTTGACTGAAAATCCAGCGCTGTCGGTCAAAAGCTTTATCTAATACTTCAATGCCTTTTTACGGCAGCTGCTATGTCTAACTTTTAACTTATATCCACATAATGTACTATTTATTTACCGACTTAAAAAAATTATGTTATCAGTTTGACCTGTATGTATGTATGTTTGTACGTATGTAAGTATGTTTGTCCGCGATTGTCTCGAGTTTGATGATTTTAATGCGTTTTTTACTAATTATTTGTTTGCTTGAATCACCTGATTGTCCGAAAAGTAAGATGATTCCGTGCTTCGAAAGGCACGATAAGCCGTTGGTCCCGGCCGCAGTAGTGGTCGTTATAACCGCGGCGACAAGCTGGCCCCTTGTCACGTTGGTAATAAAGCATAAACTCGGCTAAACGTGGGTCTGGCTCTTGAGCTGGTTCCTCTGCCTAACCCTTCGGGGAATAAAAGGCGTGAGATTATGTTTATTTGTTACATTCAGGAGAAGGTTTAAGTACCTAATTTAACCAACTTCAGAAAATAGGGAGTTCTCTTTTTTATGTACAGTGGCGGACTAGGAGGCCGTAACAGATTTGTCTATGGTTTCGTCAGCCCTAGACTGTATTGCCAAAGAAGAAGTGCTATTTTGCAATACAGAAAAACCGGAAGTGTTACAGCGACCTAGTCCGCCACTGTACCTATGTGTCAATTAATTGAAGGCAGTTTCTTTTTTTTTTTTTTAGAAAAAAGAAATGATTAAGCGACAGTTTATTTTTGAAATAGGCCAGCGCACCCACAATGTCTATTAAATCACAAGTTTAATCTGTGATGCAACTTACAAAGTATGTTATGTAGATCGGCATGCCAATGTTACGCTTTAAAAAGTCAATTAAAAATGGTGTATTGTAATATTGACTGGTCAAGTGCGCGATCAACAACCGCTCTGAGGGTTCCCGCATTTGTTTTGTTGTTTTTCGTCCTCTTTGGGTTTTTTTTGTAATGTAGGTAGGTATTTACTTTGGCGCTCTCAAACATTTTTTTTATTTTATTGAATCAAATATTTTTTTGAATAAAACTTAGATGGCAAATGGCAATGAGTTTTGTCTTATTCCAGTTAAGCACGAAACCTGTGTTAGGATTAGGAGTAAGCTCTAGAGGACGAAAAGTAATATTGCAAATGTCATAATAATAACACTCAGAGCCCCTAACTAGGAGGAACCTGGGGTGACTAGGGTGTCCGAAACATTTTTCAGAGACGAGCAATACACCCAGACCGGGAAACAAGCATCGATATTCATTATAACAATGGTCGCCCCGCCGGGATTCGAACTAAGGTGCATACGCATCTCAGTCCACATTACAAAATAGGATAGGTCTATGATTATGATGAAAAAAGCGAACTTCAAAATTGACATCTGCATAATACATTATTTCTGTCTGACAGACAAAGAGATGGAAAGGCGGACTATCTTTCTATATATGGAACCTTAAAATCAAACAGACAGTGCTGCCGATAAAAAGAATAGGTATCGAATAAAATAATGACATAATAATAAGTGCTAATATTGCTTAAATACACTTATAATATCAATTCCTGCTGAATGTTTGTGAGAGCAAGTTTTGAGATGTTAAGGCTGGCCAAAAATGCTTTTTAGCCACAAATTAAAATACGTCGAACAAAAAATTGCGTTGTACAGAATTAATTTCTGACTTATAGATCTACTATATATATATAAAAACTAGTCGACCCGGCGAACTTCGTACCGCCTAAACTATTCCTATGTTGCTCATTTATTATACTTATAAACCTTCCTCTTGAATCACTCTATCTATTTAAAAAAACCGCATCAAAATCCGTTGCATAGTTTTAAAGATGTAAGCATACATAGGGACAGACGCGGGAAGCGACTTTGTTTTATACTTTGTTTTGATGATAAATCGTGGTTTGTTAGTCTCGCTAAAACTCCAGAGCGGCCGGGCCGATTTAGCGGATATTGGTCTCAAAATGTTCGCAGTAGTCCAGGGAAGGTTTAAAAGGTGAGAAAATTTTGAAAAATAAAGGGGATGTTAGTAAAAACAAACATTTATTTTACCATATAAAATTGTGGGGTAGGGTAGAAGTTCGCCGGGACAGCTAGTACTTATAATAAATAATATTCAAAAATAAGTTTTTCGTCTGAAACAAATGCTTTAGTGTCAGTGTATTAAATTTTAATTATTTTTATAGGGTACATATTACCCAATTTTATTTTAAATAAAAATGTGAAAATGTAAACTTTTATTAGCTTAGATTCTTAATTAAACTAATATAAGAAGTAGTATGAAAATTTGTATCAAAATAAACCCATCATAGCCTGTTTCGTTCATTATTCGTTAGAATTGAAAATTTAAATTAAAATAAATATTAATAATTTAAATTTAAAGCTGATGTTTTATTTTGGTAGACTTTTACCCTGTTATTCATAAAAAGTTAAAGAGCATTTTAGTTATTTGACATATGTCAATTCAGACTGGATGTCACGTATTTAGCATACACCAAACCAGAAAAGTAGACCTCCAATAAAGCTACTTAAACTGTACTGTATCTTTATGAATAAGACGGTTAATCTTTTAGGTCTTGATTTTAGTTATACATTTAAAACGAATGTAAGTACAAAATGTACAAAAAATATTTCTCAAGTTTAAAAATTAAATAGTATTTTTCCATGATCTGAATCAAATCGGTCTGCGCATCCAAGCGTTACATTACGAAAGTGTTAAATTCATCTTTATACTTCCCGAGTTTATAAACTGTCTGTGACAACCGTAAATCGCCATTAAAGCATTTGTTGTTGATCAAAAAACAGTACTTTTTGAGAAAATTTGTTCTTCGTGTACAATTAATATTTGCATTGAAATCATAAAAAAGTTTAATATTGAATCATGGAGAGTTCCATGTTTTTGGTAAGTTTTATGAAAATCACATAAACGTTGATTCTAATGAATAAAATGTACTTACCTACTTCAAATTTAAACTATCGAATACGTGTTGTATTGTTGTCAAAATTAAATAGAGCTACTAAAAACTTTACAAAAACTCATTTAAGGGGCGAACGGGTGCGATACTAGCGCCACTTCGATTTAAGTCGGCATCGAAGAAAATTAATAGTGTTCATCGCTTGTGATTATTGCCAGTGAGGTACTAGCTTAAGGCCGGTGTGCACCAACAATAAACGTATGTTCAACAGCCGGTTATTAAATAAAAACCATGTGTTCCAACGGGCCTAAAAGCTTCAAATTTATTCGATGTTCTATAAAATCACTGACTTTGATATAATTTTTTATTCGATATTCAATTGTTATCTATATGATAATGTGTGAAATGAAAAGCGTCAAATGCAATTCAAAATACGAATGCATTATTCTAATTTAATCTCATTTCAACAGCTCCTCATAGCCAGTTCTACAATGGCAGCAGTATCAGCGTGGTCACCCTACTACCCTGTCAGGGTACCCCGCGCACCCCTGAACAGACTTGCACCCCCGCCACTGCCGGCCCACCAGAGGAGGCCAAGTTTACCTGGTTAGTAGTTATTTAGCTGGTATTTTGTTATTGGTTGGATTATGTAAAAGGACCACAGGGATGATTAAGTCCTGAGGATGATAATAGTCGCGAGCATTCAGTTCATGTAATTTCTTTAGAATTGAATTGCAGTTTAGTTAAAACGCAATGGTTAACAATGACAGCCAATCCTATTTTCACTTCCTCATAATCTCTCCCTCGTAATCAATGTTTATATGCAATAATCCAAGCAATTAATAATCTTATAAGAATGATAGAGAAACATTTTAACGTAAATAGTGCTTTCTTACAAGAATTTATAGAGACCTTAATTACTAAACTAAATCAAACAGGATCTAACAACATTTACAATTACAGTAATATTCGTTCCCGAACCGGAGCACGAAGAAATTGCCGATTCCGAAGCTCAACGTCCGAAGCGTGACCACGGCGATGACTATCATAACGACTTCGACCACGACCATGACGACAAAGGAATCACAGGTCCTGTCCACACCTTCGTTAAGACTGATAAGAATGCAAATTACAAGTGGGGGGTACGCCACCATGTTGGGAACAAATTTTCCTCCTAGAATAATGGGGTCGATAAGTGATTTTTGTTTAGTTATTTATTTATTAATGTGTTTTGACATCATCGCTGTGTTCATTGTCGTTGATTAAATTATTGTTGTTAATAAAATGTGTATTATTAAGTTGAATCAGTGATCGACCTCGGCCCATGAAGCTATTCAGCTAGCTGCTTTAGCTCCTTCCTTGGCCACGTGTGTTTTCAAAAGCCGAAGTCGATTAATTCATTTAATTTCCTTCTAAAAAAAAAAAAAATTATAATTCTGAACTTAAATTTAAAATCTCTTTTGCAATGAAAAAGGCCTAACTTTTCTGCAGGTTTACATAAAAAGTTGCTGAAAAGTACGTATATTCTTGAGGCTTTCAGAATATCTGTTTCAGTCAGTGAAAGCAACCGTATTTGTATTTTGTAAAACATTTCTGTCTCTACTAGGTAGAAAAAACGTAACGATTTGCTCCGATTTATACTTATACTTTTTTTCATTGCAAAAGAGATTGTTAGCAACGCCTGGTCACCTTTATTGCAAAACATGCCTGCAATGCAGGGCCCACGTCTCGCTCGGCGAACTCGCAGTATGTGACATGTAGGTCGGCTAGTGATACTAGGTACTTACTTGATACTTTAGCTTTAGGCTATTGAATTTGATGCAGTTTTTTGCCAGTTCAATGAATGCAATGTATTTTTCAAGGGGGTTCACTTTTATAGTTCTAGGTTTTCTGTGTCACGTTTTATGAAGTTTTGAATTACAGATAGAATCAATCATGATGCCAAAATTTAACAACATCATTATATACACTATTATTATAAACAGGATTGTTCGATTGTTTGTTTGAATGAATCGATTAAGCTATCCGATAAAAAATGGACTTATTTGAAAAATTCTTACACCGTTAGAATAAAACAGGCTCTATCATATTTTCAGAAACTTAGAATAGAATATAAACACAGGCTCTATCATATTTTCAGAAACTTAGAATAGAATATAAACTTATATTAACTTAGAATAGAATATAAAAACAGGCTCTATCATATTTTCAGAAACTTAGAATAGCACTAGGCTATAATAATAATATAGTGTGTGTAAACTTTATATTGGCAGAACGAATTGTCTGTAATGGCTAGGGACATCTCGTGTGTACTTACTTTATTAGTGGAAACTTTATTGGCTTAAGTATTATTTATTAATGTATTTTCTTAAGTGTTATGTAAAGCTGTTTGTTTCCCTCAATAAATAAATAAATAAACGAAGTTCGCCGTAACAGCTAGCTCCTAGTAAATTTGAAACTACTGATATCCCACAATATCCGCATAAAACTAGCCACGATAGGGTCTAACTAAGCAACTATAACGTCTACCAACATGCGGGTCGATTTCTATCAATACTTACTTAACCCCTTGTATGTTGTAGTACATGGCGGCCATTTTGTTTGTCAAACTCCCTTCTGTTGCGCCCATTTGGTCCCCTTCAAGCCTTCAACAGATGCAGTGTCGAAAAATTAAAAATCAAAATAAAGAGCTATTATTGATGTCAATATGTTCTGTCAATCAATCAAAGTTGTCCATTGACCTATACAAGTGGACATAAAACCATTGACCTATGACAGTCCACAGAGTAAAAACATATTGAACAAGATCGGTAAAAGTCATGGCGGCCATCTTGGGTTAAATGGGCTAGTTCAACAGACGCGGTAAAGTAAAAAAACTATAGTATTGTGCATACGCACTGCAAATTACAGGCCTCTTCCGTTGCTATTAGCTATGAGGATCCGGAAGTGCACCTGCACTTAAATCGAGCATCTGCTCTTGTTGCTGCACCTAAGATTAGGCTAAATTGGTTATTCTTATAATATCACTCTAAGTAACTATCTTGTAAGAGACTAGGTAGCATATGTTGTAAGTTGTACCGATTGTGACCTATGATAAAAAAAATAGGTAGAGAGGCTTTAATACCACAGAGCCTATCAAAGCGAAGCGGATATTGTGTAATAAGTGAGTATACTTCGATTCTTATCTAGATTTCGATTCTTAGTTAAGTAAAGTAGATGGTTCTTAAAAACCGATGCTAGTGAAACTTAAAATAGTGATTTAATTGATGTTCAAGATACGATCTTTTCAGTTTTTATCATTAAATACAAAGTAGCTTCCCGCATCTGTATGCTTTTCCTTATATATCTTTTAAACGGATTTTGAGGTAGTTTTTATTCAAGGATAGAGTGATTCAAGAGGAAGATTTATATTTATAATTCATTCACGACATAGTCATAGGTAGGCGGTACGAAGTTCGCCGGGTCGACTAGTACATAATATAAAACCTTTATATATATCTACCTATAAATTGTACACCAGTAAATTATAAAGGCAAGAGCAAGTAAGTAAGTATAAGTTATTAGGCACAATTCTAGGGCACTTGCTTGCATTTTGAAACCCATACGCCTCCAACCACACCTCACCTCAGACATTCCTAAGGCATGGGTGTCTACACTACATATGAGATGACACTACGTAACAGACCTTTAAAAAAATTGCCCCAGATAACTTTTTAAATCGCTCACAAAGTCTGGGACTTCTATCCCACCTACACACTAGAAGGGGTGCCGGTATATAAAGTGAAAGATTTACCGGCACGCATCATACACGGAGAAACGCGCGGGCAAACGTATTGTGATTTTTTTTAATTAGTTTATTTTAGTAAGTTTTTTTACTAAGTGAAAAAAATGTTGCGTCAGTGTTTAGTGGTGTCGTTATTTGGATGTGCGCTCGCGAGACCGCAGCATCAATATCAGCAAGTTAGTAAATTTAAATATGGAACTGTATGTTTCTTTTTAATGAGTTTTGTGTCAGTGTCACAGATTAAAATAATAGTCAAGTGCTTTAAAAACAGAGGCCGCGTATCAAATCTATCAAATCCTATCGATTAACAACTTTATAAAGATATACTAAGAATAACGATACAAAATTATTTCCCTTTTTTTTAATTTTTATTAACTTAATAATAATGATAAGAATAATGATGAGTTTTGTTAGTCTAGTCTTGAATTTGGCCTTTATGGATATTTATTATTATAAAACTTAGATTATGTGCTAGTGCTAGGAGCAACCGTAATAAGGCCGCATATAGAAAACTTTTTTCTCTAGATGTCCCAAATTTAGTCTTTCAAATGCGGGCTTCTTAGAACCTAGGCTGGAATTTCAACGACATCTCAACACAAAGTATTGTAATTACCACTTTAAAAAGTTTCAAAAAACAACCACAATAAGCAACTATTTGCATAACACTACTTGACATACTTATTATGTCCAAGCAACTCATGCAATGTCAACTGATGTGTAAGGATACAAATACAGTGCTACAATTACAATGTATTAAGTGTAACATTCATTTTTTGGGGTCCCCTAATACTTAGATACTCATTTTATCGTAACAATAACTTCTTTTTTAATAAAATTCAATTATGATTTGAAATTACAGTAGGTACTATTTTTTAGTGAATAGTTAGTTGCCTTAAAATGTAAATAATAAATTTTTATATTTCTTACGACCAAAATGTATAATAAGATTTTTAATTTAACATTTATTCTTTTTTATTTCTCTGTTGCTCTTACAAGTCATTTTAAATGCTTAAAAATTTTCGTGAAATTCGTTTCTTTATACCTACTTTAGCCTTTTTACCTACTACCATCCGTATGTTTTGGATGCTTTCTAGTCACTTCAAATTAATTAAGTGCAAAAACTAAAAAAATATTGATAAATACTTATATTTCTTACAAAAAAACGATACGGAACCCATTCTTATAAGAATCGTTGACACTTTCCAACTACAGGACCGGTTGCACTTTGTTATTTCGTAACACACAGCGCAGCTGATCTCTTTTGTTGCCCCTTGAGAACTGGATCTGTTCTTATGTAACTAACTAAAAGTTAAATATAACCCAATTGTTTAATGTTCGAGTTAATTAACTGTTTTGTGAGGGTATTTAGTTTAATTAGACTTTATGCAAATGTAATTTTTAGTCTATTGGAATTTTGTTACATAGAGTTTGTTAATTTTAAAGCTCTCATTAGACTTCTTGTAATGCACGCGAAAATTCTCTAAAGAACGTCTCTCATCTCAAGAGATGTGACCGAGTGGGTTCCTAGTTAAGAAAATCCTGTTCTGAAAATTACTTTGACCTAGTCTAGTCTCTACATGTATCTACCTAGTATCCTGAAATACGTCTTTCGCTTTTTCTACAGTTATTTCAAGTCATTGCACACTACAAACCCCTTTGCAATACACTTTTAATGGCATGAAGTCTTTACTAGCCCTTCTTGGAGGACATGGCAGATTTTATTTGTGAACGTTCGGCTTGGCCTACCTCTCTCAACCGTTCCTTCCCTTTCGCATTATGTCTTCTGTCACAAATCTTCTCTTTCTAAGCCTGGTATTTACAATTCTATCTATCGAGATAGATAGATTAGCTCACCTGGCACTTTCATACGATTTAAGAAACACAGTATCCTGCTTTTATGTAAATTTGTATGAATTGACGAGATATCTCTATCTCGATGCGTAAAGTTTAGGCTGATGTTATGATTTTTGTATAAATTGACAAGCTACTTATCTATCTCAATGGATAGAATACGAAAACAGCCCTAACCACCGAAGCTTACCTTTTCAATCTTGATATAATATGTAAGTAGATTGAGTACTTTATCCTAAAACCCACACAAGTCTAACAAGTTCTTCATCAGCAGGATGGCGAGGGCATCCCTCCACACCTACTCCGGCAGTACCTGGCAGCTCAGCAGGTGCAGCAAGTAGGACCTTCAGCTCAGGCCACCCAGGTCTTGCCTCGACCTGTCCACGCTGTAGCCGCACCAGCTAGATTGGTAAGAAATAAGGTTAATTTTAGGGAATGTTTATGTTGATTTCATGAATTAAATAGGTTGCTTGAATTTCTTGGTGAATTGGCGATACAATCGAGCTCGAATTTTCTCATTTTCGAAAGCACAAATCTCATGAAATTGAGAGAAAATTGTCCATTTCTCGTTTATGCAATTCTCTAGAGCAAAATAAAAATTTGTCAATTCACCATTGTTAATCCATCGCGACCCCACCTTACCATTACAGAGTCATGCCGGGTAGTTTTGTAATTCCTGTAAATCTATTATATGCTCTCGTTTCGCCTCTATCTATTTAGGCTCGCGCTTGTATGGTTTATGCGCTAGTATAAAGTAGTAGTGTTGTGAAAATAAACGAATTCGAGCCCAAGTACTTACTATAAAAATTAAATACTTCGATCAAAATATTGACCTTCTTTGCTATTTCTTCCAGCCATACAACATCCAGCAAGAGCAGCAGTACCAACCTCAACCACAGTACCAGCCCCAACCACAATACCAAGCCCAACCGCAGCCACAATATAGGCCGCAGCCGCAGTACCAACCTCAGGCGCAGAGGCAACAGGAGCAACGCGAGCCTGAAGACTATGACGTAAGTTTTTTTTTTAATTAATTGAACTAGGTAGGTAAGTTAAGGAAGACTGGAATTTCAGTCTGATAAATTAATTCAGGTTTTCGTTGAACGATGTCAGCAATATTCAACAAAATGAAATGGATGCAGTGGTTGCCCGTGTACCTAATTAATCATAATCGAATGTTGTTTGCGTTCGCTTTTTAAATTATACGTTACATTTTTATTAGTTGAACTTTTTTTTTTTTTTGGCAACAACACAGTTTTGTTTCTTACCCATTATAAAATATTTTCGGACCGACTTGTTGAAAAATGTGAAGCGATTATAAAACTAATGAGAAACTTTAGTATAGCAGTAATGAACTTCCTTTTCATATCATTTCATAGTTGTAAATTTTCATAAACAATTTAGTAGCCTATTCTGTTCCGTCGTTTTTATTGAAGCACTACTTACCACACTTGGCTTTAAATTAAAGTAGTTATTAGTTAAACAGGCGTTCTGTAACTTCATGAATATTCTTTAGTTTCTTGTTTTTATCGGAAGTCGGATATAACTTTGTTAGGTAGGTAGCTATATTATATACTATAGACTATATTATACCTAGATAAACACATTTCTATTTATCAGGTCTACACAACCTTTTTAAAGGTGCTAAAAACTTAAGGAGGACTAACTAATAAATAGTGCAAGATGCACATCTGTCAAAGTGCGGAAAGAATACCTAGTCCTTTAAACTGGTCTTTCTATGGTTTTAAAATAGGTTTTCAATCAAAAAGTTGTTATATTAAGTTAGTATGTAGCAGCTCCTTATCGCATTTCATATCAAAAACGAACTGGGTGCAGTGAACTAACCCGTTACTAGTTTGTTAGAGAGAAAGTTGTTATTATTACAACGTTAACTCCTTTAGGATATAAATACTTGAATAGTGTTTCTGGAAAGACGGAAATAATTCAAAATAATGATAACTTTATTTTAGCGCTTACGCGCTTGTCTTGTGTTGTACCTCTATGTCCCTACCGCTACTTAAAATATCTTTATAATCTTTCTAATACTAGGCATTAAGAATAAGACAGGTTGATAAAATGATTTGATACTGTTTTCACTTTCACTTCACGCTAAAACTAGCCTACTGATCTAACATAATGAAACTTCATAGCAAGATGAAAGAAAGAAAATTAGCCATGACACTCTTTTTTTTAACAGTAACTGTGTCTGTCTGTGTTTGATGCAATCACGTTTAAACTACTAGCCAATATATTATATAGCTGCACATTGGTAGACAGAAAGCTTATCTACGAGATGGATATAGGATAGTTTTAAGCCCAAAAATCATCCGGAAAATTGAGAGTTTTCGGCTTGGAGTGAAATTGCGCTGGCACACACTAATATAAAAATATAGTAATATTTAATTCTTCAACTCCTTTCAGCCTAACCCTTCCTACCAGTTCGGTTTCGACGTGAACGATGACCAGTACACCAACTACCAAAACAGGAAGGAGCAACGAGACGGTGACGTCATCAAGGGATCATACTCCGTGGTCGATAGCGACGGCTTCATCAGGACTGTCACCTATACTGCTGACCCTAAGGAAGGTTTCAAGGCTGAGGTGAGATCTTATGACGCCCTAGTACTTTTTAATCTATTTTTCTATAAGAATTTTTGGATGTTGAGTAGGTAGTTTGAAAGCCGAAAAAAAAGACTGATAACATCAGTAAAAAAAAATAACGAGCAATTAATATTTTTATCATATGAATTATATGGCTGTAAGTTTGTGTGAGAACTATGTAATTTCGGTTTTTTTAAGATGATAATGTACAATATCCACTTCTAAAAATTAAATATTATGAGAGTTGAGTATACCTAATATAAAAAATAAAAAAAACTGGTAAAAAATATACTTACCACTGTAGAAATATAAACCACTTTAGACCTCCTTAAAAATAGCATGATGTTATGGTAAATAGGCTTCATTTAATTTAAAAAAAAACCATTGCTTCCAGGTATCACGACAACCGACCGACATTGTTGTGAAGATCCCGACCCCGAAACCCCAGCTCCAGCAGCACCAGCCGCAACAGCATCAACAACAATATCAGCCACAACAACAATATCAACAACAACAGCAGCCACAACAACAACAGGCTCCACAGCAGTATTACCGTTACCAGCAGTAGAAATGTAAAAAAAGTTAGCTAGGTACTTCCGGGATCTCATTTTGTTTTCGTCTCCTTTTCTTATTTTTTATTTGTTACTGGCCAGTAGCAAACTGGCAATAAATTTTTATTTTTTAATGATTCTTCGGAAAAGAATAAAATTAAATTATGTAGTAACTAAAATTAATTAAAGATATCTTATCCCGGCAAGTCTTTAAGAAAAAATAAGAACTCTATTAATTTAATTATTACTTTTAATACCTTTCTACTGTAGAATTTACTTAGTTTATTTTTAATGTAAGTATTGTAATGTAAGTATGTTTATGAATCCGAAGAAAATATTTTGAGTCTGATCTTGATTGTATGTTGTCTAGGTTGGTTGTCTTCAATGTCTAGTAAAGAAAATAAAAATACGAACGGAAAAAGTGAAAAAATTAATATTTTTGCATTTTATTTATCTAACTAAAATAATTTCTTTTTTTTAAAAAAAGAGACCCGCCTTCAATAAATTTACACATACATAAAACTGAGAACTCCCCCTTTTCTGAAGTCGGTTAAAAAAAGCCTATGATGTGCTTGATGTTAAGTTATATATTACTAGCTGTGCCTCGCAGTGTTACCCGCGGTTTATAACTGCAGTAAAAAGTATCCAAGGTCTGTTAAATCCATACCAAATTTCATTAAAATCGCTAAATCCATTTAGACGTGAAGAAGTAACAAACATACACTCAAACTTACGCCTTTAAAATATTAGTGTGATGTAATTCTATGAAGTTTCTTTAAATTAAATTCAGATCTATAGTTTTTCTATGATTTTTTTCTATAGAAGAGACACAAACAAACATCCTAACATCTAAACGTTCTCAGGAATTTATAATACGATGACGTACTTTTCCTCTTGTAAAGAGTTCTTATAAACTCACCTTTAGTAATTGTGATACGATATTATGTACGAGATTTATAAAAACAGTTTATATACGATTGGATAAAAACAGTTTTTCCCGCTTCCGCAACTATTACCCTGCCAAAGATAAACCAACCAGTTCCCCTTTCTAATTTACACCTCAGAGCTATCCTTCCTGCAATAAATAACATTGATTATAATCCAACGATATTTATTTACTATGCTGGCTGGCTATGCTTTTATAGACTATCTTTAATAGTTTTTTTTTATGTAGGTAGTCTGTTATGTATTATGTATCCCACTTCTGGGTAAAGGCCTCCACCCTTCTCACTCTCTTATCTTCTTTAATACTGCTAAAGAAAAATATATAGGTTAGAAATAATTATACTTAGAAATAATTATACCAATATAATAAAAATATTTAAAAAAATAAAAATAATAATAACACATCACACTCAGAGCCCCTAACTAGGAAGAACCTGTATCTAGGGTGCCCGAAACACACACAGAGACAAACATCACACCCAGACCGGAAACAAACATCGATATTCATCATATCAATATTCGCCCCGAGATAGATTAGAAAAGATTAGACTTTTAGGTCGCATTGTCCTAAAGGCGTGGTCTCCTTTCTTCGCTAACAAAAACTGAAACCTAAAGTGAAATAACAGAAAGCAGTTGAAGGAAAACGGGTAAAAGGTAACAGTCCCCTCAACAAAATATGGATAGATTCCTTCCACTATGTATGCCAAATGTCGAGTTATAGAAGCAGAATAGGCTAAAATCCAAATTAACTTGTGCAGTAGGTTCTTTAAAATAAATAAAACAATATAGGTATCCAATAGGGTTTTAATAAATAATCAACAAGAATTATTTTGTCAGTCCATAAAATATTTACGCCTATAAATAATTTAACCGTAAAATGGCCGAAATAATTGATTTTTAAAAGTTATAACCAGCCGTAATACTTTCAAAATATATTTCGGCAATTTTACAGTAAGTAATCTATTATAAAAATCTTCTCTACTAAATAAATAATGAATATCTTTATTTTAATAAATAATAAAACTATAACTACTTACATCATTAATACTCATAAAAAAAACTAACATTATTAAATGCATTCGTTGATATTCATTGAAATTATTAAAAATATATTATTCGGTATTTACAAAGGGTTATTCTATAACTTATGACTATCGATCAAAAACCAATATCTTTACCTATTTACTATGCATACGCATCGTACGTAGCCGATGAAACGAATTATCTCGAGATTCTTTGTTTTGAAACAAGTAAGTCTAAAAAGCGTTTAATTTCGTTATTTAAAACTTTAACGGAATAAATAAGGCAACAATTAAACTTTGCTTTTGCCAAACAAAATACAAAATTCATTTTAATCTGTTTGATTCGTATTTGAATAATTATTACAAAAATGCCCGCTTTATATCCTTCTAATCCTACTTATTTGAATCGAGCCCATAAGTTTTATTACACTTATAAGAAAGGCAAACAAAGTGAAAGTTCTGTTGTAATTTTTATAAATCTCAAAGGATTTCGAAAACTGGTAGCGGCAACTGGTACCAAATATGTTAAAAGACTTCGTTATTCGGGTCTACATACGCACCCTGATTCAACAAGTACATAGTCCTGTCCTGTTAACGTAACTGGTCCCAGTGGAAGTACTAAAAATAGATAAGGCACGTACGTTTGAGTACAGGAGCCACGGACCATGGAGCATTCACTCGACCTGGAATTAGAATAATAAAACACGTCATAGAGCTTTCTTGGGGTTAATTGATTCGTGTGAACATCGCGTTGCAATGACAAAATTTTACATTATACTAGCTGACCCGGCCACCGTTGTTTTGCCCATACTTATAAATAATTTTTAAGGGGTATAAAAAATAGATGTTAGCCGATTCTCAGACCTACTCAATATGCTCGCAATGTTTCATGAGAATCTGTCAAGCCGTTTCGGAGGAGTACGAGAACGAACATTGTGACACGTGAATCATCATCAATACATAGTATAAAACAAAGTCGCTTCCCGCGTGTGTCCCTATGTCATGCTTATATGTTTAAAACTATGCAACAGATTTTCATTCGTTTTTTTTTAATGGATACAGTGATTCAAGAGGAAGGTTTATAAGTATAATACATGAGCAACATAGTAATAGGTTAGGCGGTACAAAGTTCGCCGGGTCGACTAGTTTTATATATAAGATGATATGACACACATACCGAACATTTAATAATGATGGGGTAGTTTGGTTGGATACCGACTGATGTACCAAGAACCGCAGTGGACTCTACCTTTTTTTTTTTTTACCCTGCCATACCATAGTCAAAGCAAAACGATCGCTAAAGAATTGGGCAACTGGGTATTGTAATAAGATATTAAATTAAATAAAGCCGCGTCCCGCGTCTGTCCCTATGTATGCTTAAATCTTTAAAAATGTGCACAGGATTTTGATGCGGTTCTTTATAATAAATAGATTGATTCAAGAGGAAGGTTTATAAGTATAATACATGCACAACATAGTTAAAGGTTAAGGCGGTACGAAGTTCCCCGGGTCGACTAGCATTAAATAAAATGTCGACATATAGCATAATCACTTATGTCATATCATACCTAAAAATAGTTATTGTTAGTGGCCGTGTAGTAGCGGCATAGAATACCACAACCCTATATCCTCTAAAACGAAACCGTTGAAGAACAGGCTTCAGGTTTTTTTTTCAATGAAATAAAGAACAGTGAACAGTCACATCACAACGGATCGTCAATCCGCCTGCCAGGCGTAGCGATTATAATAGCGGATATTATAGTGAATCCGAGTGAATTGGATAGTGGGAAAGCAGCTGTGCTGAGTCAGCACTGCTGACCACTTGTGTCAATGGGACGGCTGATGATTTGACCATAGTGAGAAAGCGATAGGCGATCAATCAGATCAGAGTCAGCTGAATCAGTTTCCAGTGATCCACAAATTGTAACTGAAGAACAACTTTCTCAATTTTCAATCGTGAGATCAGATCACGACTTTAAACAATCGTTTTGTACAACCAAAACAAAGTTTTAAGAGAAGTTAGAAAACAATTTGAAAGGTTAAGGGCAACATCGATATCAATGGTCGTGTTGTTTTATGGATGCTGGCTGATTGTTTTTTTTTTCTATTGGTTTTACGTTAAGGCGGTAACTCACGGTATGGCGCGAAATTAAAATTTTTCACGTTTTTTAATTATTTTGGCGAAAGTATTCATTTTAAATAAAGTTTAAATGAATTCGCGTACGTAAAAACCTATTTTCCACATTGTGATATATCGTTTTTGAAAGACAGAGTTACCGATTTTGTGTATATTCAAGGATCTTGTTTTTTGGCCTTTTACCCCTTAGACACAAAATCTGTAGGTCTGTCTTCAAAAAACGTTGTATTACAATATGGGAGATGGTATTTTACATACGCGAATTCATTTAAACTTTATTAAAAATGTATACTTTCGCCAGAATAAATAAAAAACACGAAAAAAATTGAATTTCGCGCCATAGCGAGAGTTACCACCTCCGAATGTGAGGGCAAAGCCCAGACATTGACTGATCCTATCTTACCAAACTATATACGTTCGACGTCCGGTTGTCCGTAGGTCTTTACGTGTCCATCTACCATAAGGAAGACAGTTGTACTGTCACCGCCAGCGAGTAAGATTAAGTAAGTAAGATTCGTGTTGTTCTAAATCAGTCAACAGCAAATACCTACGCGTTAAGGTTATGGTGTATTTAACGTCGCAACTAACTCCACTTACGCAACGCCATTGTGATATTAAGTAATAGGTAATATTTTTGGCATTATGCTTATATTTTTTGGCAAATAATTACCTACGGTTGGACCTCATGTCTCCTTTGTTACGCAAGTAACTAATTTGCTGATTGACCCAACCAAAACCGAGACGTCTCATCGAAACACGATAGCAACCAAAAAAATAACTTACTCGCAAACTTCGAAGACAACCTGCTGTAGGAGATCAGGAAATTTCTGAACGATAGTGACAGGCTGACCAGAGGTCAATGACACCCCGTACATGGGGGCAGTCGTGTTGTACCGGGTTCTACAGAGACGGGTGCCGCCTCCGCACGCATTCGTTGATGTTGGCATCAATCCTGGGATGTTGCTGGCACGACCTGAAAGGTTAAAATTAATTAATTAATGTAATTGTATTAACCAATTTATTTGCAATTAATAGCTAGATAATTATGTCTATTTCAATGAACACGCATGTAACATAAAAGAGAGGTCAAGACGCGACACATCAATTTTGTTTGAAAAATATATTTTACTGATCCCCAATTACAATTCAGCAACAATTTAGCGCACGGCAACAACATAGGGGGGTACAACCACAGAATACCTAATGTACAACCGATTTCACCTCCAACTAGGAAGTTTCTTCTTCTCTCTTATCATTCCTATTCCTTGCCAGCTGCTTCACCATCTAAAACGATTTGCTATCGATTGATCGAAGTAGCTTCCCATTGGTCGTACACGCTCAGTCGCTCAGTCTCTTTCCATCAATCTTCCCTTCGAAATAGGAGCTCAATAATTCCAAAACTAAGACGAAAATGATTACCTGTTCTGTTGCCTCGCGATGCCTGCGGCGGTGATTCAGAGTAACCAACGTGAGCATCAAGCAGTGCCCTCCTCATGACGGAAGGATCCACAGTCTTCAGACCAGACCGCGCCTGGCGAGACGACTGGCCCCATGCTCCCGATTTCAATGCCCGGTTCACTAAGTGTCTGGAATTTAAATTAAAAACGATTTTTTATAAGATAGCGTACACATCACTGACTGCCATGCCGACTAAACTAAAGAGGTGGTCGTTATATGCTATTGTATCTTTTTAACAGATTAAATAATAGAGATTAGACCTGTATGTATGAATGTATGTTTGTCCGCGAATATCTCGGGCTTGGCTGAACCTATTTTGATGCGAACATTCTTATAGTGAATATCGATGTTTGTTTCCGGTCTAGGTGTAATGTTCCTTTCTGTATAATGTTTTGGCCACTCTCTAAGAGGTTGTAGGGTCTGTAAGAGGCTCTGAGTGTGATGTGTTATAAAAATGAATATATATAAAACTCTTCCGTTACTGACTGACTGACTGACTGACTGACTGACAGACAACGCAGAGCCGAAACTCCTGGGCTGAAATTTTGCATGTAGGTTCCTTAGGGAGTGTAGGTGAGCACTAAGAAAGGATTTCCCAAAATTCCCATGGGAACGGGAATAAAATGGATTTTTATGTTTATGAGAAATCTGCGCGAGTGAAACCGCGGGGCAGCCTCTAGTTATAATATATAATAGTGAAAGAGCGCCTTGCTTTGCAACATTAATGAACGAAAAGTTTTCTACCTAATTTGACCTTCTAAAATCCGAACCCTAACCCTGTTATTCATATAAAATTAAAGAGCTTTTTAGTTATTTGACGTATGTCAATTAAGACTGGATGTCACGTATTTACCGTACAACAAACCAGAGAAGTAGACCTCCAGTAAAGCTACTTAAAATCTACTATAATCTTTATGATTAATTCGGTAAGTTTCTAACAAAGTATTTGACTAGGATTTAACCCTATATCTTCTCGTTGTGGGCTTTAAATATTTTGTTATGATATGTATGCGAAGGAATGCGGTGTGATTAACTTAACTAAACAGTTAGGTTCCGGGATAATCTGATGTAATTTAATCCTTTGAAATCTCGCTCGGGGTGTTCTTAACATAGCGGTACTTGTAGTTAATTCTGTCTTTTTATTCCTTCTTAGAGGAGATAAAAAGCTTAAAGCTTCGTAACGGTTTAAAAGCAACTGGGTGAAATTCCTATAATGTTTTTAATAGGAAAACGAATGTGCAGTCAAACTTGATCTAAGCAATAAATATGAAAGAAGTTGAATTCTAGTTATATTTAATAAAATAATGGCTGAATGTAAGCTATATGTAAGTATCAAATAGGTAAGTACGAGAGATCAGTAAGAATTTAGAGCCAACATTAGCTTATCAATGTACCTACTGCAGCCAACACAGCGACCTTTCCACTTTACTATCCATTTTCATATTCATATCTTGCGTATACTGCTTTTTGCCTTACTTTTGTACAAAACTTACATCAAATTCAAACATCTAAAACAAGGATTAAATAATGTTTTGATAGAGATGAAACTAACACCCGCTTGCCGTACATTTACAAAAAGGCTCTGTAACTGTAACTAAGAAGGCATGAGATTTAATAACGCTAGTTTTGATATTACAAAGCGCCATTATAAAGAAATTACCCTACAAAATCTAGGTTTGCAAGTTCATGGGAGAGTTCTCACGTGCGGTGCTGGCTGACAGAATGATAGCGCTATTTGAAATTAACGGCATTCGCCATTTTGAATTAGGTACTGTTATCCTTATTACAAACCTGGAAGCTGGAAGAAACCCATGTTTTGTATTTCGAAGAAAAAAATAACTCTTAGTAAGTAAATAAGTATGTACTTGTTAATCTCTAACTAACTCTAAATCTTCAGCTAATTAGAAACATGTGATACCTTAAATAATAATAGTTAAACTGTAACTATTATTCTTTAAGGTATCACACGTCAAAACAGAAGCAAGTAGATTAAAAAGAAAAGTAAAAAATGATTTATTTTATATAGGATACAAGATATCGCTTATTGAAAGTCAATTGGACTAATCTATTTAATATTGATACCTTATTTGGAAAAGTTTCCTATACTGCTAGAGGCGATGTAGTTCAGGGTGCCCACAAATTGGGTCAGTCTTGCCTTACGACAAGCTTTTTTAAAATTGTATGTCCTACTACTTAGTCTTAATTACATCCCTGGAAGCTCATTAACCTTAGCAGCAGTCGTCACGGCTATCGGAAATTCTCAAACCATAACTAACGTGATCTTCTTGCAGGGTTAACGGCCGTGCCTCCACACAATGTAATAATTTTAACATCTCGGATGTAACTTATGAATTATCTAATTAACATAATATGATTTAATTATTACAGCTTTAATAACGAAACCCGCAAATGTATATATTTCAATAGAATTAGAAGAATTAAGAATTTAATGTTTTCATTTATTGGACATGGAAATTGTGTTTTTTTCGAACCACAATGCCAGGCAAAGAAAATAGCTCGAAGCATAATAATTTTGCTGGGATGGGTCGCTTTCGTCAAGCACACGCTAAAAATTTATTTACCAATGTACAAGTATGGTTCCGAAAAATGGACGCGTTCAAATTTTAATTAAATATAAAAAAGGCTTTTATACAAAAAATACAAGGTGAAGTAGAAAACATTATAACTATATACTTTTTTGATCACTTTTATACACAATCATTACAAAGTTTATCGAAATCGAAACGTATGAAAATGTTGCATTGCGATGTTTTCACAACTCGATCGCTAGATACCAATGTGAAACCAGGGTGTATGTAATTCTTACCGTGGATATGGAGTTCCATCAGGCCCTGGACAGTCTATGCCTTGCAACGCGTCTCCCCACGCATATTTGAGTCTTGGTCCGCAGTCTGCTGCCGCACAACTGGCGATTATAGCCTGTAACCATTAAAAAAGACAAACGAATAAAGGTGCTGTTTATGACGGCACAGAAACAGAATAATACCACACAACCATTTTCTCCCATGGGTGTCGTATAAATAGAAGATAAGGGAATTTCCGAAGGACGGGCAGCAGTGTCATTCATCGAAAAACTCGAAGATACTTAGGGCCAACGTCAACCCGCCTGCTAAGCGTGGCCATTTTACTACGCAATTTTTGACCAATTGGCAATATAATGGTGAAGGCCTATGCCCAGCAGTAGCCGTCTATAAGGCTGAGAAGAAGAAGAGAAATACTGGCCAGAATAAACCAAAGTTCAAAAAATTAAAAAGAAAACTTCAAATTTGAATTCTATCGAAAATAGAAACGATCGAATTGGCGGTATGGGCCGATAAACTGCTTAGCTTGCAAAATGCAATCCATAAATTTGGTATTGTTGCGGAGCTTTGTTCCATAAATTGTTGAATGCGCGTGAGTTAGCATCAGGCAGGAAGGTATGTATGCCGTGGCCGAATGACCCAGTTCCCGTCATCACCTCAGGTTACTACTCAAAGAAAATTTATCCCATTATAGGTTAATAACAAAGCTAAGAATGCATGTCATGATATGATATTGACATGAAAATCGGTATGTCTTGGAAACTGAAATTTCATTGAATGGTAAAAATTACTCGCGCTTGTGAAAAATAATACCTTTAAACCAAGAAAAAAGTGATTTCAAATTTAAAACCACCAGAAGACTAAAATTATGTGATAAAGATATCGTAAAGCTTATAAATAATGTAACTTTTTTATCACTCGGAAAAATTATTGCAATTGTTTTTGGAAAATGCTTCAATCAAATTTAAATTAAATTTCTGAAGGGATGCTAAAAACGGCAGTGGTCGCAGCTAAAATTTTTGCTGTCTTGCGTGCCACATATACTTACTTTAATAACTACCTAAGCTATAGGAAACACCTATAGGCTTACTAACCAATAAAAAGGAAAGTTAGGTTTCATATCAGCACAATTTTGGGTCGGTGCACGTCAAAAATGTCCTCAAGAAGAAAGTAGTACATTTGTGGGTCACGTATCGTATTACCGCGTGCAATGGCGCCTTACTCACGAGCAAATCGAATAGTGAGTGTCAGGTGTGTGGCCTTTCTACTATTACACGCATGTGGGTTGACACTGTTAGAAATTCGTGCTAAGCTTCACATTACAATAGTGGCATAGGGCCGCAGGGTCATAATAATTCAAAGTAGCTAAACTTGTTTTTCTTTAGTGGGTAAGTATATATTTCAATATCATCCACCATAATTTTTTATTGTGATCACAAACAATTTATCATTACGAATAATGTATGGAATATTTATTAAGTTTCATTTCCGCGTGATTCGCAGTAAAATCCCATGTGAATAGATACGCATTTTGCCTATTAGAAAATCATCGAGAGTCCCCTGATTATTTGTTATCCTTACTTGGATGAATTGAACTTAAGGAAACGACTCAAGCGAAATTGATTATAATAGAAAAGCAGCGAAAGTCATTGGCAATCTCTTGGGTCCATAAAGATATGGATGTCACGTTTTTGGAAGACAAATCTGATGACTTCAACAAAATACGTGATCTAAGTTTAATAGCGAAAGCTGAAGAATTTGTTAAATTTCACTGTCTGTCTGTCTTGTTCGCTTAAATAAACACTGACCCAAATGTTCACATTGAAATTGCTTTGGCGATCTAATAAGAAAAATTTGACTCAACTAGCCATAGTGTTTTCTTAAACGGCTTTATGCTTTATTAGGGCAATAAGGCTGATATTATGATAAGCAATTCTCAAAAGGCATTATTAGAGAGTCCGTGTAGTGTAAAGACTACTTAGTAACTATACAGTTCACTTCGTACATAAATTAGACCGTGGACTTGAGCTAGAGAGATGATTGCAGAAACGTGTTTGCCAAATCTAGAATTAGATTTAAAATAACGGTTGTTTGTTGCCGTTGTAGATGTAGAGCTAGTGTGGTATATATTTACAGACATTATAGTGCACAATCATCCCTCTACATAGCTCTACATAACAGAACAGTGACAGACAACAGCACACGAACACACAGCCGGGCCTCTCCACGCCTGGAGCTCCTCCTGGGCGGGCTGCGGGGGCGGCGGGGGCTGCGGGGGCGCGCCGCGCCGTGCCCGCGCTCACGCCGCTCTCCCGCGCCGCGGCCAAGCGGCTCGCGGCCTCCGCGCTGGCGGCGCGCGCCCGTCCTGCCGCGCCGTCTCCCACACCGCCTGCGTGCCCTCCCACGTCACCCGCGCCGTCTGCCACACCGCCCGCGCCATCGGCGGCCGCGCAAGCAGCTACCGCACCGGACCAGAGCCATGCGCCGGTGGCGGCGAGTGTGCGCGCCGCTTCAGATCAACCATCAGACGCGGCAGAGGGAACACGACGATCAAGAAGGGCGCGCAGGAGGGCGGCGGCAGCGGCCAGGCGGCGGGAACCCCCTGCTCCCGCGAGGGTGCAGCGAGGCTCGACGGAGCGCTCTCGGGCGCCGCGCGCGGCGACGGCAACTACGGGCGTAGCGCCGGAATCCCCCGCGGCAGCGACGTTGACTGGCAGAGCGCCGCCGGGCTCCCCCGCGGCGGCAGCGACAGTGGCGGGCGGAGCGCCGGGCTCCGCCGCGGCGGAATCGACGACGGCGCCGGATGAAGCGCCCAGCACCCCCGCGGCGGCAGCGACGGTGGCGAGCGGAACGCCGGCCGCCCGCGCGGGTCCCGCACCGCCCCCCCGTTCCGTAGTTTACTCAGATAGATTAGGACTAGGTGTAGGTAAATTACTTAACTACAATTTAAAGCAAGCAGTATGTAATAATTGCTTTCCTGGTCGTAATTTTAATTATATTACAGATAAACTTTTAGTCAATGATTGGGAAAAAAATGTTACTAAGATTCTTTTACTAGGCGAAAGTTCCAACACGTGTAAGAAGGACATTATAAATTTCTTTAGTTCATTATTATTAAAAATAGAAAATTGCGACATGGGAACAGGGAAAATTATTATTTGTTATTTTCCGTTCTCAAATTATAACTCCGTAGAACTTAATAATAAAATCCATAGCCTAAATATTTTAATGTATAATTTGACTTTTCGTCATAGAGACAAAATAGTATTATTTGACATAAATAAATTCATTAGGAACTTTTATATACACGTAGATAAAATATATCTAAAATCTAGTTGTAGGAGACATCTTGCTAGTCTTTTAGCGTACAATATAAGTGACCCAACCACTATTGTGGGTAAGTCGATAGATTTAGTTAAGGACCCGACGGTTAGTAGTAATTCTAACAAACATTTACAAACAAGGAGTTCTTTAAACTCCATAGCCAGACAACAGAGAAGCAGCCTTGTACACTTAGTCTAATTCACCAGAACATAAATCGCTTCTCTGGCAAAATTTTAGAAATTGAAATTTTCCTAGAAGATTTTAAATGTGATATTCTTTGTCTGACAGAAACATGGTTACAACCACACAAAATGAACTTTAGTCTCCTAGATTTTAAAGTAACAAGTGTATTTAACAGGAATCTCTCAAATGGAGGTGGTTGCCTTATATTAACTAGGAATATTAATAAAGTTAAAGAGCGAAAGGACTTTGTCAAACTTTCAGTTGAAAGCACCTGTGAGGTTGCGTGTGCAGAGCTAGACCGCTATATAATTCTATGTGTGTACCGTCCTCCCATTTCTTCCAACTTCGATAATTTTGTAACTGCAATGGAAGACGTACTGGGTAAAGTAAGCTGTTCAAATAAAACAGTAGTCATTTGTGGAGATTTCAATGTTGACTTACTTACAGACACGACCCAAAGGACCACTCTATTAGGCCTATTCCAGTCTTTTAATTTTAAGTTTTTGTTCAACGAACCCACTAGAATAGCGGGTACGTCTGCAACTTGTTTAGATAACATAGCAATGAACGGTAATTACTTCAAAAAATCATTGTTAACTTCTTTAAGGTCAGATCATAAGGGTCTAAATGTATTATTGTACACAGTTGAACAAGAAAAAGAAAACTCGTTAGTTTATAGGCCAATGAACCAAAGTCGTATGGAAAGATTTTATCATAGTCTTCAGATGCGCCTTGCCTTGCTGAGCTTTGAGGCAGATGATCCCAATACACTATATCAAGAGTTATTTTCCGCGATACGGATTGAATTCGATCTTATATTTAAATTCAAAAAAGTTTGCAGTAATAAAAATTCATATTTTAGTACTTGGGCGACGCCGGGAATTAGGAAAAGCAGAGATGCCCTATATGAGTTATATGATAGGAAAACTTTTGATCAAGACCCTTCATTTCTTGAACATGTTAGGATTTATTCTAAATTGTTTAAGATAGTTTGCACCAAAGCTAAATCTATTAATTTAAATAATAAAATTAGAAATTCGAAAAATAAAAGTAAAACTGTCTGGCGTATTATTAATAAAGAAACTGGTAAAGCTAACGGTAAGGAAAGCATTCAAGCTTTAAACTTAAATGGTAAAGTCGTAACAGATAAGTCGGAAATTGCGAATGAATTCGAATCATTCTTTGCTAACATCCCATTTCAAACCACTAAAGACCTTAACGCATCTGCCAGCGCCGCGGAATCTATACTTAAGGAACATGTTGACATCGCCCCGCCACCACTCACGTTTCGCCATGTTGGACCGCAATGCATTATTAAGATATTTAAGGAACTCAATTTAAAAAAGACAGAAGACTTATGGGGGATATCAATTAAAGTACTTCAACCTGTTATAACACTAATAGCGCCTCATCTAGCATTAATTTTTAACTCTTGTATCGAAAAAGGCATTTTTCCAAATTTATTGAAGTACAGCAAAATCATTCCAATTTTTAAATCTGGAAATACCGAAAACCCCACTGATTATAGACCAATCGCGGTTCTTCCAGCCTTAAGTAAAATATTTGAAAAACTTATTCTTGCACAATTAGCGTCTCACTTCTCAGTCAATAACTTCCTACACAAAAATCAATTTGGTTTTAGGAAAGGGCGGTCTACCTTAGACGCAGGTCACAAACTCATCAGCGATGTCTATGGAGCCTGGGAGGATTCTCACGATGCTATTGGGGTTTTCTGTGACCTCTCGAAGGCTTTTGACTGCGTTGATCATGAGACTTTGCTACTTAAATTACAGCACTATGGCTTAATTGATAAATCACTTGATCTACTTGCCTCCTATCTTACTGATCGCGACCAACGAGTGGACGTGGGTGGTGCGGTGTCTGCAGGTTGTCCTATCAAGATTGGTGTACCTCAGGGATCGATATTGGGGCCTTTCCTGTTCCTAGTCCACATAAATGATCTCCCTTACATGTTAGATAAACTTACTGATGTTGTCCTCTTTGCGGACGACACCTCTTTAACATTTAAAGTTAAACGAGGTGACTCACTCAACTTAGATATAAACAAAACATTAGTGGAGATTTCTCAATGGTGTACTTCTAATAATTTAC
Organism: Euspilapteryx auroguttella; assembly: GCA_951802225.1. Classification (NCBI taxonomy): domain Eukaryota; kingdom Metazoa; phylum Arthropoda; class Insecta; order Lepidoptera; family Gracillariidae; genus Euspilapteryx; species Euspilapteryx auroguttella. The sequence goes on from OX637645.1 coordinate 11,646,723, forward strand.
TTTTGAAAGCAAAGAAAACTAATTGCATTAAGTTTTCCTTGCCAAATGTGACTGCTTATGATACAGACATACATTTGGACAATAACAAGCTTAATCTGGTAAATCAAACTGTATTCCTTGGTATCACTCTAGATTCGAAACTTCAGTGGGGCCCCCATATCTCAAATCTTGCGGCAAGGCTCAGTTCGGCTGCGTACGCAATCTGGAAAATCAGAAAATTAACTGATGTTTCTACCGCGAGACTTGTGTATTTCAGTTACTTTCATAGCTTAATGACCTATGGCTTGCTTCTATGGGGAAGAGCTGCAGATATTAACGTCATTTTTATACTACAAAAACGCGCAATTAGAAACATTTATCAGCTTAAAGCTCGCGAGTCCCTCAGACAAAAATTCAAAGAAATTGATATTTTGACGCTTCCGTCCCAGTACGTCTTTGAAATTATTATGTATACTCGTAAAAACTTACATATGTTTGATAAAAAATGTGATAAAATTAAAGACCTTAGAACGCGTAGCAAAAACAAACTAAGTATTCCACAGAACAGACTAAAACGGACAAACAAATGCTTTATAGGAAACGAAGTAAGATTTTATAACAAGATCCCAGAAGAGATTTTGATCCTGAATGATAATGAGTTTAAAACTCGTATCAAAAAAGGTTTGATTAAGAAAGCTTATTACAATGTTGATGATTATGAAAACGACAAAGACGCATGGAAGTAGTCTAGCTCTGCACGATATTTTCACTATTTCATGTATGTACTTTAAATGTTATTAATTTATGTTCTTTGTATTGTAAATTGAATTGTAATGTCACATATATAAGAACAAAAAAAAAAAAAGAGAGAAATTGTAAAGTAGAGTTTGTTACCCCTTTCTTCTCTACGCTGTAAAATCATTGCGAAAGGGAGTAGAATCATTTGACAGAGGAGGGCTCGTTTGGGGGCGTCCCCAGGCGACCATTGTCGTAAGGCAAGGCCAACATTGTTTGCCTGAGCCAATTAGTGGGCACCCTGAACTACCTCGCCTCTATCAGTATAGGATACTTTACGAAATAAGGTATCAATATTAATTAGATTAGTCTAATTGACTTTCAATAAGCGATATCTTGTATCCTGTATTGAATAAATCATTTTTTACTTTTACTTTTAAAAAGAAAGTATTTTGTTGTGTTGTTACTAAGAAGTTTAAGCAAAATAGGTATGTGCTCTACATAAAGCTAAGTTAATCAATTTCTTATCGGTCAAGGTTTGCTTCACTTTAATTGCGTTAGTAAATTTGGTTGAGCATGCGTGAGAAAGGAGATTGACCATTCTGGACCAAATGCTGCCCACGCATGTGAATATTTTTTTTCTTCTTCACATGAAGAGATATATATATGAAAAATAAAAAATAAAAATTAAAACCACGGATTTATAATATATACGTAGTACCTTAAAACTTATTTTTTTGGTGATCTTACATTTGATATATAGTTTTTTATCGTTTATGTTAAATAATATTATTATTATCTTACCTATTCTACCTCCCGAGTCCGGTTCCGACCTCACTAGTCTCGTTCGAAGCAACTTTTTTTTGTAGCAAGTTCTATATGAAAATGATAAATAAAGAGTGATTTGCCAGAATTTAGAGAAATCGACACTCGACGCAAATAAATCGCGGTTGTGCACCATTTGCCGGTGGCCTGTTGAGGTGGTAAATGGTCGACTAAAACGGGATTTCAAGATTTTTCGTCATGAATTCTGTAATCTGGCCATGAGCCACTTTTATACAGATCTTCAGATTGCTGCAGCCATAACCAATGCCTTCCATGTTGATATTCTTGACAATGCCAATGCACATGAATTCATCAATATAGCCAGAGAGCGGCTGAATGTTCCCAATCACTTAGCTGATTATGTTGATGAAAGAAGGCTAAATCGGAACAGAGCCAACTTCGAAAATATTTCAGTGGTTAGGGATAATGTTGCGTCATTTCCCATGTTAACCCCGGAGCAATTGAGTCTCTTTGCAGTAGGAACATACCAAATCAAACTTGCGCCTAGCTATTACAGCGAGCATGTACGCACCACAGAGACATTTATTATTCAAAACTATGTCGGTCGCCTCGACGACCTCTCCGATTTTTCGATGCCAACCAGCAACGTACAACTGATTCGAGCGCACATAAAGAGCAGACATACATCGGCAAAAGTGTATCATTGCTATATTTTAATTGACGAGAACAATCATGGGCTCGATTCTGTTCAACATTATTGCTGCTCATGTTATATCGGGCGAAGAACGATCGGCAGTTGTGCCCACGTTGTTTGCCTAGTTTGGTTTTTGGGATGGGCTAGGCACCAAGACGTTGTGAGGCGCCCTGCTTTATTTTTAGATTCCATAATTATAGACGACGATGATGATGACGATTGATATGGTATTTTAAAATGTTTATCCTTAAATAAATGTTGATATTTTAAATGATACACCGTCTTTTATTTTTAAAATAAGCTGTTGGTTAGGATTTTTCGTCAATGTAAAATAGATTATTTTTCAATATTCCTTGGATAGATTCTTAAGCGCTTTAGGTTACAGACTACTGTTAGTCTAATGAACATTATGCACTATGATTCAATGCTGGGCAGCCTTGGTCCAGCGTCCATACAAAAATGGTCAATCTCCTTTTAAAGGAACTCGTTAAGAAGTAGTAGAAGAAAAAGTAGCCTTAAGAAGGCTTTAAAGGAGTTCACAATTTGTCACGGACACGGATGTCAGAGTAAATTGTTCATGTCGGTCAGCAACCTTTATCTAATGACACGTTAATATGTGCTTGGACGGTGAACGGGCGACGTACATAACTGTAAACTGAAGATAACACCTCAAACTACTGTTTCAAAGCCTTTTTTTCTACCTGGCTCCCTGACGATGGCGGTACGGTCGGTTGCTCCAAATGCATAGGCAATGAATCAGTGGACCATGAATAAGAGCGGTCCGTTTACCAAGGCTCTGTATAGACTTATTACTGAAGAAAATTGGTAATCAATCAGTTGGATGGATCATGTAGATACACCTACCTAGTTATCTTTCTTCTAAGTATATTATTTAAAAATAAATCGTGGTTCGTTAGTCTCGCTAAAACTCGAGAACGACCGGGCGTATAATTGGCTGATTTTGGTTTTAACGTAGTAGTCCAGGAACGGTTTAAAATGTGAAAAAATATTGGGGGAAAATAGGGAGGAAGTTAGTAAAAAAAAAAAATTAAAATATTTCCATATAAAATTCACCATTCATCTATCTAATATTAAATTATTGAATAATGTACTGTAGTCCTCACATTTTTTTTAACTGAGATACCTCCTACCTTAAATTTTTGTACTTAAGTAAGTACAGAATTATTAAAAATGTTTGAATTGATTTTGTAAAGTGCTTTTAAAATATACTTTTACGTTTTTACTAACGTTAGATAAGTATTTTTAAATAATAAAACCTTAAGGAGTTTAATTACAAACTAAGATGCCTAGTTCAATGTTTTAAATACATATTAGGTATGTACAAACATTTTAAGTTATGGTAAGTAGCAGTCTCAAAACTTTTTTTTATTTAGGTACTTAATTACATACTTCATAAAAAAAAACCTTACCAAGTAAATGAATAAATATATCCTTCTTAGGCACATTTTTATTTAGATTTTAATAAATTTTACTAAAAGTTCACTTTTAACAATAATATCGATTTTAGCCGGTACACTTTTTTATACGGAAGAATTGGTTCGGGCTTGAGGAGTCATTCGCGCAAGGAAGGGCGTGCGGTCGGCGCACTGCCCGAGAAGACAACGAGAAGTGAGCTCGGCTGGTTCTGTTCAATGTAACGGGACTTCGGCCAGGAATCTTCAACTCAAACTAAACGCCTGCCGCTCTGCACTGAGCTACACTCTACATAAGTACCTAAATTACTTCTTGAAGTCAGTAATTTAAGTCATAACTTAACAGAAATCCTTACGTTTATACCATACAAGACATACGAAACCAGTGCGAAAAAAAAACGCGATTTTTACATGTGGTAGATGGTTTCTTATTTCTTACATACGCGAATGCATTAAAACTTTATTAAATACGAGCTTTCCCGACTTACTTCGTTACGCCATAGAATATAAGATACTACAAAAGACTTGGCTCTATAGACTATGTTCTTTTGACAGCCCAGAATGGCCGAATAAAAAACAAACAACAACAAACCACCTGTCAAAATATGTAAACAACGAAAAAAATATTGCACCTTGGGTTATATTATTTGAGTTTAGGTAAGGATCCCTAATTTTTTGAAAAATATAGCCTATAAATATATATAGCCTATGACACTCGGGGTTAATGTAGCTTCCTACCAGTGAAAAATTTTTTCTAATCGGTTCAGAGTATTTCCAGAGCCTATTCGTTACAAACAAACAATCAAATCTTTCCTCTTTATAATATTGGTATAGATTAATTCTTTCGCCAAAATAAATAAAATCCGCGAAAAAATTTGAATTTCGCGCTATACCGAGAGAGACCACTTTAAAGTTTCAAGTTCAAGTTAGGGATTAAGTCCTAAAAATGGAACATTAAAAAATCCTTAAAAAATAAAAGGGCCCAGGGGGGCAAATCTCTCAACCAAAGACGACCGACCCGCAATTGTCCCGCCGGAGACTTCGTCAACCATTGCTGTTTTCTTTGGGCGTGTAACAGAAATCACATTTGTTAAAGCGGCAATGGTTAACAAAATCGCCAACAAGTCAACCACGAGTCGATCGTTCCCAGCTAAGAAATCTGCCCCCCAGGTAATATATTTAAGGTAGAACGCAATACGCATAGCAAAGGGTCACCACCTTCACCACTGTCCCCTATTAACGTATGTCCACTCATCTGTCATGCACCCCAGTGGAAATTTTAGTGGTTTTCAGAGAGGGACATCTTTTTGTTAGTGGTTTTCTGGTGGTTTGAGGAGCCTTATCTGGTGGATTGCTATTTCAACCGTTGGCAACACTGGGAACGACAATACGATGATTAAAAAAAAAAACAAAACAAACATGGCTGCTTTAGCGGAGCGGACGTAAATAAATATAGTTATTTTACAAAATGAAATTAATCGTTTATTTAATAGAAAAACGATTATAATAATAAAAAAGTGCTAATAGCAAAATATTTGAATGTTTTTATATACAACATGATTTAAAAAAACCTAGAAATGCTTAAAATTTAGTGTGGATACAGCATGAGTTCCGATTCTTTCGATACGGTGCGCTAGTAATAAAATCAACAAATTGTGGTAAATACTTTCGAGGTATAACAATGTAAGTGGTATAATTATAACTCTTCTGATGTTATTATTTTAATATAATTCAGAAACTGCGGGCTATAATTGCTATCGTATCACCTTACTTGTTTCCAATCAGCTGTTTGAAAAACATCTTTCATCTCTTTCGCGCTCATACAAAATTTATATTCCTAACCTTTTTCGTCAAGTTCATTTTTGGGCATTCTATTTTGGTCCATTACCTTACCATCATGATCTTCATGATGTGAAGTGGAAATACAAATTTTGTTTCTCTATTTTGCTATGCTTTTTTCATCTATTACAAGAATATTTAGTGCAACTCAGTGGGTCTCTATCGCAATAAATAAGATTGTTTATAAACTTCTACTAGGTCCCTCTCATACCTACTTGGAGATGTGTGGGCGCAGCCGGTCGGTATTAATTTGCGTTTTAACAAGAATGAATAGATTATTCATCACTCTGTCTCACTGTGAACTATTTTCTTTACAGGAATGTCAAACTGGAAAATGAAGAGAATGGCGGAACATTTAGCAAACACAATTTATCCAATACAGATAAAACTAAAATGAAATTTGATGGATCAGGAGATGCATCTCGGTACCAGTGTGATTATGATAACTGCGATCGAAGTTATAGTACAGTTGGAAATCTGCGCACTCACATGAAAACTCACAAAGGTGATAATGTGATACTTAAACATACCTATTCACTTTTTATAAAATTTCTTTTTTGCTTTTCAAAATATCACACCTGCATGCTCCAAACTGTGCCTTGAAAGAAAGACTTTTCTGGAATAGATTGAATTAATATTTGAACATGGTATAAAATAAAGTCGTTTCCTACTTCTCTATGATCAAATCTTTAAAACTAGGCAGTGTTTTTTTTTTTATTGATAGAGTGATTCCAAAGGAAGGTTTATAAGTATAATACATGCACAAATAGTTAAAGGTCAGGCGTTACGAAGTTAGCTGGGTCAACTAGTATATTTATTAAAAGTTTAAAAGAGTGAATGCTTGCTTATTACTCAAACCACAAGTTTATATTCTTTGGCCATTTCAAAAATTATTGCTATGTAAGTTTTTTTTTTTGTAGGTGAATACAGGTTCAAATGTCCAATGCAAAGTTGCGATAAAGCATTCCTTACCTCATACAGTTTGAAGATTCATGTCAGAGCACATACAAAAGCTAAACCGTTTGTTTGCAATATTGGATCCTGTCTGAAGGCCTTCAACACTTTATATAGGTTGGTAAACTTTTCATAATAGGCTGCTTATTTTATGTTCAAAATTATGCATAACATTTAGATCAGACCCACTAACTAGCTAGAATCTGTATAATATAGGGTTCAAAACAGATTCATCTAAGACTCACATCCATCACAAAGCACAGCACAGACCAATACAATAATATCAAACACTAGAGGCTGCCCCGCGGTATCACCCGCGCAGATTTCTCTTAAACACAAAAATCCCGTTTTCTCACGTTCCCATGGGAATTTCGGAAAATCCTTTCTTAGTGCTCACCTACACTCCCTAAGGAACCTACATACAAAATTTCAGCCCGCTACGCCCAGTAGTTTCGGCTCTGCGTTGTCTGTCAGTCAGTCAGTCAGTCAGTAACGGAAGAGTTTTATATATATTGATAACACAAAAATATTCTAAATCCTACCAATAAGTCTGTGATAGTTTGGTTGGAATTGGAAGTTATGTTTATGTTTCAGGTTGCGGGCCCACCAACGTCTTCACAGCGGCAACACATTCAACTGTCAAACAGGCGGATGCTCCAAGTTCTTTACCACACTTAGTGACCTGAAAAAACACATTCGAACGCACACACAGGAGAGGCCATACAAGTAAGAAAAATATCAAATTACTAGCCGACCCGGCAAACTTCGCCTTATAATATAAGTTTACACAATTATTACTATCTGTCTACCTTTTACTAACTTCCTACTGAAAACTTGATAGTATGGACTATGCTCCTTTACCTACCTGAATTATAACACAACATTAAAGAAAAAGAAAATGGAATAGTTTACGCGGACAAAAGCGTGCCTTAACAAATTTTAACAGTAAGGTGACAATAGGTATTATTTATTTTATACAGATGCCTGACCACGGGCTGCGGCAAGTCATTCACAGCATCGCACCACCTAAAAGCGCATGCGCGCACGCACTCGGGCGCGCGGCCGCACGCCTGCCTCGCGCCCCACTGCGGCCGCGCCTTCTGCACGTCGCACGCCGCGCGCGCGCACGCTAAGAAACATCAGGTCCGTGTGCCTTTATTTTTAAGGTTCCTTTCCTACTCGTGGTATTAGTAAATTCTATCAGGTGCTAAATTATCCGAAATAAGCGTCATTTGGTGACCCCAACGTATTTAACTACTGCACGTCGCATGACACGCACGACAGGAAACATCAGGTCTGTCTGTAGCTTTTGCTTTCAGGGTACCTTCGCGCTCGGTCTAGCATTGGTGACCCCGACATATTACAAAAAAAAGAATAAGAACCCCAAAACTTCGTGTACTGCGTTCCTTTCTTACACGATTGGTCTGGCATCAGTCAATTTCATCGGGTTCCGAATTCTCCTCTATAAGCGTTATTCGGTTACCCCGACGTATTTAACGAAATTATATTCTTACAAATAAGAAAAACTATTGTGCGATTCGTATATCCTCCAGCTTGTAAATCCCTTAAAAAAATGTATTTTTTATTTTTCAGCTACCAACCGAAATACCAATAAAAATACAACCGCTCGTACAAAAGCCTCAAACATCATCAAAGACGGAGGAACATCTCAACTGGGATGGTTTACTTGAATCATTCGGAAAAATTACAACTGAGTCCAACTCCACGGAAGGCAGCTTAGAAGATTTGAGAAGAGTAAGTTTAACAAACAATGTTAACATCACTGACTTACTCTTCGATAATGCCAACTCCGCAAAAGTAAAAACCATGATCGCAGATCGCAATTTTGAATATAACAATCTCGGTGTTGCTACACCTTTTGATAATGAAAATCCTTTTGCAAAGAAAATTATAGCTATTACAACTGAACCATGGAGGCAAAGTGAGAAAGTTAACCTAAATATATTAAGTATGGACGGAAAAAACATTATAGATACAGAACCATGGGTTGAAGGAAAGAATATTAATAACAATGAAATCAATTTAATAAATAATAGCAAAAACATAACTCAAACAGTAAATTCTTGGGTAAGCATTGGCAAAGATGTGACTAATTCACCTAACTTATGGACTGTGGCTGCAGATAATTTAAATGTCAAAGAAACATGGGAAGGAAATGATTTAAAAAACGACAAAAGTTCTTGGGTTCGTGACAAACATATTGAGAATTTAGAAAGTTGGATTGTTAGTGGAAAAAACATTGAAAACGAAACCAATTGGATGAGCACTTGCAATGAAAAAACTTGGCAGACAGTTGGAAAAAACATAGAAAACACAAGTACCGTCACAGATGGAAAAAACTTAAATAATCCTGAATATTCTTGGATTGGAGAAAGTTTAGCGGATGTGAAAAACTCAAACAAAAGCTGGGCTGACGAAAAAGAAATGGCTTATTCAGAAAATAATTGGATTAGTATTGATGCTTTGCAGCAGCCACAGCCAACCAAACATTTAACTCAAACAAAGTCTAGAGCAATGCAACTTGCTTTAGCCAACGAAATAGAAGTGCAAGCTCCCTGGGTCGATGTGAGTGCGCTCGCCTCAGTGTCAGAAACACCAGTGAACATAAAAGAGAAAACACCAGAAACCATATTTCAAATGGCTACATTCGTTCCAACTCACATGCAGAGCTACATTGATCTGAAACTCGAAACACCTCCAGCCAATATCATGTCAAAAGAATCATTCGATCTTGATACACCAGATATTCTAGATGTGGACGACAAAGTATTTAATGTTGGACTTCTGACAAATATTACTAATGATAAAATCGATACAATTGAAAACTTCTTAGATGCCACAGATGTGATTGACGATAGAACACTAAATACACCTTCTCCGTCAAAAGTTCAACAGAACATTGAAATAAACCCTTCAAATTCTGTTCTCTTCAACACAGACTTGGATTTAGAGGATACGCTTCTATTTGATAACGAACCACCAACAGATATGTACGTTGTGAGAACAGAAAATATCTTTGGTAAAGAAATAGCCAAGAGAAATGCTTTAGAACAGCTAGCCGCCGACGCAGGGATTTGTTCATGCAACGATTGCAAGTGTGATCCATCAGGGGGGGAGTGCAGGAATTGTGGAGATCATGAAGATGTGGTGATCGCTCCTAAACAATGTAGCGATGATAAGTGTTCCTGCGTTGACTGTAAATGCGACCACGCATCTATGAAGTGTACCGTCGGTTGCGGTCGCGCCACTGATAACAACCATAACACCTTCTTAGACTTCCACCATCGACACAACAACTCTAGTTTGGAAGAGTTGGGTATAAAAGTCAATGAACACGACGACGATGAATTAATAGTGGAGACGTTAAAAACAATGACTTGCGAGAACTGCACTACTGGTAGTGATACCACCAACAAGGGCTGTTCTACGGAGAAAAAGTCTTGCTGCTCAGAGAAAAGTTCCTGTTGTAGTGACCAACATAATTCCTCAAAGCAATGCTGCGTCACGCTTTGCTTCAAGAAACTGGACGCCTTTAAACGCTTCATGTCAGATAACAATTTGCTGCAAGCTTTCAAAGCGCAAAACATTAACTTAACCACGAATACTTAAACAAACGCTTTTAATCCAAATTTTGCATTTAGCTTTTATCGTAATTAAAATTGTCAAGTGTAGGTATAGTAGACGGTGTGAAGGCTGTTCTGTTTCTTCTGCATGCCATCGCGTTTTTTTTTGATTTAAAACAGGGCTAACACGAAATTATGTATTTTCTATATTTATTTGTATATATGTAAAACTAAAGATAATCCTGCCTGTCTGTGCTATTACAACGTAAAACCACCTCCATAAATGTGCCAAATTTTTACATGCTTTAATAATCAAGAGACTTAGCTAAGCTATATAAAATTTATTATACTTAAAAAATATATATTAATATTACTTATGTAATATAAAATTTGGTAAAATTACTTTTTTGTATATTAATTACTTTTTTATGCCTATATTTTAGAAAATGGCAATATATTATTTAATGCAATATTTGTCAACCAATACGTAGAGATGAATTTTAAGTTCTTACAGGTCTTGATACCAAAGTGTAGTAGTAATTAAATGTTACCATGATTACAGATTGTATGTGATTTGTATTTTTGTACAAAAATGTTAACCATATTACTATTGGTGCTATAAGAATTTATCAAATTGGTATTTATTTACTGATATTACCGACTAAGTATAGTTTTTACTATTTCTATGTCAATTATAAAAAGTATGAACTTATACAGAAGTTTATGTATGTGTTTTTATAGATTACTGTTATGCTATTTATATGGATTTAAGATAAATGTTGTTAATTTTTTGCCGAGCAATAGAATTTCTAGTCTGCCAATAAATGCTTTGTAAGAAACTGTATTTTATTTTAAGCATTTTATTAGGGACGTAAATATTATCAGCATTCAAGGAAAAATATATTACCTATTAGATGTTTCAGAGAAACTGAAAATAGGATATAGGAAGGAACTGGAGTTATTTCAAAATAAAAGTTTGTTAAAAACAATACAAACCAAGTAGACATATTTGAGATCATTTAATAAATCCAACATAATTTTAAATTCAGTAGCTTACATTAAATGCATATAACAACCTAGAAAATTACTAGTGAATTCAGTTTAATCAAACAGATCATGATGCAGAAGTGTTTGAGAGAATTGTCTGTTACTGGGGAGTAAGGGGAGACCAAATTGCAGGAGAAATGGGAGTATAAGCAGTACGTATCTTCCCTAGTTCTTTTTCCTTCTCTCCCCTGCCAAGATATAGGGCTCCAATAAAAGATTTCCAGGTGTCCCATCTTTCGCAGCTTTGCAAGGTCTTGCTCGTCTTCTTCTTTTGGGGGAGTAGAGTGCCTGCACTTAGTCTACTTGTTTGGAGCCCTTGTACATTTTCCACATTTATTGATGCCATCCGCTCATAAGAAAATTGCAAAATAGGGCCTGGCTGTTCCAACAGCTGACTGGATAGGCTAATAACATATCTGTTACATCCAGTTCTTCTTTGTCAGTTCCTAATAGGCCTGCATTTGTAAGAATTATCTCCAAAAATGATATTGTTGATTTTCCATTATTATTATTCAAATAAAAAAACAGAGGATATAGGCCTAGCATCCCAGTTTTAATTACAAAAATTCACATAATATATGAGGCCATTATTTTTGTTTTCCAATCTAGCGCCGTTTCTTCTTATCATGCCTCCGAGTTCTGGACATGGTGGCGCGGTGACCAGGTGATGACTGTTCAGAGCTGCACTCATCACTGTCGGTATATGCCTGTAGCCAATAAAACCAAGAATATAATGTAAGTAAGAATTGGGTAGGTACCTACTTACCAATAGTTCAAGTATTAGGTAGTTTCAGATAAGTATAAAAATCTTATGTTATCTTTATATTTATCTTATTATTAAGCTATGTATGGTATAACCGCTGGCTACCTAGTTGAACTAGTAGCAGGTGGTGGCTGCTGCAGATGTGAGAGTGGCATTGTTACTTCAAGAAAAGGAAAAGCGTGTCTTTACCTTGTCATACTGATGCTGATCACTCTGCTCGTCTGTGAGCGTCACACAGGCAACTAGGCACACAATCTGGAACGCCGCTCCTATGTAAAGACCGTAACGAATCACTGTGCTTACGAGATCTTCAGCGAATATCTCGCTTGGTATCATCTTGAAAAATCGATAAACAAAACAATGAAGAAACTAGTCTGAAAGTCGAAACTGCGAGCTGGTGTTGATTTACGTGGTACTGGTACAGGATTAGGGTGCTGGTTCGTAATTCTTTAGCTAGGAGAGATTTTCAGTAATAATTCTGATTACAGGTACCTAGTACATACTTTTGATTTGTTTGAAATCTAAATCACAGACCAACTAGAGATTAATCGAAATGCAAAAATCAAAAAGTACCTATTTATCTCAATCTTCAATCTAACTAAATGTATCATACATGTATGTATATGATTGATTGATTGACGAACGGAAACAAAAGTCAACTGTCAAACTGATTGTATTTTTTTTCTTTCATTCTTTGTAGCAAAGGAACAAAGTCCATACAGTCAGGACCTCAGTAGTATTTTTTCTTTCTTCTTCTCTGTTTATAGAAAGTACTTACCTATTAAAACCATTAAAACCTTATAACCTTATCACTTTTCTTGGACAGTGAGTAGAGATCCAGCAGAAGCTTGAAAGCTTGCAAAACTCCGCGTAAGGTTTACCGACCATACAGTCATATCTTACATACATACAGGTACAGGATAGTCCATCCGTCCTAACTTTACATAGCATCGATGTCCTATATAATTTTTACTTACTTCTTACGTAGGAGTAGGTAGGTACAACAAAGGAACAGTGGCTGTCTAGGAGGGCGTAACAGATTTGTCTATGGTCTCATTCGCCCTAGACTGTATTACCAAAGATTAAGAGCTATTTTGGAATACAGAAAACTGGAAGTGTTACGCCAACCGTGTCCGCCACTGTACAAATTGTCTTGAAAACTTGTAAATAATCACAATGCGATACCTTAATCCGCAAACCGGCCAACTCCAAATTTTGAGAAATCGACTTTTTTATGTCAAAAAATAAAATAAAAAATAACGCATGCTTCAAATTAAGAACAACTCCAATATAATTTATACTTTAAGCTTAAATCGCTGTGCGAAAAACGAACAACTCCAAGCGCTCCAAAAAACGTAAATCTTGACGGCCAACTCCATCTTTTCGGCCAATTTGTATAGGAACTTGCGTGTGCGCGTCGAGCTCCGTTGTTTTAATAAATAAAATAATTATAAAAATGCCCATTTATTAGATTAAATAAGCTTTTTGTATTATTCGTTTATAACTTTTTTTAACTTCAAATAAAAAAATAACTTAACCTTTTTTTTTTTTAATTAATCTTAGTTAAAGACCTCTGCTAGTGATAATGGCCTACTCCAAATCCTTCCATTTCTTTATGTTTAAGCTTTTCCTACCCACCAATTTCATTCCTGATGTCTTGACTACTTTGTTTGACCACTATTCATCAGGTTTGCATACATTTGGCTTTCCTTGTCCAGCACTGATATTGCGTGTTAGCTGTTGTGGAAACCCATTTCTGTTTGAGCTTTATCGTATCTTATTAGGCATCGACAACATTGTTTTTTGTGACTATACGTATTTACCTAAGGCTTAGGTGTTTCTGAGACTTTTACAATACAGTCAGCCTGACGTAAGCAACTCATAATCCTGCCATTAATGTTGATGTTTTATGCGATATGTTGATACCCTTCTACGACCAGTCCAAGTCCTTTTGGATGTATTCAATACCGCAATAAAGCTTGATGGACATAGTGGGTAACCTTGGCGCTTACTTCTACATATTTTAATGATTGCTCCTTGTTGATTCAGCATGATCCTGCTCACTATCTGCTTCATAAAGTCGATGAGAATTCTGACATAAGTTTGTGGGGCATAATAGTCTCGAGGATCTTCGCAAATGCTTCGTGAGTTAAAGAGTCAAAAGCTTTCGTATAGTCGACACAGGCAAGTATAGGTTTTGGAAATCTACACTACAAGAATTGATCATGATGAAAACATGGATGCATGAGGCAATAGATTTTGTAGGCAGGCTTCCAACTGATAGCCCCATAGTTTTCACTTCTAACTTGTCTCCCTTTTTGTACATCAATATTATGTAAGATGATTACTATTTTTCAGGACATTCTATTCCATTAGAACTAGGTTGAATATCCGAGCCTACGGTGTTTCCAAGAACCGTTTACAAACATTAATTGCTAAGCAAGATTGTTTCCGTCTGCAGTTTTTTAAGATTAGATACATTTCTTTAAGTTATTATTATGTTTTTATATTTTTATTGTTGCTCAATCTTACCAATCTGTGGTCGCAAGGGATTGTTCTATATTGTTCATAGACTTCTTGGCAGGCTTTTTTTCAAGTATTCATCTTCTAGATCTCCTAATAAAGGATGTCCTTAATATAGGCATTTTACATTACATAAAACTATATGCATGTAATTTTTTTTAATTATTATTATGATTTTTTTAGAATAAAATCCTATGCCAAGAGCACGATATATCATTGATTCTATCGTATAAAATTGAACAACTCCAAAAATGGCCATAACTACGTAGAAAACATTTTTTTTTTTTAATAAATTATAAAAATAATCGTAGATTTTTGTATTTTGCACCAACGGGATCTTCAAAGTTTTTCTCTTTAGTAAAATGTAATTTTGAGAATGTTTTTAGTGTCTCCTGTAAAATTGACTGTCATGGAGTTGGCCGGTTTGCGGATTAAGGTATCGAATGGTTTATTATCTATCTATATATATATATAAAACTCTTCCGTTACTGACTGACTGACTGACTGACTGACTGACTGACTGACTGACTGACTGACTGACTGACTGACTGACTGACTGACTGACTGACTGACTGACAGACAACGCAGAGCCGAAACTACGGGGCGTACAAAGCTGAAATTTGGCATGTAGGTTCCTTATGGAGTGTAGGTGAGCACTAAAAAAGGATTTCCCGAAATTCCCACGGGAACGGGAAAAACGGGATTTTTGTGTTTATGATAAATCTGCGCGAGTGAAACCGCGGGGCAGCCTCTAGTTTTAATCATAATTGCTTTTATCCACATTTTTAGCTCTGGCACTATCTGTTATACCTACTTTTTAAAAACCTTACCATTTTTCTTAAGTTGAATAATGTGCTGCACTGGTAGATAGGTATAGGGTGCCTAAATGATTACCAAAATCATTTAATGAAAATTAATGAAAGTACCTAAGTAACATAGGTATATGTAACTTTTAATTAAAAACTCGTATTAAAGCAATCACCGTCATTTACAATCACGTTTCATTATGTGAATCATGTATTTCCCTTGTAAGTACATACCTATAAGTACTAACTACATGTATGGCATACTAAACTTATAAAATGTTAAGTATGTATTAATAATGATTATCAAAATATTAAGTTTTATTAAGGTCTCATGAAATAAGTTTAAAAAATAGCTTTATGTGAATACACTTATAAACCGTTTTTTCTATAATAAAAAAACGCATCAAAATAGTTGCTTAGTTTTAAAGATGTAAGTAAGCATACATAGAGACAGACGCGACAGACTGTTATTTATACTATGTATTAATGTATTGATTGACTATGCAGTGGGGCTAACACCTCACCTACGCTTTTCCAGAGCACGATAGCTTTGTTATCTTGAATTCTAACCTTCCACCTTCCACCACTTTAAAAACCGTAATATTTTTATCTAATAGTGACTCTCCTGGCAATACTCTCAGAAGCTTTTTCGCTCCAAGACGAAGACAAAAGACGCTGGGTTATTCCACAGACATCGGAGTTGAACAGCAATAAACTCAGTTGCAAGGGAACAATAAGAAAGTTTATGCTTTTAGTAAGTTTCTACTGGTAATGTGATTAATATGCCGCAAGACTTCATAACTTAAATTTTGCATTCAAAAATTCCCTCATTGATAAAGAAAGATTCCGCTCCTTCGAATCAGACGAATTGATTAATTAACTCTACCACCAGAGAATACAACTACTTAGTAATAAGCAGTTACACAAGTACAGTCACGGACCTACTTAAGTATGTACAGTGGCGGTCTAGGAGGGCCTCAGCGGCGGTTTCCTTTCTCTGAAAGGAGGGCGTATCAGATTTGTCTATGGTCTCGTACGCCCTAGAGTCTAGGGCCTAGACTGTATTACTAAATAACAAGAGCTATTTGGCGATACATAAAAACCGGAAGTGTTACGCAGGCCTAGACCACCACTGTACCTATACTACTTAAACTTAGATCAGAATAATTTAATATGATGGTACAGTGGCGGACTAGGAACCCGTAACAGATTTGTCTATGGTTTCGTCAGCCCTAGACTGTATTACCAAAGAACAAGAGCTATTTTCCAATACAGAAAAACCGGAAGTGTTACGCCGACCGTGTCCGCCACTGTACGAGTAAATTGTTACGTACTAAGTACCGAACCAACCAAAGCAAGTTTAAGTACCAAGCAAAGGTAAACCAACTTTCTGAATAAAAAAAAACTCATCATCTCAGGCGAGACGAGAGACTTTCACTATTGGAGATAGGCCACCCCTCGTATCGCCACAAGGATTAACATTTTGGGAGGTTGTTGCCATAATCGCCGCTATTTGCAGGCGGGTTGGCGATCGCAGAGTGGTTCTTTCTTCACTTTTTCAACGAAGTACTTGCTGCCCGTCCTTCAGGCGTATCCTTAGTGGTATTTTTAGTCTAAGCAACCAAGGCTAAGGGTGTATTCACGTATGAAGCTGGTAATAAGCGCTTGTTAGAGCTCGCTGGTTTGAAAAATGTATAAAAATGTCTATCCATTTTTCGAACCAGTGCAAACAAGCACTTGTTGCCAGCTTTGGCTAGGGCTAAGGATCAAGGGATGGGGTAGTGTTTAGTATCTTTAGCCACGGCTAAAGTCCAATTCAATATTATACCTACTCTTTTAATACCAGACAGAAGCAATAAAAGGAGAAAATTCATCAGACACAGACCTCGTGTGTTCGCCAATCACGGCTCTTCTAGGCTTAGCAAAACTTGGTTTTGGTAGCTACGGCGGGGTTCTACGAGAGATTGAAAGAGCCATAGGTGCTGATTATGAGCAGGAAGTAAGTAAAGTTTTAAAAAGTATTATAATAAAAAAGAGGCAAAAAGCCCTGTTGGAATGTAGGCCCTAGGACTCAAATAAAAGCCTTCCGGTATCACCGTATTGGCAACCAAACAAGCTATGCCTAAGCCTGAGGCTTTCCTATCAGCTTTTAGGTTAAGGTTTAGGCCCTAGCTCCTACACCACAAGGTCAACATTTTTTTGAGTTTGCCATAACCGCCACTCTTGGCAGGCGGGTGGCGATCGCTTGCGATCACTTTTATGTTTTTAGACTACGACGACGTCGACGACGACGTGGTTTTGATAGACGAGTCTTTCGGGTGTTACTTGTCGCCTTTAACGACACCCATGGATAGATAGGAAGATGGTTTATGGTTCCTCAAGATAAGGATTCTTCTTCTTCTTCTTCAAATTTAGAAGCTACTCTCTTGTCGGTGCAGCGTTTTCCACACCTCCCGTTTCCCCGCCAGCTGCTTGACCTCTTGAATCTTGATACGACACGACTCCTGTTTTCCTTTAGGTAGTTGATAAAGTAACTCCGTCTTGTTCGTCCACTCTCTTTTCCCCTCAATCTTGCCTTCAGTGTCGTGTCATATCAGATGCCCAATCATCTTGCCCCGTCTGGTTTAAATGGTCTTTAACACTTTCCTATCCTCTTTTGGGTTATGGATAAGTTAAAAGAAATATTTTCTGCTTTAAGGTCGAGAAGCAAGCAAAAAAGATAATTAGAACATTAAACTATATGCCTGGCGTGACGCTAAGTGTGGGCAGCCGCGTCTATATGCCTGATACTTACACCCTCGACCGGTATTTTAAAAAGAAGACCAATAAAGTTTTTGGGACCTCAATTCATCCAATTGACTTTAGTCAACCCGATAAGGCGGCGAAAAAAATTAATGATTGGGTAATATTTTTTATGGAAAAAAACCTTTTTTTTTTAAATAAATAATAAAATTTATTGAATTAAAGTACAATCTTATCTGACAAGTATGATTAGTGATACAGTATTTAAGTACTTTATTTATATAGTGAAATAAAAGCTTTAACTGCGGATCTTGCACTATGCAAAGGCCTATATCGCGAGAAACAATAGATAGTCAAGTTTCTGTATCCTTTATTCTTTGACAATAGCATAAGTTGCTATTATAGCGTTTTTGCATCTAGCTTGTTCTTGGAACATGTGGAAAATTAACAATATTTTTATTTCCTTAGATCGGCCTAATTACAAACTATGAGATCCATGATATCGTTTCAGAAAATCAATTGAAAAATTTTGAGAATTTTCTTGTGGTCAACGCTATTTATTTCAAGGTTTGTTAATTCTGTATGGAAACCGTTCTGATGCTTTAAGCTGTATTATGCTATAAGCTTGGTTGGCATTTTAAGTTTGCTAAAATCAACAAACAACTAAGTTCGTATGAATACTTTTAACAAAATTAAATTTCGAATTACTTTTTTGTGCCTAAAATAAATTTACCATCACCATAGCAAAGCAGTAATAAAAAAATAAAGGTCAGATGTTTTAAAATTTCAGGGAAAATGGAAATATTCGTTTCCCACCATATTATCAGAGCGGTTCAACGACGGTCGCCGGGTCGTGGTCGTCCCCATGATGAAGCAGGAAAGAGAATACTTCTTCAGCTATAGCGAATCATTGGAAGCACAAGTATAAAAAAAAAAATCCTTATATACCTTTTGAAAATTCGTGCGAAGTTATTTGTAATAGAGTTAAAGTTAGAGTTGATCTGAATGATACCTAGCAATAAGTAGTAATTAAACGTACCTCACTAAGAGCCTATTTCTTAACCAAACCTTTATTTAAAAAATACTATACTGACTTATAACTTACTATTTGTTTCGTTATCACGTACCTACTTTGTATCAAATACCAATAAATTTTGCACCATCACCACTACATATTTAGACCCAATAATATTATGCACAAATTTTTGCAGGTCGTAGAAATCCCTTTCCACGGAAATAAGGCTTCAATGGTTATATTCCTACCTAATTCAGTGAATGGGCTTCAGGATATGCTAAATAAGATGAAGGAGGAACCATCAACGATTGGCGCTGCTGTCAATCAGATGAAGAAGCAAAGGGTCCGACTCAGCATTCCAAGGTTTTCTGTTACCACGACTTGGGACCTCGTTCATTTGTTTAAGAAGGTGACTGGCAATAGAAATGAGTAGATTATGTCCTTTAACTTAATGTTTAATAATTGCCCTTTTATCTATGGAGATAATTATTATAGTTGGTTAATCAACGGTTGGTTGGTTCGTGTGCACCCGGGTTCGATTCCAGGGCGGGGCGAATATTGATATGATGAATATCGATGTTTGTTTCCGGTCTGGGTGTGATGTTCGTCTCTGGGTGTGTTTCGGGCACCCTAGATACAGGTTCTTCCTAGTTAGGGGCTCTGAGTGTGATGTGTTATTATTATTATTATTATTACTAGTCGACCCGGCGAACTTCGTACCCCCTAACCTATTACTATTTTGCTCATGAATTATACTTATAAACCTTCCTCTTGAATCACTCTATCTATTAAAAAAAAACCGCATCAAAATCTGTTGCATAGTTTTAAAGATATAAGCATACATAGGGACAGACGCGGGAAGCGACTTTGTTTTATACTATATATTGATTAAGAGGCATAGCACAGCTAAAGTAGCGCCACCCCCGAAAAAAATAATATCTTCTAAACAAAAGCAAATATCAAAAATGTGAAACAGCATTCCACTAGATAATGCAGCCTAGTATTTTTAGAGTACTGTTGTATAGCTTTTAGGTTAAAGACCAGAGAAAGCTATTGATTGTTGCTAAAAACGGCCTAAAAATACTTGGCTGCATTATCTAGGGGAATACTGTTTCACATTTTTGATATTTGCTTTTGTTTAGAAGATATTATTTTTTTCGGGGGTGCGCCGCTACTTTAGCTGTGCTATTCCTCTTAATCAATTCATACGAAATCATAATAACAAGACAATCGTTTGTTGACCATCTCTTCCCATGGTGGGTGTCGTAAAAGGCAACTAAAGGAACGACCGAACGATGGGCAGCAGCGTCCATCGTTAAAAAAATTGAAGAACTACACTGCGAACGCCAAACCTCCTGTCAAGATGCCTACTCTAAATTCAAATGTTTTTTTAGCTGGACATGAAAGCAGTTTTAAAACCGGGTGGCTTGAATGACGTCACGAATGCGACAAACAGTCTCTTTATAAGTCTCGCAATTCAGAAGACCCGCATCGAAATAGATGGAGAAGGCACTCGAGGCTCTGAAACGTATGATGGTCAGTTGTTTTTATAAAAATAAGTTTTTTTTTGTATCTTCGGTTTCATATAAAAAAGCACGCTTCACGTTCATTCCCTGAGGTACATACTAGCCAGGATTACTTATTTTCATTTTGTATATAAATTTTGCACTGCGGCCAGCCTTAGAAATATAAATGAAAATTATGAATTACTTATTGATTCTTCATTATTTTATTTAATTTTTTTCAGCTTTGCAGCACATTTTTCTGCATGTTTTTTTTTTCATGATTATTCTTGTAATGCAGGTACTATGGATCCAAAGATTTCATTAGACCACATAGAGTTCAATGCGAACCACCCCTTCGTCTTCATGGTGCTCGGATGTGGAGAACAGATTCTGGGGGGAGTTTACGCTGCTTCGAATGAGAAAACTTATGAAGAAACAATTAAATATTGATCTAATTGAAGTAGTGTTTAATGTAATTAAAATATTAATGTACTTATTAGTTTTTTTTTACATTTAGTTAATTTATTACATAGTTTTTATTCAAGTACTTACGCACTTTAGATGTTTAGTATATTAATTATATGGTAGGATTGGTAGGTTGGTACAATAAAGTTAGCACTTTAGATACCAGCTTTTATTTTTAACTAGCAGTACCCCGCAGGCTTACCCGCGGTTTATTACCGCAATGTTGTAGCCTATGTGTTAATCCAGGGTGTCAGTCAAACATACACACAACATTTCGCCGTTATAATGTGTGATTAGTTTTTATGCAGTACGATTTAAAGTGGTAAGGATGGGTAGGCTGATGTGCTGGTACATAACAATAAACTTAATTAAAATCGTTTTTAAAAATATAATAACTGGAACTAGTCCAAAAGATAAAACTGCGCCTCACCACCACCGCACTTGGTGTACAAATAGTCCATTTAACGTAAATAACTAGCTTTTCTTAAGTCTTAATGGAGTTTAAAGCTAGGTATGTTCCTTATTTTTTCTCTTATTGATTTAAAAAAAATCATAAAAATCATTATACGAAGTACATTGGGCGCGCGGTTGAAAAAGATGAAATTTATTCCAAACAGTAATATTTTGGTCAAAGAGGAATAATTATGATTAAGTCTGATTCTTGATTAAATTTCTAAAGTAGGTAAATCTAAACTTGGGCACATAAAAGTTTACGATAACAATTAAAATTAAATTAGTATACCGAACTACTTTTAAAATCTAATCAAAACTGTTCAGCCTGTTAATGAAAAATGTCGGTGCAACACTAAAAGGCATGTGATTTCGATAAGAATTAATTTATAATAAATAATGAAAAGGAGTTTCTCACGTATGTAATATTGTGAAATTAAATACGATCTCCTAATAATATAAAAACTTTATCTAGGTACAGTGAGTGGCGGTCTAGGTCGGCGCAACAGATTTATCTATGGTCTCGTGCCCCCTAGACTGTATTTCCAAAGAACAAGAGCTATTTTTCAATACAGAAAAACCGAAAGTGTTACACTGACCTAGCCCGTCTCTGTACCTACTTACTTGAAATTAATATATTAAATCCTATATAAAAACTAAGTAAGACCACACTTGACATTGCATTGGCCAATAGCAGGAGGTACGTACTGAGATTACCAAACCGCCTGCCAAGTATGGTGATGAATGGCAAACATGTTTTTCCTTGTGGCGATCTGGGAACGTATTTCAGAGATAACCAGTATTATCTAGCACTTTAATGGTCATGGTCAAAGCACAATAAAAACTTAGATAAAAAAATTGCAATATTCCCTTATACCTAGTTATTCTCCTGGCCTTATTGGTAAATGGCAGCAGTAAGAACCATCGTTTCACAATACTCTTCGACGAAGATGCCACAGAAGAACCAAAGAAGATTGGAAGAAATTTTAAGTCATGGTCTTTTACTTCGAAGGAGCTGGTGATGAAGGGAAGAATAAGGAGCTCTATGTACTTCGTAAGATTTGAGCTTAGATTATAAGACACTAGTGGCTAGTGGGTGCCCCGCGGCTGCGCCAGCGCATTTTCCCTTGAAATATCAAATTCCCAATTTCCCCGTGGGAATTTCGGGATAAAAAGTAGCCTATGATGTGCTTTCTCTAAACTATCCATATAGGTACCAAATTTTATTCAAATCGGTTCAGTAGTTTTCTCAAGAAATAGCGACACAGACGGACAGACAGAGTTACTTTCAGCAAGAAAGCGGTCATTAGGAAAAGCAACCGCCACTAAAACTTACGATACACTTGCGAAACGTACCTAATAATATGTTCAACAACTACTCAAACTTACTCCTACACAAACTTTTTTTTTAATTTATTTTTGACTTATCTTGATTTACTCAACGTTGTTATTCAAATTGTATACTCTACCATACTTCTATATTCCACAGATGATAGCAAACACTAATCCAGATATGAACATGGTGTGTTCACCCGTGGCTGCCTACTTCACCCTGGCGAAGCTTGGTTTCGGAGCCTCTAAATCAGCCCAAAGAGAAATTGAAGAGGCCATCGGTGAAAAATATGATTCAGATGTAAATAATAATTTAGTAGATGCTCTTGAAAAACTGTATTTTTCTATTGCTGGACGTAAGCGACCTACTGTGTGATCAAGTGTGGTCTTGCACGGACATCATCCAGTGGTTACTCCCGCTACTATTACCAGAACCTCTAATTCATAAACTTACGATACGATATTTTTATTACTATAACATTACGATTGGGTCAAGAAATGCTATTCTCGTAATTTTGATAATATCTTCATTCTACTATTGCTACAGGATGAAAGTTACGAGACTAGTAGAGTAATAGTAGAAGAGTAATTGAAGAGAAGTATAATTGTATATTTAATAGATTAGAAGCCCAGAGGGCCGTTTTTGCAATACCTATTGCTTTGTGTCCTTTTTTTTTTTTTTTTTTGTATTGACTTTGACACTTTAGAGCAATGTTGCAAATGTGGCCGTAATAGTAGGCCCTCAGGTCATGTAGTCAGTTTGCCTTGTGGAGACCAGCATCCCATTTCCCTAGTGTGCGGACCATGGGGTACTTTTTAGCTCTATCATCGGATACATTGTCACAATATTTCGTTTTTACTAAAGTTGTGGTATATACATATACAACTAAATTGGTCTTTGCTTCATTTTTTTTGTGTATAATAGTGTTACTTACGTTACTTAGTAGGTAGTTACGTATTCATACATTATTACAGGTGACAAAAAACTCCAAGAAGATAATAAAAATGTTAAAAAACCTACGAGGAGTGACACTGAGTTTTGGAAGCAGAATTTTCGTTTCGAAAAAAGTTCCCCTGAGGAATTCCTACTTGGAGAAAATTGAGGATGTATTCAAAAACTCAGTTATTAGAATAGACTTCAAAAATCGTGAAAAGGCTGCGGATATTATTAATACTTGGGCAAGTATACTTACACGTAACACTTTTGTCCATAGTCTCGTGCGCCCTAGTACTCATTTATTATACTTTGGCCCTGAACTGTAATACAAAAGAACAAGCTATTTTGCAATACAGAAAAACCGGAAGGGTTACGCCGTCCTAGCTCGCCACTGCACCATGCGAATTGTTTTCTCTTATTTATCTCCTGCTTCTGCTAGGGTTTTAATGTTTAAATTTCAGACTACAAGCATGACAAAACATTTGATAAAGAGAATAATTGAACCAAATGATCTACCGCGAGAAAATTCAATGAATATGGTTTGCGTAAACGCTATTTATTTTAAGGTTTGTACTTAACAATCATTATATGCTATATATTCTTTTAGTGAGAAATTATTTACTTAAACTAAAGGTACCTTATTAATATAAAACTTAAGTAAGACTTAATTAAGACTTAAGTAAAATTTAAGTAAGTTTTACTAAGTAAATTTGCATACGCAAATCATGCATTTTATGTGTCACAAAATTACTTAATTTTTTTTATATTTTACTTTCAGGGACAATGGAGGCATGCTTTCAACCCAACTTACACACAAGATGCAGATTTTTACACAAACAAAGGATTTAAAATAAAAAAAGTTAAAATGATGTGGGTAGAGCAGATATTCCAATATACAAATAGCACAGACTTAAATGCTCAGGTATTTAAGTTTTTAAACAAAAATCTTCAATCCAGTAATCTAGTATGCCTCATGATAGGTAGGTACCTAATCATATGACCAAAAGAATTCTCGTTTACACGTACACTTACCGTTGACACGTTTGTACATACATAACTTAAATATGTCGTAGTAAGATTTGATAATTAGGTTTTTTGCAAAAAAAACTAGGGATTTTGCGAAAACCCGGATAATTTGATTGAGAAAAAAAAGTAATGCCTATATCAAATTATCCGGGTTTTCGCAAAATCCCTAGTTTTTTTTGCAAAAAAACCTAATTAACAACACTCTTACTACGACACATACATACCTACCTACACTGTTTCAAAGCTCATACATAAAAGTTATTGTTATCGGTTTAGGACTTTCTCCGGATACGTGCTGTCTTTCATTAGACTCTTATTAATTTCATTTTTTATTTTCAATTATTTTATACAGCGTGTTTAAGCCATTCGCCTTCCTTAAGTTTGAGAACATCGCTCTTGTTGCTAGAGCGTTCCAGCCAGCTGTTTTAACTCTTGATACGAATAAATCTTTCTATATTTGAACAATGTAATAAGCAAGTTACCAAATATAAGACCCACATTGGCATAGAGCCAAGTTTTTTTTGTCTCTTAATATTACTATTATTTTACTATAGCTTGTCATGCTACCCTTCCATGGTGAGGAGTCGTCGATGCTAATTATCCTGCCAAATAAAAGAGATAGTCTTCGAGATTTAATAAATACACTCTATAAAAGACCCATAATGCTTGGGACAGCTATAACAAGAATGGCGAAGAAAGACGTGAGACTCAATTTACCAAGGTTCAAGGCTGAAACGTCTTTGAATTTAGGTGGAGTTTTTCAGATGGTAATGTTATTTTTATTTATACATATTTCATTTTTGATAAAGATAAACTGGTTGATATAAATTTGGACAATCTTCGCATAGATGGTGTATGAGACCAAATTTTGATAAAACTTTGAATATGAAAGGTATTCCTGAAATCAACTCAGGAACTGCAAAATAACTAATTTCTCTAATGCAACCTTTACCACTTGTGACAACTATACTAAGTTAAATTTCAACGTAATTAATACGAAGCCTAAGCATAAGTAAACCAATGTTATGTCAGGCAGCATTATTAAAAGTCCAGTACATTGTACAAAACAAAAACCGAGCACGAAATTTTACCTTTTCAATGAAGAAAACACAGTAAATCTTACTTATTATTGAAAATCCAGCTAACTAGAAGTGTTTTCCATAGATGGGTGTGCAGGATATCTTCAAGGACGGTGGCCTGCCGAAGATATCAGAGGAGAAGCACGTGGTTGTCAGCAAGGCCATACAAAAGACGGTTCTGGTGGTGGACGAGTACGGCACCGAGGGGACTCAGGCTTCTGGTCTGTGAAAATTATAAATATAATAACGATCACACTCAGAGCCCCTAAATAGCAAGAACATTTAGGGTGCCCGAAATATATACAGAGACCAACATTACACCCAGACCGGAAACAAACAATATTTATTATAACAATGTTCGCTCCGCCAGGAATCGAACTCAGGTGCACCTGCATCTCAGTCCACATTACTGCCAACTGAGCTACGGAGCAGTCAAATACTCGGAAAAAAATAATCGTGATACTCGGAAATATACTTATTTAGGCGTTGCTTTTTGGCTTGACTTATAGTTAGCAGCTGATTGATCTTATTCAGTTTACCTCCGACATATATTAAATCGGAACAAAAGTCATGAATAAAATTGATTTCATTTCTATAATTAATTGCCATGATGATATTTGTTTGCCGGTCTGGGTGTATCATTCGTCTCTGTATGTTTCGTTGGGCCACCCTAGATACAGGTTCTTACTAGTAAGGGGCTCTGAGTTTGATATGTTTTTTATTATTTTTATTTACGAATTTTTTTAAATACCAATAATAAGAGCATCGGATGTAGGATTAGTGCGCCAAGTGTCTAATTTGTACATGTAGAAATTTTTTCATTTTGTATTTATTAAGCTTACAGAATAGCACTCTACTTATAGATAGATAGATAGATAGATAGACTCTTTATTACAATCAATGAACTTAAAATATTACAATATTCTTAAATTAAAACACTGATCGCAATGGGCGGCCTTATATTAAAATTTTAAGGCAGAATTAAGTTTGTTCCGACTCTGTTGCTCACAGTTTAAATATGTAGTTAACTATCGATCAAACTTAAAAAAAAAATTACTATCAGTCAAACATATAACTGTTTTTAAGCCTAATCTTTTTCAATCTTACAGCATTAAATATACAGCAAATCTCATACAGAATGCCAGAGGTGATGATAGCAAACCATCCATTCCTATACATGGTGCTCGCCGGCGGAGAGCAGCTGTTCGCAGGGGCTTATACTGGGGTTCCAGAATAAATACAGTACATATTTAACAACATTATTTTGTTTTAGTTCTTAAAACTTGAGGTTAGGTGCTGATGTGTGGTGGTGGCATACATACCACCACCCCATCTTCTCCCTTAGTGTCGTAAAAGGCGACTAAGGGCTAACATTTTAAGCTGGGTTGGAGTGACATGTTAAGTTACTGATGGAGCATGTCACTGCAAAGCAGCATAGAATCTATGAATCATAATTCTTATCATTTTTACAAAACAGGAACCCGCTTACATTAACTGAGCAGAGCACTTCCTCCTTTTCGAAGTCATTATTAAAATTTCTCCTAAATGTAACAAATACCTATCTGAAAACCGCATCAAAATCGGTTCAGCCAAACGCGAGATAATCGCAGATAAACATACATACATACAAAACATAAATACATACATACAGGTCAAACTGTTAACCTCCTGTTTTAAAAACGATGCAGCGACTTCGCTGCGACGACGCAAGGCGAGCGCAACGCAATTGTAGCTAAGGGGCAACCCAATGGAAGAGCAGCAGCATCCTCCGATGAAATACTTGAAGATCCAAGATGATGAGGTATAAAAAAATACAATGTTTCTAAATAAAAGCGTTAATAGATCAGAGATCATGCTCATAGGTCTAAGCTAAGTCATTGCTCATTACCTAAATGAGATGCTGATACAATTCTGACTTGATAAACTCTGAATGAAACCAGAAACCAATATAACATAGAATAAAGCCTGTTTTATTAGGTCGATCAACAGAACAAACTGTAACTAAATGGGAAATCCATAGTATAATTACCTAGTTGTTGGGCAGTTTTATTTACGAAGCCAGCGCAGTTCGGTTTGTTAGCTTGATGATTCCGCCAGTTGTAATTGCTTACTCGGACCCAATATTGACTTTAAATTGAACGGGGCTTAACCAACTGCTAACTAATGGTAAATATAGACCAAATTAAAAACTATTGATTGATTGTTTTCTTTTTTTGCTACGGAAGGAAGTTGCTTGTTGGCTTGATTTTGTAATAATAATAAGAACTGCACATACAAAAAATTATAAAAACAGAATTGGTATTTTTTTACTAGTATTATTTAATAATACGTCTATGTTTACAGGTATGTAAATGGATCCGTTGCCTATGTTAGTAAAGCTGGTAGAGTATCATCTCAAAATTAAATAAATTCGGTACTTCGCAAAACATGAACAATAATATTTAAGTTTCCAATGTAAGCATGCAATCGGTGTACATTAAAGCTTTTAATATAATTAATTACCCTTATTACCGATAAACAGCACTAACTAATAGGAGGTGTAGTATAGTTTTTTCGAAGAGTATAACGATATTGTACCTACTTTCCTTTCTTATGATTGTGAATTGTGATAGACGACGGAGCCGGTTAAATAAGTTAGATTAAAAGTTAGATTAAATAAAATGTAAATATTTTCTTTTTATTAGAAAAAAATACGTTAGTATACACAATTTCAGCCCAATTTCAATTGGTTCAATTTATCTGGAACCCGAACCCGAACAAACACCAATAAAAGCATTTGGGTACACTACACTATTAAAATCATGAAACAACTGCACAAACTTTTCGAACAAACTTTTAAAACCTTGAATATTTCAATCATCCCTTTGTTGGTGCACGCATGCGCACAACTTTCTTCTTCCAACGCAATAAATTTCAACCCCAAGTTCTAGTTTTTCAGTTGTGGTTTTGCCGTCGAGTTGAGCACCCTCATACCGCTCTTTATAAAACAGTCATAAACTTTTACGATACAATTTGTGGTAATAATAAAATCTTGCGTGTTTACTTAAGTGATTGTAAACTTCTAACTAACATAGTAGGAGTAAAGCTTAATAAAACCGTGAAGCTAAAATATAACAAGTCACAGTGAAATATAATGTAGTTCGAACAAGAAGTGATGGAACTAAAGTTAACAAGTGATGTGTTTAAAATAAATGTTAGGTACCGAAAGTGTTATAAATGGAAGTGAAGTTTTGGACATGCATCATTGTAGTTCAGATACAGTATGCCTTCTTTATAAATGGAGAGAAAACGAAAACTCGTAAGTAGACATTTGAACTAAGTATTTCATCTACGAAATACTTAAAAAACAAAACATACGCTTTAGTAAACAAAATATTCGTTATTCTAGGTATACGCCATGGGCTAGATGACATAGATCTTACAGTCACACTTAAAGAAAAACCACCAGCAAACAAAGAACCATTAGATTTTTTGAAGAAACCAGATCTCAAAGACTACTTCTTACCTCCTGCTCTAACCAGCCATGAGGAAGAAGAAGAGGAAGATGAAGATGCAGAGAATCCATATCCTGATTACGATTATGAAAAGGAACTAAACTATAAAGATTCTCCGGAAGCTGTGACGTCACATCCAGAAGGTCATCAGGAAGGCTTCGGTGATAAGATACCGTTGCACACAGCTAAAGATAATTTACCTATATTCTTGTTGGAACCAGAAAACACTTATGTTGTGAAGAATAAACCGGCGACTTTGAAATGTAGAGCTGCGAATGCATTAGAAGTAAGAATATTCTATAATTTGTTTTGGATCATCCGCGTTACAATATTCCAATTTATTTGTTGCTACTGGGCGCCCCGCGGCTTTGCCAGCGCATTTTCCCTTGAAAAATCAAATTCCCGATTTTTCGTAAGAATTTTAGGATAAAAAGTATCCTATGTCCTTTGTCAGGCTCTAAACTAACTATCCATATACTAAATTTCATTCCAATCGGTTTAGCAGTTTTTTCAGGAAAGCGAGACAGACAGACTGATAGACAGACAGTCAGAGTTACTTTCCCATTTATATATTAATTAACTAGTCGACCCGTCGAACTTCGTACCGCTTAACCTATTACAATTTTGTGCATGTATTATACTTATAAACCTTCCTCTTAAATCACTCTATCTATTAAAAAAAAACGCATCAAAATCCGTTGCGTATTTTTTAAGATTTAAGCATACATAGGGACAGACGCGGGAAGCGACTTCGTTTTATACTATGTATTGATATATATAATATAATATAAATATATATATATAAAGTAAGATATGAATATGAATAGTATGAATGTAACTGTTGAATATCATCGACCAGCAACGACCCCAAAAGATAGAATTATGACAGACATCATCTCAGCCTAAAACCGTTCACTGCTGGACAAAGGCCTCCTCCACAGATCCCACAATCGACCCTCATCCAGAGCACTGCCGCAATCTTTAACCACTTTGTGGAAGGTTAGCCTACTCTGCGTTGTATGAAAATATAAATAAAATATGTATATATAAACCTTCCTAAATAATTATTTAAATTATAAATCTAATTTCTTGTCTTCTCTCTCTAAACATCTGATCCCCAAAATCAATTTTCCTATAGATCTACTTCAAATGCAATGGCATTAAAGTCCAAGCTCTAAACTTCGAGTTCGTTGACCCCCACACGGGGGTGAGGATTGTCGAAGCAGAACACAATGTGACCAGGGAGGAGGTGGAAGAATATTTTGGATCTGATAAATACCAGTGCTGCTGTTTCGCTTGGACCAGTCGAGGGCATATTCGGAGTCAGCCGGCTACAGTCGAGCTAGCTTGTAAGTATATTACTAGCTGTGCCACGCAGCTTATTACCCGCGGCTTATTACCGCAATAAAAAGTAGCCTAGGCATGTGTTTTAATCCAGGGTGTCAGCTAACTCCATACCAAATTTCATTGAAATCGCTCCAGCCGTTTAGACGTGAAGAAGTAACAAACATACACACAAACTTTCGCCTTTTTAATATTAGTCTGATATTTCTCTTTTAGTGAAGCACAGAATACATAAAGTTAACCTTCAACACTTTAGATAATAATTTATATGATAACAAAAGTTATATTATAATATATAATTTAGAGCTTAAAACATTCAAAATTGGCAAGAAATTGACCAGAAAATTGGCAATGAGTAGTAGGCCTTATTGGCCCGTGCAAATGAATATGTAAATACATTATCGGATTAATGAATATGGAAGTATGTAAGAGAGAGGCCTTTGTTCTGCATTGAGTTAGTAAATAATAATTGTAATCGATATAATTAAAGCAAGAATTCTAGCTAAAACGATAAACTGAAACCAAGCAAGATTTAAAACTTTTCAAAAAGCCGAAAATTCAATACTCAAACAATTTTAAAGTCATAAATTCAAATTGGCACATGCTCGCTACTGCTAGGTACCTTACCAACGAATCTTCATTAAAAACGCATTGTTCACAAATCTTGTAACTTGACTCGACCCACAGGCAGCTATGAAAAATAAATCACAACTTTGCGAACTTAGAAAGTTCACGCTACTTTCCCGAGCTTACAACTTCCATGCGTTAATAAATTTAAAATGTTGAAAGTTTCTAATAGGGAATTACTTGTGCTTTGAGTTTCACTCAGATGTTTAAGTTTTGTGCTAGCAAGCTTAGCTAATATCGACGATCAAGACTCTACATGCCATACCTAAATTAATGTTTTTACTATGGTAAAAATTGACACCCATACTCTCATAAAGCATAGCTTTTCATAGCAAAAACTTAAAATAAGTTAAAATAGCTTTGGTTACGTCTTTTTTTTATGTAATAATGTACCTAATAAACGATACGAATACGATAAGAAAACAAACTGAAAATTGTGCATTTACATGCATGTGAAAATAGAGGGCCATGGGCTATATCGCGCACTAGCCATTGCGTCAAACAAACGACATAAGTCTAACAAATCATAGAAGTTTAGTGTATTTTATTCCCTTTTTTTCGAATCCAACCTTGACTTGAACAATCTCCTCACCAGTCATCAAGAAGCAGTTCACGCAAGCTCCTCGATCTCAACTGGTGAAGCTGAACACCCAGGTGACGTTCAGGTGTGAACCACCTCCTGCCGCACCCTTCGCCCAACTGTTCTGGCTAAAAAATGATGCACCAGTCACTACTGATGACAATGTACAGGTTAATAAGGAAGGCAACCTGGTTATCAAGCAGGCTTCTTTGTTGGTAAGAGTTTTGATTGGCAGTTTGACAGTTTCTGCAATTCATTATGATTTAGAAGGCACCGAATTCGTCGCATAATTTTGATTTTGGCTATGGTTTTGAAGATATAATTATTTATCGGATGTGGCCTTTTAATAGTTAATTTTATATTATGATGATGAGTGATAGTCCCCTGGACATTTTGTTGGCAGACTTCATTCAGTAAAATTTGAATTTTTTAGGACATTGCAAACTACACTTGCGTGGCTGAAAATTTGGCGGGAAAGAGGTTATCGGATCCAGCACTGCTTACGGTTTTTGGTAAGATTAAATATGTGCTACAAATATTAAATATTACAAATGCATAGTACAAAAGAACATAAAATCAAAGAATATTAACATGCTAGCTTACCCAATTACTCCATTACCTTTTATAAAACTACTATTTAGAATCAATTTCAGGATCTATTGACGCAAACGCTTCTGAATCACTTTTTTTTTTCAAATCTACCCGTTTGTTTAATCAGTTAACGGCGGCTGGTCAGCGTGGTCACCGTGGGGTGAATGCTCATGTGCAGGGCAAGCCCATGGTGGAAGGAGACGGTTGCGATCCTGCAGCGCACCCAGACCTATGAACGGAGGCCAGCCGTGTCTCGGACCAGCCGTACAAAAGACTCCGGACTGCTTAGACTGCGATTTAGGTAAGACTTTTATTCTATCACCTGTTAGATTATCTCCTTACTACTCTTTAACTAATGTGCCAGAGTTTTAGGGTGTTACTTAGTTTTACTAATGCCAGTCGGGTTGTGCTGTGCAGCGTTAAGATATCCTAAAAACAATATTTCTCTCTTGATTTAAAAACCCTTGTTAAAGTTTGAAGTTTCATACTTGGTTGTCCTCTGGTAAGTCCTTCATCTCCCTCTACGGCGAGACTTACATTTTTCTCTTTCTTTTGTATCTAAATAGAAAGAGTAAATTTCTCACTATGATCAAATCAAACATGTGAATGTATTTACGCGATGGAGCATTATTTTATCGATTTGCATTGAAGTCATGTATATTGTTTGCAGACATGTACGTGGATGGACTAGACGAGCTGGCAGATCAATCGTCAGATATTTTGATGGGTAAGATACTTAATGATGTATACTGCTTATTAGATACTCTGCGTTTTCTTCAATGTTCAAGTCTCGGTTGAATTGATCCTATTAGATAGTCGTCATAGCTAACGGCTAAAGACTACTAATCTAATAAACTGACTAATCTAAACGGCTTCGTATCCAATACAAATCTCCTTATTGGCGATGTTGTCAAACCGTCGCCAAGTGATTCAACTGCCATACATTTTAATACGTACGACGAAACCCTAAGATAAAACGTCATAGTATAAAATAAAATAATTACATTAGGTCGCTGGTCCCAATGGTCAGACTGGTCTGTCTGTGACACCGACTGTCTTCAGACGAGAAGACGTCGATGCATCAGCAACGCTTGTCTTGGCAAGGATTACCAAGTGGCTCAGTGTCCTTTGTGCGTGAGGACATCGAAATCGAGCTTGGTCGGGGATGGTAAGTCAGTAAAAATAAGCATGTAAAAATATGTTAAACATTGTCACTTAAACATACAATTTTTTTAAGATTTTAAGGGTCCATTCAACATTACACTTCCGGTTTTTTCTGTATTACAAAATATCTCTCGTTCTTTAGTATTACAGTCAAGTATGCACGAGACCATAGACAAAACTGTTACGCTGTATGAGACCGCCACTGTACATTAGGCGATTTGAATACAGTCGATTGATAAATATTAAAATTTTCCTTTGTATTGGAATACTTTGTAAGAATTTATTTTTAACACATATTCATGACCAGACGAAAATGGAAATAAAATAGATCGCATTTTAGCTTGCGTTGCCAACTATTCTTTGTTCCAACTTGACACTATAATTCATGTTCGGTTAATCCATTTATCATTTACCCTCTTCGCTTTCGCATCTCTATTTGCACTGGGACCTTTTACTCTTATATTTTGAAACTATCAAAATGTTCGCTGAATTTCTTGTTTTATTCATGATCTTAATCTGTATCTTTCTTTACTACTGTCAATTTAAGTGATAGAAATGGGTAGTTAAAGATAATCTTAACATTCAGTGTATTCTGGCGTTTACTACCTACGTATTACTGTAATTTTAATAAAACTTATTAAAAAGAATTATCTTGTTTAGTTATCTTTGTAGATATAAGAAAATTGCAGTTGACTTGCAGTTGTATTTATGATAAGTGCCTAGCAAAGGCATGGATTGAACAACCTACTTCACGAATTGCCATACTGAAAATGTTATATCCTTCTGAATAAGTAAAGGAAACTCTAGTATCTGGTCCGGCTGAAACGCTCAAGTCTCTTGTATGTATTTTGAGATGTTTGTATGTTTCAGGTTCATCCTTTTGGCCTCTACTGGTTGCTTTATCGATAGCATTTCTTATTTTCATAACCGTTGTGTTACTAGGAATTAAATATTTAAAACTGAAGATGACCGAACCTTACTCGAAATCACATCATGGTGAGCCACTTACCAAACACACTAACAGCCTTATTTTTTTAAATTCCTATCACCGTTTTGACTTTAAAAAAGTTCATACTAATTGCTAATGCATATTACGTACACGCGTTGATCGCGAAAATCTAAACTCATGAGTACCTACTTTTAAGGTTCAAACTACTTTGGGAGCGTAATAAAAAGGACTCTAACAAACCAGCCAGACCTGACGATACACGAAGAGTTCCAGACCATGGACTCACGGCGGACGCACAGACTCATGAGCAACTCCATCAGGAACGAACACTTGTATGAGGTTCCACAACTGGCTAACAGGTGAAAAAAGAACAAATACCCTATGGCTAGAGTATAAATAGCTAGATTAGATTAGATTAGAGAATTATTTATTGCGATTATCAAACAAAAAGATACATAAAAAAAAAGTTACAGAGATCAATGCAAATGGCGGCCTTTGCCGAGCTATTATGCTGTGGCATTATTTGATTGATTCAATTGTTTGTTTTGAATCATATAGTTGTTACAGTTGCTAAAGAAAGTAACGGCCGTAATAGTTTTACTGATTTCTTACTTATACCTTGTGAAGTATGTTACCAACCAACTTGTATTTTTATAAACAGTTAATTCGAATAATCTCCATAATCTTGGGAATTCAATAAATAAGATCTGTCAGATGATCGTTTAGTTCACTAACCAAAGATGTAGCATTAAAGTTTTTCCGTTTCTTCCAGCTACATGTCTCCAATAGACCACGAGGTAAGAACTGAGACCCAGGCCTCTGAAAGGACATTCGCTTGCAAGGATAACCTTGAGTCAGATCATTCTGACACAAGCTGCTTTTTGAGCTGTAAGTCCATCTTAGTAGATGCACTTTAAATGTTGTATACAGGCATTTTTCTTTGCAATAATTGGTTCCAAAAAGTGTTCGACCGACTGTGAGCACTAACATCGGTTTGACGTAGCTATATCTATGCAAATGAACCTGTATACTGCGGGGCTGATGCTAAGCTACGCGCGTACAACTACCTTTGCATACACAATAACTACGCCCGACCTAAATTCAGCGCTGACCGTCGGTCAAGCACTATTGAACATCTAATCCTATTTCTTATTTCAGCGGGCTCGTCATACGGGAACGAAAGTGTAGAAATGTCACCGTCTCTCAAGAATAACGTCTCCAATATATCTATAGACACAAAAAGCGACTCTAAAAACCTGCGCCCTCGTACTTTAGAGACTGCAGTTTCTCGAATAGTCACGTCAGAAGGGAATTGGTTGAATCTACAAAAGTGTGGCGTCAGTCTTTTTGTTCCGGATGGAGCTATTGAGAAGGGAGAGGAACTCTTCTCTATTGAAGTTACTGATGAAGAGTGGAGCAAGCCGCTGCTGCATGAGGGTGAATATCATCTTAGTGAATCACCATAAAAAATGTCACCAGCCCAATTTCCCTTCGAACCCCAAAATCCCAATTATCCGTTCCAGAGGCGTTTCTGGTATAAAAAAGTAGCCTATGTTTTAGAATATCTTTGTAACAGATTTCTTTAAATCAGTTCAGAAGTATTGGCGTAAAAGCGAGACAGACAGACAGAGTTACTTTCGCATTAATATAATTTTACATGGCTTAATATTTCAATTTCACGTCTTCAATAAAACTTCTTCCTCCTGTCCGTGTTTGTACAAGTATACACCTAGTTAACTTTCAATTGTTTGTTTGATTTGATATTGTTAAATATTCAATTTCCGATGCCAGTGTGCACCTATTCAGTTAGCCTCTGTAAATTGGAATAGATTGCTCGGAATAGGTTCGACTAGTGACCCGATTCTAGCACATGTATAGATTTGACCTTAGCTATATTACCTAAGCTTTTATTTTTACAAAGTATAGACTGCAGCTATAAGTAAAAAAATATAAAAACTTGTTATAGCTGGTTCCGTTTTAAACAGACAATTTAATTAGTTTACTTGTTAACGCGCTGTTATCTTTGGAACTTTCCTTAATTAGTCCAGGCAGAATGCCTTGTAGACACTGCCTCTGACCTTCTGATGAAAAGTTTAATTAATTCATTAAATAAACAGATTATTACAAATCAGAACTTTTTGTAACAGGTGAAACGCAACTCAGTCCGATCATAAGATGCGGCCCAAAGAACTCTCACTTCCGCAAATCTGTGATCTTGACATTCCCTCACTGCGGCCTTCTGAAGCACGGCAACTGGCTCCTGTCCATTCATCAAAAGCCGGACGAGGTAAACACGCGCGAGTGGCGCAAAGTCTTGACTCTCGGCCAAGAAAGCCCCGGAACTCCTATCTACGCGCAGGTCGACAACGGGAAAGTTTTCCTTGTGTGCGAATTTCTAAGCGACTTTGTTCTAGTCGGACGAAGTTTCAGCGGTTGCGACGCCAAATTGCTAAAGCTGGCGCTTTTCATGTCGAAACGGACGAATGATGAAAGGTACTACAACTTGAGGGTCTATGTTCTAAATGACACGTCTTATGCAATGTATGATTGTATGGAGCACGAGAGGCGAGTAGGAGGCTTGCTGCTTTGCGACCCGAAAACCTTCGCGTTTCAAGAAAACTGCTCCGATCTGTGCATTAACCTGAGAGATGTCGGCCTCGGCTGGAAACTTAAAGCAAGCGAACAGTATCAGGAGATACTTTACACAAAGCTATGGAATATGAACGGCCCGCAACAATGTAATTTCATCCTGCAACAAACTGACTCTATAAATTGTTTAGAGCTCAACATGTCGGTACACCAGCGGCAAAAACAAAACAGCTCAGTCAACTTTAACCTTAAAACCAATGACCTAAACTCCAATAGACTCAGCAGGCTGAGCACGTCGAGTGAAATGGCCTGCCCGGTGAATGTTTTAGAGAATCCGTTTAATTATTCGTCGCTGACGAAAAAAGAGGGACGATACGATTTCGTTTATAAGAACGGTAATAGTTTATTCAGGAGCAACTTCAGTGTGGACAACTGCTACAGAACTAACGTGCTGACTAAGTCTGATCGAGTGATTTTATGCAAGTTGCTAGACGGGCAATCGGGGAATGACTGGAGACTGCTGGCCGAGAAACTGCAACTTGATTATTTCTACTATTATTTCTCTAACACTTGCTCTCCTACTGAGAACCTGCTGAATCTTTGGATGTGCAGGAATAACGATGGTAGTATGTTGATTAATCTCGCGAGAATATTTCGGGACATGGGACGCGTCGACTGCGCTATCGTCGTAGAAAGGCGGTGCTTTCCCAACTGATAAAATCTTTGATGTCTTCATGAAGTTTTTTAAAGTCAGTGTTAAAGTTAAAGTGCAGATTTCGTAAACGATTTTAATACACATAAAAGTTTTAGTTCTCATAAATAAAACACAGTTTTAGAGCTTGCCTGTTTCACTGAGTATGTTTTAAAAACATGTAAATAGTTTCAAATTAAAGATAATTAATATTGTATTTAATTATAAAATAGAGTGATGTTGATAAGTGAATTAGATTATAAGGTAGAAATTTCATTTTATATTAAAATAAATTAATAAAATATTTATCCATAAAAATGTATTGTGTTTTATTTAATTTTTGGATTTGACTTTACTTACCTCTAAGAAAAGTTACGTAGACAAAATCAAGCTAACATCTTCGTTGTATATTTCAACAATATAAAACCAGTTTGACATGATATTTTAACAATTAGCCAAAATTACTTTAGGATGCTACAGCCCCATTGTTTCGAATTATCGATTTATCAATCTAGGTACCAATAAATCATTGAACTAGCAGTATCTGGTTCAGTTTGCTCCATCTGCATTTCTAATGAACGCCTCAACACGCACATATTACATGGTGCGACCTACATTCCTTGTTCAAGTATTAAACTCTAGGGTTGCCGACGATTGAGTCTTCAATATTTGAGCGCAGTACCTTTTTGAACTTAGAGGAGAAACACTGAGGTACGGACAAGCAACTATATCTACTGTCTACTATATCTATAAAAAATAATCGTGGTTCGTTAGTTTCGCTAAAACTCGAGAACGGAGGAGCCGATTTAGCTGATTTTGGTCTCAACTCAAAATGTAAGAAAGTATTCCAGGTAAGGTTTAAAAGGTGAGAAAATATGGAAAAATGAAGGAGAAGTTAGTAAAAACATCAATAATTTTTTTCCATATAAAATTGTACGGCGCGATACGAAGTTCGTCGGGACAGCTAGTAATAAATGAATTATCACATTATACGTGCAGCTGTGGAGGTATTTTGGCTTATTTAGATAAATGTGGTCAGGTAAAGTATCACTTGCACTTAGCAAATTAGAGTAAGTAATAGAAATGCGATATTTGTCTTAAATTTTCAAGTTACCATCAACCACATTTCGTTTTAAATTCCAAGTTTTATACCAAGAGACGTTTAAAACACTTTTCATACTATAGGCTGACTCCATACGGTATCTTCTCTATGATTTTTCACTTCTCCATTCCCATTTTCATTAAAATACCTTGTTCCGTGAGAAATAAGGGTTATATTTGAATGGAAGTTTGAGTGGGGTACCACCACATTACAGTTTCATGATCAACTTCTCGTACATATTAAGGTTTTGGTAATAAAATAAAGGTTGTAGGCTTCGTTGCTCAGCTCTACTTTTTATGATCAGCGCTAAAAAGGATTGAAATTTGACGGAATACATTAAAGCACAAGTTTTTGAGGCTCCATCAAATACGTCCTTTGCAGGGTAGGATTACAGACCCGATTATTCCCTTTGGACGAAGCCTTATATTAATAAAACTGCATCTCTATCTAAATATCGGATATTTATTTAGCTCAGTTGGCAGTGATGTGGACTGTGACACGGGAGCACCGTGTTAGATTCCCGGCGGGGCGAACATTGCTTTAACGAATATCGATGTTTGTTTCCCTGTCTGCGTGTAATGTTTTTTCTGTGTTTCAGACATCCTAGATACAGGTAATTCCTTGTTAGGAGCTCTAATTATGATGCGTCCCAGCTCCTAGCTCCCACAAAGAAACCAGTCTTCTCAAATCTTTTTCCAACTATTACTTGAACCGTATATAGAAACGCACGACCGCTTCTGGCTCACTTCCCAGTGGGACCACTAGGGGCTACTAATTGGAGAGCTCCAGTGCCGCCGCCAAACGTCGCCCTTGAAGACGACAGCTCTTAGCCGAGTGCCGGAAAATTGGAGGGAAAGGTACCTTAGAGGCGTGGGAACAGTTTTACTGAAAGTTAAAAAGTAAAGACTAATCTGTTGTTGAATTAAATTTTCTTTGGGAAGCATTGGAAAGCTGTTGATTGATTTACTTATTGAACTTTATTTTAGAGTATTTTAATCGTGGTACGGCGTTATGAAATATTCTCAAAATTAATACAATAAGTATGGTTTGTATTTTCTGGACCTGCGTGTGTTTGTATGTCCGTGTATAAGTTTCGGACACCCTAGATCAGGCTTTACCTAGTTAGAGACTCAGAGTGTGATGCGTTATTACTTTATTATAATTACTAGAGGCTGCCCCGCGGTTTCACTCGCGTAGATTTCTCATAAACACAAAAATCTATTTTATTCCCGTTCCCATGGGAATTTCGGGAAATCCTTTCTTAGTGCTTACCTACACTCCCTAAGGAACCCACATGCAAAATTTCAGCCCACTACGCCCAGTAGTTTCGGATCTGCGTTGTCTGTCAGTCAGTCAGTCAGTCAGTCAGTCAGTAACGGAAGAGTTTTATATATATAGATTAATCTAAGCGCCGCCATTTACGACCTGTTCGGACGGTTACCTAGTAATCAACAGAAATGGCCTGCTCGAGCAGGCTAAGAAATGGAAACTGCCGTGCTGATGACTGCGCGAAGAAGATCGACTGCTCGTACGTACACAAAAATCTGTAGTTCTATGCAGACGCAGATGGACGCAAACGACCTCCGCTGCTTCAATAAGTCTTTATATAGCAGCTCTTAACATCTTAATCGAACCCTAAATCTTTATCTAATTGTGCTTGCTAACTTCAGACAAAAACGGCCTATACTCAGTGAAGCGCTCATTCCTTTGCCAAGTGCCAAATATATCAAAGAGGCAGCACTTCCGATGCTCCATTGAGGCGCTGCTGCAAATCGTAAACAATTTGCCCTCCACCGTCCCCGCTTCACCCCTCCCTCGCCATCTCACAAAGAAAATAACAAATAGTGCTTTCAGCGGGCAACGCGTTTTGTTTCCCCTCGCTTCCACTCTGATCATGTGTGAAAGATGATGTTTGCTATCCGTCTTAGGATTTCTTGATGTTTTTCGCTCTGTATAGGAAGGAACGCGCAAGATAAAATTATTTTACTTTAGCTAAAATTATATGCTTAAGTAATTAATTAAATAAATAAATAGAAATATTTTAAGCTTCATAAAAAGTTATTAAAATGTATCGCAGTGACTTTACACCCGGTTCAGCAGATGCAACTATGTAGCCCAGGGTTAAAAAAAAAATTGAGTAAAGCTGATCTAGAGCCAGCCAAAAAGGTCGCATAAAGAGACCTTTCAGTCTTCTAGCGATTTATTTGTAAGTAAGTATAAGAATGTTTGCCCTAGATGAATGAAAAGTATTCTACCAAAGCCATATTAGAAGCCACAGAAGCCTCTAACAATGGTAACTAAACGACCTTTATTTCATAAGTCCGCCAGACCCGAGTAAAATTTGGCAGTTATGTAAATTGAACCCTTAACTTTGGTAGGTTTAATCGTCTGAGCATCCACTCAGTCTTCTGTGAGACTTAGCAATCGAAGGGTGAATAAATTTCAGGGCTTCTTCAAAACAGCCTTTTTTTTAAATAATGGATTAAAAAATATTGGGTTCTAACCGACTTCAAAACCGACCTGTACGACGTATGCACAAAACAAGGAAGACAGCTCTCTTGTTTATGTAATACTAGTCGACCCGGCGAACTTCGTATCGCCTAACCTATTACTAATAACGTGCATGTTTAATACTTATAAACCTTCCTCTTGAATTTTAAAGATTTAAACATACATAGGGACAGACGCGGAAAGCGACTTTATTTTATACTGTGTATTGATGTAACAAGATGTATATGTATGTAAGTATTCTATCCGCGATTATCTCGCATTTGGCTGAACCTATTTTGATGCGGTTTTGAGAATAGTATTTGTTACATTGAGGAGAAGGTATTGATACCTATTTTAATCGACTTCGAAAAAGAGGTAGTTCTCAGTTTATGTGCCAGTTTATTGAAGGCGGTTCCTCTTTATTAAATAAAAAAAGGAATTATTATTTTAATGTGGTCTCATTAGGGTCTTATAGAGGCTACGACTCAACAAAAAAAATATCTATGATAAATAAGTTCATTGACTTAAAATATATATATATTTTTAAATACATGTACAGGTACCTAAATGTTTCCGATTCATCCATTCGATACTTACAACTCACAAATACAAGACTACCAATTCACAAATCACTTCCACAGCCAGCTCTAGCACAAAGATCATTTCCTCCTCATTGATAAATCTCCACGTCCGTGACGTCACGCACGACTTGGCCGCGTCACGGCACGTCACGGCACGTCACGAGGCATTGTCCCACCCACGCGGGGGAGGCCCCTTCGACGCACTGACTCGGAAACCGGAAGGATCGGTGAAATGTCGCGATATCTAGTCATTAGTATGAGTCTGTTTT
Organism: Euspilapteryx auroguttella; assembly: GCA_951802225.1. Classification (NCBI taxonomy): domain Eukaryota; kingdom Metazoa; phylum Arthropoda; class Insecta; order Lepidoptera; family Gracillariidae; genus Euspilapteryx; species Euspilapteryx auroguttella. The sequence goes on from OX637645.1 coordinate 11,688,888, forward strand.
GTGGGGTGCGATGGCTGCTTCGATGAAAGATGGGTCTTGGATAGAGGGTAGACTAGAGTTTGTAGAGATGCTGCGATTTCTTTAGGACTTATAGAATAGGTATTTAGAGTTAAGAACGGACCAATAACCATAGCTATAATGTGTGCTCGGTTAAAATTGATTTTTTCCTGCTTTACTAAGTTCGAAGTTTCGAAGGAATCTTCATAGTTCTTCTTTAAATATTTTATAGCTAGAATAAATAATTTCAAGATTATTCATTCATATAATATAACTTACTGCTGTCATTGCTTCTCAGTTGAAACCCTGGCTGCTTTTGGATCGACGGCTCCTTATATTGAGTATTCTGGTACATACTTAATTCAAATAAAATTAATATAAAAAACAAAGATAGAAGACTGAATTCTGATTTTAAAATCAATATCTTAAATACTAAACCAACAACGCAATGTACCTACATAACTACTTACCTAGTAAAGAACTCACTCTCTCAGATATTCTCCGTCGCCCGCCGTTCTGTCAATCAGCCAGCAATTTTGTTTGGGGTGTGTTTATGCGAGAGTGGCAAGTCGTGTCGAGCTAGCAGGCGAGCTGTCCGCTAATGCTATACACTAGTAGGTACCTACTAAACGATCATCTGTCACATCGTCTCGATTGGACGGCGTTGATGTCGGTCAGTAGGTACTCAGTTATGATGGCTACAGAGTGTCTGATAATAACTAGTAAAATCTGATGTTTAGAGACTAGGCGACCATTTTCGTGAGGCAAGGCAAACAATATTTGCCTGAGCCAATTTGCACCCTGAACTACCTCGCCTCTAGCAGTATAGGATACTTTGCCAAATAAGGTATCAATATTAATTAGATAAGTCTAATTTACTTTCAATATGCGATATGTATCCTATATTGAATTAATCATTTTTTACTTTACTTTACCAAAGCCACCATAATCTGTACTCGAGAACGGTATGCACGAGTTCAAACTTGAGCTAAGAAACTCAAAACAGTGAACGTCAGCCTAAGCAATCAGCCTGTCTGTGCGTTCGTAGCATATACTAGTATACATAGGAGGTTCATAGCCTAAGTAGGAACACACCTTCTTGGGGTTGGTACTTCTGGTCACGAAGCCTTGTTAGCAGCTGCAATAAACAAACATTAGAAACGACCCGCCTAAAGCTAAAATCACCCGAATTTCGCTAATACCAGCAACATACTCGGTGATTCCACGAAAACTCTGCATTTTCAGTGTTTGCAAGTAATTTCGCGTACTAAATACGTTTTAGAAATTGCGGTCTGTATTCGGGCTAGCGTTTAAAAACTTTCTTGTTTTGCTATGTTCAGTAAAGGACAATGGATAAAAGTGAATAAAGAACCTCCGCCACTTAAGAATTTCATAAAAAAATTCTTTATGATTCTTGCAACTTGCTAAAGCCATTTAATTATATACAATACTTTTTCGTTATTTACAGTAATTTTTGGTCTAACCTCAGAATCAGCTTTAAGGCGCTTTTTCACGACACTAATGACAGCAAACACGGGCACTAAAATAATTCAATAAATATAAAATTTGTTTAGGGACCCTAGATACAGCATCTACAATAAGGGGCTCTGAACGATACCTTTACTTACCTATTGAAATGGTAAAAAGTTAAACTGCTCACTTTTTACCGGCTTTTTTAATCTTCAAAATCACTGAATATGCGCCTTCTAAAAGTAATCAACGGTCTGAAAGCTGGAGGGCTCCCTTTCAGCGTGACCCTAAATATTGCAACTAGACACCTTTCGCTCTGGAGGACTTAATTATTTCCGGGATTACCTGCTACGACGACGTCGCCCTTTTAGTTTTTTTTGTAGACTTAAAATATGTACTAGTAAGATAGGTGGAAAATGAAATTGAATATTTTCTTCCTATGAGTTTCTACGGTTTAATAATGTGTGCGATCGGTACAGATGGAGAGCCTTTGGGGAGGCCTATGTCCAGCAGTGGACGTCCTACGGCTGAAATGATGATGATGATGAATAATGTGTTTCACAAAGCGGCAGGTATGCTCTCTGCCAGCGTTGGCCGCAAGCTTTCATACTTTTTTTCTACATACAACACTACCTAATCTCTTTATGAAATACTAGTCGACCCGGCGAACTTCGTACCGTCTAACCTATTACTATGTTGTTTTCCCGGTAATTATTCGAATTTTTCTCGCCGTAAAAAAGATCCTTTGACTTCAACGAACATTTTTTGAAAAGAATTGGTAAATTGGTCCAGGAGTTGTTGAGTTATGCGCTTACTTACACATTTTGCGATGCATTTCTATATTATACATAAATAGACTAGTGAAATACATACAAACCTATCGTGTACAACACGTTCAGTTCAAGCGTAACGTATACGGACTTGACTATTTGTTCTAAAACACGCAGTTGCTGCAAAAAGCGCTGTCTACGCTTGTAATGCATGAGTTATGTCCACAAAATGAAAGTCAAATGAGGGAGTATACATTTTTATGCGTTCAGCGGCGAACCCTAGTGAAACCGAGTATTTTTGGTATACGATAGTAAAAGTAACTTTTAGCACGTCATAAAGGGAAGCAAATGTTCCGAAAAAAACTACGCAGTTTTAAAGGTTGTCTGGTAGAGCTATTAATCTAGCATAAGCTTGAAATTTCAATATTATTTTTGAGTTTTTTTATGCGGAAAAAAATCATATGGCTGTAAACCTTTTTTTTTACTATACAATTTCATGCTAACTGCGTCTATTGTGTTCTGTTTGTACAGTGGCGGTCTAGGTCGCCGTAACACTTCCGGTTATTCTGTATTGCAAAATAGCTCTTGTTCTTTGGCAATACAGTCTAGGGCAAACGAGACCAGATAAATCTGTTACGCCGTCCTAGACCGCCACTGAGGCCGTAACACATTTGTCTACAATTTTTTTCTACATAGTAAAACATTGAAATTTGTGTGAATGTATTTATGCTCATCTCAAAACTCATGATTGATTGCATGTACAGTGGCGGTCTAGGACGGCGTAACAGATTTGTCTGGTCTCGTTTGCCCTAGACTGTAATACCAAATTACAAGAGCTATTTTGCAATACAGAAAAACCGGAAGTGTTTCGCCGTTCTAGACCGCCTCTGTACATGCAATCATGAGTTTTGAGATGAGCATAAACATTCACAATTTCTTAATGTTTTACTATGAATAAAAAAGTTGTAAATAAAAAACAAAACAGAAAATCTATTTTAAAACATTTTATAACTCTTTTAAATAATTCGATAGAACGACTTTGAAGCCATCCGAAACTTCCCGATCGGCATTAGCATAAAACATCAAAACTCGCATTAAAGTATACGGAATATTCCCGAATCCCCGATTTTCCCCGATATTCTCCCGGAGCCGATCCCCCCAGCGAGCGGCCACGGCCCGGGTGATGTTAACCGAAGCTAGACTAGTAGATAAGGCACGTACCACATAGAACGATATAATTCAGAGGTTTGCTCTGCTATTAGTTACAGATTTACCGTCTTATTCATAAAGATACAGTACATTTTAAGTAGCTTTACTGGAGGTCTACTTCTCTGGTTTGTTGTAAGGTAAATACGTGACATCCAGTCTAATTTGACATATGTCAAATAACTAAAATGGTCTTTAACTTTTTATGAATAACAGGGTTAGTGTATATTCAACGAACTTCATTTTTGGTCTTTGAGTCCTTAGACACAAAATCAGTAGGTCTGTCTTCCAAAAACGTTGTATTACAATGTGGGTGATAGTTTTAAACATACGCGAATTCATTGAAAATTTATTCAAAATGAATACTTTCGCCAGAATAAATAAAAAACGCGAAAAATTTAGAATTTCGCGCCATACCGAGAGTTACCACCTGAAAGGTTAAAAAATACAAACTTTCTCCCTCTGAACTACCTACGTACTAGTTATCCATTTTCTTACATTCCAATTTTAAATTTTCAAAAATATAGGTACCTAATGTAAGCTTTTTACCTAGATATATCTCCGCCCGCAGTGTGTGCTAGCCTGTATATTCCTCGAGCCTGCTATAATATTTTATTCGGCTACGAAACACTCGAACAATAAAATAATTATCGTGGTTGTTATGGATTTTATGTAGTGGAAGAATTGAGTCGATTTTATGGCGTCGCCGGTTCGACGAGCTATTTTCTGTGTTCCATTGAGTCATTATTAAAGCTTTGCAGTTATCTACTAAAATTAACCATGGTTCGTTAGTTTCGCTAAAACTCGACAACGGCTGGGCCGATTTATTTAAATAAAATTTGGTTTTGAAATATTCGAAGTACTCCAAGTCCTACGTTTGACAGTGGCAACCTTACGGGTGAGATAATTAATATTGCAATGTATGATAAATACGATAAATATTAACGTGAATTTCCATGTGATTCTGTCAAAATGCGTTAACATTATTAAATTTTCTGCACAAATAATAGTTTCGAAAGCAGTGAGCTGGTAACGGTGTCCAAATAATATATTCTTACCTTTCAAAATTTTGCCAAACACACATAGAAATATTATATATTTATATGTAATATTATAAACATTCATACAACAGAAAAGTAATTTTGATAAATAAGTACTCATAAACTATTATAAAATAAAATAAAAATCAATCCAATAGTTCCATCATGAAACTGGCCAATGGAACTAGTGGCAATGATTAGAAGACTAAATATTATAATTTAGTGCACAAAGACCTCAAACCAAAAGTCGAGCGATAGTTGCCACGCACGTCACAGTCGTCCCTGCAAAGTTGCATTTCTATCTTTTTGAAAGTAATTCCGATGTTTTACTGCAAGAGATCCACATCGATGGGTACACGTGTCATGCATGATGAATTATAAACTTTTCATCATGTTTGTTACTGTATGAGGGTCATGAAATACCGGTCTATAAGGCGTTCTCTCAGAAATACCTATATGCCTATGACCAAAGAGTACGTCTTTCGGCTAAGTAATAATGCCACATTACAGAGTGCTGTTAACCAACTACGATATAAAAATAGTTATACATCTTAATTTATCGCTATAAAAGTCACAAGCACTGTGCCATTGAGACGTCAAGTCGCTAGTCACGCCCACGCTTTTAGCGAAATCCATTACAATAAATCGTGTAGATCTTCGGAAAAACGCACTTGCTACTGCACTTTATTGAAGAGAGTTCAGTATTTTTGTGTAACAAAAGAAAATCGTACAATTATTTTGTGCATATAAATGTTTCTGTGCATTTTAGTATCTTTTTATTTATGTGACCTAATGGTTTTAGATATGGAGATAATTTTCCTAATTCAAAAGTGTAAAAAGTTTTATGGCTGAAGCGCAACAATCTCACATAAGAAAAAAAACATCTAAGTTACTATTCGCAACTCCTGGGTAGAAGTAAAACTGGTAAAACGGTGAGTTCGGCCGTAGTCGATTTATGGTCATATTTTAAAAGGTTGTGTTTTAGCTATTAACTAGGGTTTTTTACCGATTAAAAACAGTGATTGTGCCAGTTTTGCAAGTAAACTTTACATAGGCAGTGAAATCGGACACTGAAATATTTCGCTGTTTGGTGCTCCAACGATAAATGAAAGCGCGCGCAAATCGGAGGCGCACACGCAGCGACGAAGCTCGAAGGTTTGTGATTTTAGTTTTGTTAGATTGACCAAATATTTGTTATAGGAACTAAACTAAAGGACAATTAGTTTTTTGAGTCATACCTAATCACGAAAAAAAAACATTGAGCAATATTATTTTGTAGAAAACGCATTTCTTAGTTACTTACACATGCCACCATGTTTCCGTCAATCAAAGTTTAATGTCACTCCAACTTGAGAACTCAAAAATGTACCCCTCGTTACATACTTGCAGAGCTTGCAGCGGAACTTTGGTACAGTTAAACACTTATATTACTAACAAAATCTTCAATGCTTACAGTAAAATATTTCGTTAACAGTATGAGTCCATTTTAGTTAAATAATTTTCAGTGTCAAAATCATAACAATATGTTTAGGTAGGTACTTGAAGTTTGAACGCTTTTTTTTTTTTTGCACACAGAACACGTGACTTGCACTTAGAACTTAAAAAAAAATTATACTTACTTACTTAATGTTAATGTACGTTGCTTGTGCCAAAATAAAAAGTAAGTTTCACCAAATTGTATAGTCTTATATGATTTAATGTACTTTCGGGAATAGAATTTATTAGAAAAAAGTGGGGTAATTCTCATATATAACTTATTTTCTCCATTTGCAACAACAACACCATCTAGTGGTACTATGAAATTTGGGGATGGGTATGATATCCATTTAACTGGTGAGGTGTACGTAAGAGACCTTATCGCAAAGATGTCTCCAAATTGTTTGAAAGCCGAGGGGCTGTCGACACTTGTGTTACTTACAAACTTTGAAACTTACTGACGAAGGCCGAGTTGTGAAGTAAACGCGCGGATTTGCTGCTCTGGTGTAGGTTTTTGTATACTTATATTTATACTTTCAATATTTGTTTAAAAAAGTGTAGGTAAAAGTCACAAAAATAAGAATATAAAAAAAACTGAAAACTTCCTCTCGGTCAGTCGTTTAAAATAGGTACTAAATTTTTCTCATAAATTTATGTAACAAATACTTTTGTAAAAACCGCAACAAAATCGGACTCGAGATAATCGCAGAAAGACATATAGGTACATACATGTCGTCAAACTGATAATTCCGTTTTTTGAAGTCGGTAAAAAACTTAGAAATTGAACGAGGAAGAAAACCTATCTTTCATGATCCAACCCAAAGAATACCAATAAAAGGCGCCATCAATGACTCCGTAAATTGGTGACATATTCCATTACAGTTTTTTTCAAAAGATCAAGGAGGAAAAACTCATTAGTAATGCACCCGTGTAACCTGATACTGATCCCATTAAATCAATCTTCCTTGACAACTTAATGGATCATAGAAAACGTCTTAGACGGGAGAATAAGACATTGGGATGTTTTAAAAAGAATTATAAATATATAGAAACTGTATTATGTTTAGGAGGGACTATCACCCTCATGTAATTTAAAAATAAAGTTTTTTCTATGCCTGAGTAAAGTTATTTAGATTGGTAATATTGGTATGTGAAAGTGAAGGCTGTAGAGTACTGGATGAGGGTCGCAAAAGACTGGCCAGTCTTTTGCGTCCAAACAGTGCACGTCTCTCGGCTAAGAATATAATACTGATTATGACTTTGTACATGCATACACACAGATACAAATGACAAGGTGGTCAGATGACCTGGAATCACGAGATTGCTCATTTTGACCTATGGGGAGGTTGACCTGAGGACCTGAGGAAGCCCCTTAGCTGAGAATAACATAACAATAGTGACCATGTAACAAGCATTTGCAAATTCCTTCGTACAGTGGCGGTGCGCCAAATGACATGAGCTATTTTGCAATACAGAAAAACCGGAAGTGTGACGCCGACCTAGACGGCCACTGTACTGTATGTAGGGAAGCTAGGACTTGTATATATTATAACATCAAAAAAATAGAAATAAAGAACAGCAACACACACACAAACATTACATAATATAAGGATTAGTAAAACACTGAAGTATACAAACCAACAAAAAAAACAACAAATAACTAAAATAGAACTAAACAAGTTGTTAGTGTATTGCAGTAGCCGTAAAATGGCACTGACTCAGCGTGTGCTAAAGGTTTTAACCGATCGTGCTGATTTTCAGTCAATGCCAGCAAGTGAGCCATATGGCATAGCAAAATACTTCTACTTTGAATATTCACGACCAATTGACACTTCTAATATCCGTATTTAACTAAATGACAACGAACGTCTAACGCTTCCGCACCCACATCAATGAGTTGACATATCTCTGCGAATCGCATCTACAACTGTTGTCACTTTTCCGCTTCGTGGGTGCTTCTTCGAGCAACGCATTATTTTGTGATTTGCGTGGCAATTTTGAGATATCATTTTTTTATTGTTTTGACATCAAAGTCCAAATATATAAGTAAAACTAATGTTTTTAGTGGATGAGGCATCACAATAACTAAAAAACATACTGAGATAATCAAACTTAAAAAATCTAAAGCCACGCAAATCACAAAACATACCACGTAAATCAGAAGTAAAATTGTATTGATTTTATAGTAGTTATTGCTTCACATTATGGAATATCGAACTACCCTCAAACGCATACAAACTGGGCATAGGCCCAGGGTATGTACGTACGACATTTTGAGGATTAAAATGGTTAATTTTTAGGTAGGTTAGATGTGAATAGGTTGGTAAGACACCAGTTTTTATGAGTTCAGTCTAGCATTTTTTTTTCTTGAATAATTTTGTAGTAAAAACGTATAAAAATTGGATTAACATCATAAACCAGTTACTTTATTAGTATTTTTTAAGGTATGTCCTTAAAGATTTAAAGTTAACATCATCCGTTGAAAGTTTTTCATCATATTACTTTAAGCTCTTTAGCGGTTTTTCTTCTATTTATCTCGGCGGATTTCTTTTTTCTAATTATTCCTCTCTTGAAAATGGCATTCTTATTCTAAAATATAACTTAATAATATTATTATTATGTTTCTCAATACTCTTCGGTATCACGGGATGGAGCCTAGTCCTTTGAGAGGCGTGCGAGGGGACGAATCCAACTCGTAGAGGCCCTTTCGAGAGTTTTGCTATATTGTATATGGATCACCAACCAGGCACCGCTACTAAATGCACAAATAGATCATGCACCCAGAGACGGCACCCAGAAGGTGATAGGAACTATTTTAAACTGGATGACAAGAAATGGTTTATGGGGGTGAACTGTTTAATGGACCGGTTTACTGGTGCTATGGAGTGAAATACCGGTACGCCTGCCTTTAATGCATCCGTCAAATGATGAGGACCTGATTATGGATGCTGCCGAAATGATCGTCATACTATGCAAATTTTCCCGATTTTCCATAGAAATATGTTCCTGGTACTTAGTAAATATAATAATATGTTATGTGTTATATACTGAAATGAGGGTAAATACATTCCCTTGCCGATACTTATAACTATTTTCGTGTCACTTACTTGTTTACTTCAATATAATTTTTCCTTTTACAAAAATAACGTTTTTCTTTTGTTTGTTTCCCGCCAGTCACATTTTCACACACTGATTTCACGAAATTTATAGCCACATACCACACTACACAACAATATATCGTAGGCTTGCAAGGTAAGGTTTCTATAATTAGTTTAGTTATTATCACAGAAACCCTATTTACTTCACAATAAATATTTATTTACGCGATCACCAAAAAAATGGCGGCCATCGACTTCGCTAGTCGCAAACTGCCGTGCCGGCCGGTACAGGTACAGTTAGCAAAAGAATTTGTATTATCATTATACAATATATTATAAATTACTTTTATAAACAATATTTTTTCAAAGTAAGGATTATGCTCGGATTATGGTACCTTTTTTATTTCTTATAATTATAATTAATTTTTTATTTGTATAATGTAATGGGTTCATATTAAATTTGATTATCAAATAAATAGGAACTCCTTTAGTAAAGAGAATTTGATGTTATTACGTTTATTCATTATATTCAAATAAATAGATTATATATATAGATGGATTCATGTATCTTTTTCTACTTTATATTATTTGCGTAACCAACCTTTTATTACTTGCATATTTTTTAAATAGGTACGTATTCAATATGACAGGGCTGCGAGTAAAATAGAAACGGTTTTTATATGGTTATAAACGCCACGAAGAAAACAAAAACGCTTACACTTAATTATGTATGTATAAGCGTTTTTGTTTTCTTCTCAGCCTTTTTGTATAAGTATATATAAAAATAAGAAAGATTAGAAGTTTAAGTATTTTCTTTTTTAATTATGCCGCGATGTAAAACGGAAATATAAATAAATAAATATACACATAATATAGATCGGCTATGGCCTTATTTAAAAAAGTTAAGCATTTGTTCAGTTCATAAATATTATCTATGCTTGTCATGTGTAAAATGAAATAGCAAGAAAGGATAAAACATGTATGTTACTAAGCAAGTGTTTTACTTTTTACCTGACTGAAAAAGGGGTTAGGTAGGTACGTTTTATAAAGGCTTTGTCAATTAGACGGCGCTATAGTCGGGCTCTTTTATATCACTCACGCTCCTTTACGTTGCGTAGTGATACAAAGAGCGCGACGCTCTGGCGCCGCGTAGGGCTGGCGCTCTAGCGCCGTCTGTTTGACAAAGCCTTTAGTGGTAGTGGCTAACTACAGGCTTATTTTATCAATGCTTTCGTAGCCTTGCGGTAAACAAAAGCGCACGATCGTGTATTTATTATGTTATACTTCATATCTTGTAGAAAATACTTACCCTTACAATTACCTCATCCCGGGAGATACCAGCCTACCCGGACCGGAACACAAATGCCGAAACCACCTAATACCATTTTTACCAAATCCAACTAATACCGATTTTACCAGGGTAACAAATATGTGTACATGTTGTAGTAGGATTTGATGGTTGGGTTTTTTGCAAAAAAAAAGGGGATTTTGAGAAAACCTGGATAATTTGATATAAGCATTGCTTTTTTTTCAATCATCCTGACAAAAAGCAGTTTTTTTTTTGCAAAGAGCCTAGTATAATTGAAAAATTTGGTGGCTAGATTATTTCTGGCTAGTTAACTCGTATTCTGATTGGTTCGTTAAAATACCTTTGACGCTACAGAGAACCAATCACAATAAGAGTTGCACGGTAAGCAATATAATCTAGCCAATCAGAGTTAAGAAAGGTATCAAATTTTTCAATTATACTAGGTTTTTTTGCAAAATAACTGCTTTTTGTCAGTATGATTGGAAAAGGAGTGATGGTTATATCAAATTATCAGGGTTTTCGCAAAATCCCTAGTTTTTTTCGCAAAAAACCTAATTATCAGATCTTCCTACGTCATACACAAGCGTCGCAAATAAAACAAACATTTCGTAAACAATGTTTATATTATTAAAAAAAAATATATATACGCAAAAAAGTCAAAAATCAACATGTATTTATAACAGAACACTGAAGATACTAGGTAGACAGCTGTAGTGTAGTATAGTCTAACAGTACTTCATCATAAGGAACAGCTTTGACACTTTCTAGCGACTGATATCTGAACATGCTCCAGATGCTCGTCACCCTCTTCCTGGTCCACGTCCATCTCCTCCGTTTGCTCCAAAGGTGCGACGCTATAAATAAAGATATTAGAAATTAATACATATAAAATTTGAAATTAAAGGCATACAATTGTCAACAATAGAAGTCAATCGGCTGTCATGATGATGAATGTCATACTTTTTCATAAGAAAATGTTTCTATAATGTACATAATTCAAAATAATAAAAATCTTTCAACTTACTGGATGGACTGCTGAGGCTTCTGAGCTGTGCGCACCGAAACCCCGGGGTCCCCCACGTACATTGAACCTCCCAGGGTCCGCTGCACCCACTCCGCTCGCATTGCTGGTACTGGTGGTCTAAAGAAAAAAAAATATATATATTCGACTGATAAACCAGTGCTTCAAAAGAAAACAACCAGTATAACTGCTACATAAAAATGTATGTTTATAGGTTATGAGCAAAAAAATTTCTCATACAAAACAAAAAAATACAATTACAGTTTTCTCAAAAAATATACACTATAGAGAAAAAGGTATAGGCACTAAAAAAGTATGTTTATAGGTCCCCTACATAAATATATAAAAAAACATCCGTTACGAAACAAAAAATTTTGTCCATACAAAAGAAATAAAAAATAATATTATGGTTTATACAAATTCACGAAGCTAGTCTAATTATGTATTATTCATGCCATACATTGATTTTTTCATGTTAGTATAGCAAAATATATATTCATTTTACGTTTACTTTTTTGCCAACTGTACATTTTCGTAATTTTGTACCAAAACAAAACATAAACGGTTTTTTTACGAAAATTGTTGTGTTTCAAGCTAAACTGACTGAATGTATCGGTTTCTTACTGAATTTAGCACAAACTTATCTATTTCTAATAAGATTCTGATTGAATTTCTGTTACGATAACAAAAACAAAGCAGCAATGACGGGCATGAATTGTTGCATCATAAAAAGTCTCATCGTCTTTTTACTAATAAATTTTACTCTAATGCTAAAAACTACATACTGTACGTGTGGCCTACTCAATTACCTGTAATTTGAGGTATAATACATGTGATAAATACTTACCGTTTATAAAATACAGAAATATTTCTCTTAGAATCACAGGTCAAAGTTCACTCAATAAAAACCGTAATGGCCGCCTGTGACAGAGCGCGTGGATAGATTTCAACTTTTATTTTTTTTCACCTTGTAATTTGCACTTTAGTCTGGTCAAAATATTCTAACTTGTCTATTACAATACTCTGATTGGTTGGATATTTTTGTCAGGGGCACCAACAGCGAAATCAGTCGTACAAAAAAAAGTATTGCCAACCTAAAAGTCTACGCACAGGGTGTGTGCGTAGGACATTTGCCGTACCAAATTCCTACGCACAGGGTATGTGCGCACGACATTTCGGGGGTTAATGCAACATTTCACTAATTATCATGACAGGCGGTGACTCGCTGTTTACTGGGTTGGCTTCCACTAAGTCGCCGATATATTGGCAACGGGTCGCAACACTGGGCGTGGACAGCTAAGGTTGTTGAAAGGTGAGACTACGGGCAGCATAAGATGCTCCCGGCGTTATGACATTTTACACTTCCAACCTGGAGCATAGGCTTCGCTCTTGCTACTCCACTCTGGCCGGCTGGTGAAGGCAAGCTCAGAGGCGGGGGTGTGTGATGTCTGCATGTGAGTGTATGTGTGATGACTGCGTGTGTCCCCGTGGAGGTAAAAGGTCCGTGGTGTCGCCACTGACCATCGACTTGCCACAAGCCGTCCCTGCGGTGACTAATTGCAATGGAAGTTCCAGACCGAAAGTACTGGAATTTCCCCTGGGCGATGGGGTCGTCATATCTCTACGCCTTATTATTATTTTTATTATTATTATACTATTAGGTAATGATAAGTATGTAAAACTATAGTAAAAATTTAAATAATATCAATTGCGTGACTAAAAACTTGATTTGCGTGGTCCAAATTGCCACGTAAACCACGCAAATCAGAACCACCAAAATCAGAATAAAACCTTTATGATTTTTTTTAATCAAACCTTTTGATTAAATAAACTGTAACTTAAATAAAAGTTATGTTACCGTATGTGCGTTTGCTACAATATTTAATTAAATGAATAAGTCCATGAACATCGCTGGAAATCAAACCACGCAAATGAAAGATTTCAGAAACCAAACCCACGCAACGTTGTCTTTGCCTTTATTTTTCTGAAACTTGATGGCTCATCACACATCACACTTAGCTATACCGCCGGAGTGTGGCTAGATATAACTTGTATTAGGATGACATAAGACAGGGTCTCGAAACCAGGGACGTACGAGTGATTGAACGCTGATCCACGCAAATCAGAGGCAACCCCAAGACAAGTACAAATCTTTTTTTTTCTGAAAAAGTTAAACTTATATAATCATGTCAATATTTTTTATCGCAGTGTCAACTATGTAGGACTTAACGTTATTTTTTTTGTAATTTAGAATCTATTAGTTTTATAGATAAAATTATCTGAGTTGCCAAATCTGGGTAAGGGACACACCACGCAAATGGAAGAATGGGGGTTTGTAATTTTTTTTATCGCATTAAATACTTGAATACATGAAAAATCAGTGATGTCCCAGCTAAAGGGGGATGAAAACATTGCCTGAAAAAAAATATTGCAATCTTACTCAACGAATTCTATTTTTTTTTTGCGATGCCGCCTAAAAAACGTGTCCTGAAGAATGACCCTCGTAAGGTAACATTTTAACATGCCCTTAAGAAATATTGTTTTGTGGCATATGCGTATTTAAATAAACGATAATAATAATTTTAATATGCGTAATAAACTCCAGGTATTTATAAACAAATGCCTGAGAAGGATACTAAAGATATTCTGGCCACAAACCATAACCAACACAGAGCTATGGCGCCTGACAAAGCAAAGGCCAATTGAAATGGAAATCCGAACTAGAAAGTGGCGTTGGATAGGACACTCGTTAAGAAGAGCAGATGGACGTCCTTGCAGGGAAGCTCTGTTGTGGCAGCCCTCCGGAAGACGCAAAAGGGGACGCCCGAAGGCAACCTGGCGACGGTCCGCGCTACAAGAAGCAAATAGTGTGGGACTAAACTGGGAAGAGTTACCCGCTGTTGCTCAAGACCGCCAAAACTGGAGGAAAATTCTTGAAGCCCTATGTCCCCGCTAGGGATAACAGGAAAAGAAGAAGAAGAAGATATGCGTATTTAGAACCATTCCACACCCATCGAACATACGTTTAGGGTCTTTGTTAAAAGTACTTACAAGTATAAATTTAAAAAATAAAACCGAGCAAATGCTACGATTTGTAGCAACAAGGTGAAAATGATGGTCACAGGATGTTGATTTTTAACCGACTTCAAAAGAGGTTATCAGTTTGACCTGATGTTTGTATGTATGTATGTTTGTGCGCGATTATCGCGAACTGATTTTGATGCGGTTTTCACAAAAGTATTTGTTACATTCAGGAGGTTTTAGTACCCATTTTAACTGACTTCAGAAAAGAGGGAGTTCTCAGTTTCATGTATGTGTCAATTAATTGAAGGCGGGTCTCAGTTAAAAAAAAAAAGAAATTATGACATTATTAAATAGCTATAGTTTTACCACCACAAGGTCTAGAAATTTTATTTTATTTTTCTTGTAGCTGTAATGACACTCTATCTCCTTTCAGTTTACCTTCGACTTTTAGTACACACTGTATATTTCATATTTTTTTTTAATATTTAGTGTATTTATCTCTTTGTTAACAATTTTATCAGAACTGATTTACGGCTTGGAGATATCAAAGACTAATTAAACGATAGTTTGAAATGAGTCTAAACCGCATAATTAACCCTATGATAAACTAACATCAACCGTAGCCGTAACTGTGTTTAAAGTTGGTATTCAGCAAGCGACTCAAACGTCAGTTAATAACACTCTAAACGTTCCCTTAATTCGTTTAGTAAGAGAATCGGAGGCTTTGATCTTCAAATAGGGTTGGATACCAGTATTAAATTCACGAGACATACATTTACTGTTAAAATAGTATTTTTAAGTTTGTAATCTCATTCGATACGTATAATTTAGTATTTTTACTTTTTTTTTAATCATTAGCTATTATCGATTTTACATAAAGTTTCCTTTTTAAAATATTAGTGCAGAGCTATGTTTTATACTTTTTTTTAAATAAAAACATGTCCTAATAGCAAGCAAAGCTAAAGAAGAATAAAGGATGATTCTGCGGGTGAAGGCTATCAAAAAGAACCCGCGTAATTCACGGAAACAATTAGTATCGCAATGGGGGCGCACCCCCTATTAGGATGCGTCATATAAGGAGACGAGAGACGGCGGAATTTTTAAACGTCTCGTGCCCATTGTTGTTTTTAAAGAAAAAAAATTGGATTGATTTTGATTTTTGTAAGTATCGCTTAAAATGTTATTACTTTAATTATATACCTATTACTAGAGGCTGCCCCGCGGTATTTCCCGCGCAGATTTCTGATAAACACAAAAATCCCGTTTTTTCCCGTTCCCGTGGGAATTTCGGGAAATCCCTTCTTAGTGCTCACGTACACCCCCCAAGGAACCCACGTGGCAATTTTCAGCTTTCTACGCCCAGTAGTTTCGGCTCTGCGTTGTCTGTCAGTCAGTCAGTCTCTCAGTCAGTAACGGAAGAGTTTTATATATATTGATTGGTGACCTGGGGCCTATTTAATATAATTAATGATTAAACGAACTTACCTGTACGTGAAGTTCTATCATAATTATACGAGTAGTTTTGTCCGAAGAGATTAGCATTAGTAGACATGTAGTACCCCGCCAGGATTCGCCACGTTCACACTGTTTGAGAGAATAAATTTAAAAGAAAAAACTTATCTATGGTCATTGGTCTCTCAATTTCAATCAATCAATACACCTGTCATTTAGTTCAGAGTACATATTATATACGTAGACATACAATTTCAAGACCTTCACGGGTTATTAGGGAGGGAGGGATGCTAATCTCTTCGGACAAAACTACTCGTATAATTATGATAGAACTTCACGTACAGGTAAGTTCGTTTAATCATTAATTATACTCGTGTTTTGTCCTCAAGATTAGCATTAGTAGACATGTAGACTTTTAGAGATTGTCTTGAAATTGTTGATAAACTTACTGCGTTAGTTGGTAAGTTTATAAAATATACTTTGTTAACATAAAATAATATAAGAAATTCTTATATCAAATTTGAATTCAGGTAACTTCTCAGTCAACAGAGCATAATAAGCTAAATACTAATGCAGAATGTATGTGTGTGTCATACGAGAAAATAAGAAAAACCAGTTGACCTCTGAAGTACATAACAGAACCTATATAACAATTTTAATTTTTGTATATTCTTGGTTTCACTTGTTTGCATGATGGCCATACAATTAATTTGATAGTACGAGGAAGGTTTATCTGAAATACCGCTTCAATCTAGTTTGTTACAAGCCATGAGTTACAGACGTAGAGACAGATTAGCTGTTTGTCCGATATTGTGGACTTATAAAATAGCCAGTTCCATTTTTCAAAACCAAAAAAATAAATAAATATAATTAACCAATACAAATTACTCTTTATCTAATTAATGGGAGTTAGCGGGTGACGTAACAATATAATAAAAAGGTAATCATTCTGAAATGAATAGCAATTTTAAAATAACCCTTTAGTATATCTGGGCATTGCAAATCTGCACTCCAACTCAATATAAAACATTTTTAAGCGGAGTGAAAATATTCATACTTTTCATTTAGAAATTTTTCCAAGATGATGTGTCGGTTTTCAAAAAAGGTACAATACTATAGGTTGTACTGTACATTTATAGGTTGTAGAACATTACAAGTCTTTTTTTTTTTTTTGTATAGATAATATGACAAAAATAATAATTGTATTACTCATTTCATTCTTTGAACTTAATGCTTACAGTAATGCTTGTAAACATTTCTGAATATCTATCATTTTTACCAAATTTTAAAAAAAAGGAATATTAATAGTGATAAAAATACAGAATCCCCTTAATATTTTAATTTGTAAGTCAAGGTAGAAAACTACGCTGACTATTAGATGATCATAAAATTTAAAGTGCTTGTGGAAAGGGAAATTTTCATAAACCTATCTTGGGCAAGTTAACCCAAAATATGCCGTTCTGGATCTGGAATCTTCTGAATTAGCTGTGACGTGTTCGATGATAGACAAATAAAAATTGGATCTATCTGTATTATATTTGTAAGTACTCTGTGCTGTATTCAATAAATCCAAGTCTAATATTAGAGCAAAAAACCATACCTGCTTTGTTGTTTTAGCATTCATGATATTCCCTGATTATATAAGTTTGATAACTTACTCAGGGAGCTGCTACACTTGGCAGGTTATCACTCAGATCAACAGTTTCCTTTCTCTGAGGGTTATCATCATATGGCTGGCAGACGGCGGTTTCCTTTCTCTGAGGGTTATCATCACATGGCTGGCAGACGCTGCACTCCTGAAACTAGGGTTACCTTAGCCAAGGGTACCTTCGAACTTTGCGGGCTAAAAGTATGATAAAACATTAAGCAAATTTGCTTTAAGTAGGTATGTTATATTATAAAATAACTTTATCGAGTCATTAGCATATTAGCATACTCTTATACGACCATTATGCCGCTTTAACCATAATAATAAATATTATTATATTATATCTTTTTATATATAAATATTTCCTAATATCGGTAAAAAATGAAAAGGTTCCTTGTTTAACTAATGAAACCTAAGAAAATAGGAAAAACGATACGAGTTTAATACTTGAACAATTAAGTAAAGGAATTTTCTCAATTGTTGATAGTATTGCAAATAATAGTAACAGCCTTCACTCACACAAAAAGAAATACTTCAAGTGTTGTTAAAACCCCCTGAAGTCAGTACCGTTTCATATGGATATCATTGGTGGTTTTTATTATTATTTTTATATGTATAGTATAACAAATACAATGATTTTGATAGCTGTCATACTGTATAACTAAGGTTTTTTTTTTTTTATAATTATTATTTATTTATATTATCATACTCTTCGGTATCACGGGATGGAGCCCGGTCCTTTGAGAGGCGTGCGAGGGGACGAATCCAACTCGTAGAGGCCCTTTCGAGAATTTTGCTATATTGTATATGGATCACCAACCAGCCACCGCCACTAAATGCACAAATAGATCATGCGCCCACCCATGCATCATTATTATTATTATTTTAATTTTTTTGTTATTTTTTATTGCAAAAGTGGTGCTCTAGAGTAAAATGATAAATTCTTATATACATTTTTAACTTAGGTGCTAGTAGAAATCATCTTTGTTCCGCTATTCTTTACCCCGCTGTTGTTTCGCCCCAATCGTTGAGAAGAATACTTAATAAGTTTATAAGAAGGTATAAGTTTACCTTTAATTATGTTACTGGCCACCTTTTGGTTTAACATCTGATATCCCAAGGATCACAGTCTGAATATAGCTCCAGTCTGGCAATATTCATGAAAGTTAAGTTTTTCACAAATTTCAGATTTTCTAACAAAAATAATTATTCAGGTTAGTATTTTTTTGATATAATAAAACTTGATTAATTCTCCAATGCTACATTTCCTTACAGAAAGTATTTTATTTTACTTATAAAAATGATGTTCGTTTGAAATTATAATATTGTGTTTAATTTATGGAATTTTTCAGGTTTATTTTATTGAAAATATAATCCACATCAAATAACATCAAGAATTTTAAAATAAAATTCATTCATTTCAAAAAAAAAAAGTTTTATCAATAATTAAAAAATAAATAACACATCTGGACCTGATAAAAAACTTATTGAATTATTTATTTATAGTGTACTTTACTATTTTGCAATATATTTTGTGGACGATTTTCATACCAATTTAAAATCATAGTTTGCATCTTGAACTTCCTTAACATATAAACGACTTGGTTATTAAAATACTTTTTTCATATAATGTGGTGGCAAAGTGGAGGCTAATTTGGAGTAAGTACCTAATTCATTCGTTTTTACAATTTCGTATTTATTATTATTATAAATTATAACTGGAGTTCAACGTTGGGCTTGACTACGAAAAAATATTCCATTTTAGTAAATGAAAACACTGAATATGTTTTATACATTTCCAAAAAAGTACATAAATTTCCTAGGTTGCATGTAATATAATACAAATTAACTGTTATAAACAGTAGGTACTTAAATGCATCATGGCATGGTTATTTACCAGGAAAAGATATTCTGCTGGTTCATTTCCAGGAACAATATTATAGCCGAGGCCAACACAACAAGTTCAAGCAAATTTGAACCATCCAGGTTCGTCTGTTGGGTCAATCCTCCTGAGTCTTCGGAGGCTGGTTTTGTCTACTCACTAGAGGAGCAACTCCAACTCGTTGGACCAATAAATAATTGGTTACTGTATCTTAAGTCAGTTATTCAAATTTGGTAAGAAATTATAACTACCTACTAACTTCTAACTGACCAAAATATTTGGGTAGGTACTCTAAGAAGTTTTTGTAAATGCATATAAGATAGCCAAGAAAATGTTTGCTATACGTTTTTTGTTGTTATTATTAAAAATTATTTTTACCAAAAAATACTAAATCTTCTTAAATAAGTAAGTAAATAAGAAAATATTGATAAGACTACTTAAGTGGCTGTTCATTGCATTAAGGAAAATCAAAACTTTTGTTTCCTTAAGTTTAGAAATTCATAAGAATTTTTAACATGACTTAGAGTTAGCCCGTATAAACCATCAACCTAAATTTCAGAATTCCTTATTCTGAACACTTACTGAAGGTAGGTAAACGAAGTTTATTTATTTATGGGATTTTTTTATAAGTAGGCTGTCATAGGATCCACCAAAACATTTACAGGATGTTAGCAGGCAACACTGGTTCAGCCAGGTTGCGGCTCAATAGTCTGCCTCAGGCATATCAAAGCAAAGCTTGACATAGGTATAAATACTACAAGTAGTATATTATTATACTCTGTGACATAGGTAACTTGTATAAAAGTTCACAGAGGTGGCTGCGTGCCTTGGGAAGCTAGGCCCACAGGACAAAGCCCTTATCTAAAGGTCTTGTGGCCCATAATTCTATACCGCTTACAACAGATTAACCAATTTTGTAAGTGAAGTCAGATGTCCATACTACCAGGTGTCCAGATTAACACAGAAAAGTGCTCAAACACCCCTCTAATGGCTAAATCGACACTAATCTTGTTGGTTTCCGTAAACAGTATGATGTAAGATGTAAGTAAAAAACCATACTATGATGATGTAGGAAAGTGTTTCCCAGGTTTTTATTATCAGTGGGACACCCGTATTAGATGAACTCTAAATGCTGTAAAATAGCAACAAAATGGCAACCATAAACCAAACAAAACAAAATCGTACAATTAAATATTTTAAAAAATTTCAACTTACCGAGGTAGGTTATACCTACTATGTATTGGCAATGTTTAAGTTTTGTAATCGGTAACTGCAAATAAAATTCCCAGATGAAACATCCAAGGTACGTAGGTACTTGACTTCCTGGAACACGTCAAGACCTGTGTTGACCGTTCTTGTGGAGCGGTGGCGGTGGCGTTCTGAGCCCCGCCGAAGCAGCGAACACAATAATAAACTTCTTTCATCTTATGACGAAATCTTAAAATTATTATCACTTAATACTGGTAAAAAAGATTAAATTATGATATAATTACAAAAAATATGTGTGTCGTGGCCGAAACACTAAAACAGGAATGACAGGTGTATTGATTGATTGAAATTGAGAGACCAATGACCATAGATAAGTTTTTTCTTTTAAATTTATTCTCTCAAACAGTGTGAACGTGGCGAATCCTGGCGGGGTACTACATGTCTACTAATGCTAATCTTGAGGACAAAACACGAGTATAACTTACAAATTGTAGAATTGTAATTGTAATTTACAGGCTACAATTTACAAGTTTTTGTTTAATAAAAAAAACGAGTTACAAGTTTACAATTGTAGAAAATTTACAAATTGTAGAATTGTAGCTACAATTTTACATTTCTCTGTTTAATAAAGGTTTTCTTCTTACAGGTGAAAACTTACATATTTGTAAAGAAAACAGCTTTATTGAACGCACAATTGTAATAAAAAGTTTACCATATTTGTAAATTGTAGTAAAATTTCTACAGGTGGATCGTCATGTGTCAGATATTTACAATTTAGTGCATCAATCTATAAAAGTGTTTTTTTTTTGGAAAAAAATGTATGAGTAGTAGGTAAAGCAGTGTAGTTATAGGTTTAGACTGTTTTAAGTACTACAACTGTACTGTTTGTTTTTAGAATACTATTTGAAATACTTAAAAATTACTAAGGACCAATATCTGACTTGACCAATATTTGACTGCTCCGTGGCTCAGTTGGCAGTGCTGTGGACTGAGTAAGCGTGTGCACCCTTGTTCGATTCCCGGGCGGGGCGAATATTGATATGATTAATATCGATCGATATTTGTTTCCGGTCTGGGTGTAATGTTCGTCTCTGTGTGTGTTTCGGGCACCCTAGATACAGATTCTTCCTAGTTAGGGGCTCTCCTAGTTAGGGCTCTGAGTGTGATGTGTTATTATTATTTATTATTAAATCTAACGCACTAGGGAGCCCTTTTTTTTGATAAAAAGCCTTATGACTATGACTTCTTTTTAGAGTGGCGTCACTGTTCGCGTTAAAGGACTCTTAACAAGTTTATTAATTTTTATTTTCGTATAAACTTGTAGCTACAATTGTCATAGAAATCTGCAGGGGTTTTCTAAACTTGAAAACTTTTATTAAACGGCACTTGTAATTGGAATAGGTAATAGTAAGATTGTTACCTGTAAAATTGTAAAATTGTGGGGTTTATTAAACAGCACTTGTATTATTAAACAGCACTTGTAATTGGTACAATTGTGAGGTTTTTACCTGTAACATTTTTACAATTTGTAAGTTTTATTAAACAGCACTTGTAAAAAAACCTTACAAATATGTAGCTTTTTTTCACAATTGTGGACTTGTAAGTTATATTAAATGGGGCCCTGGTGAAGGCTGCTAGAGTACACTGGATGAGGGTCGCTGAACACCGGTCCCTGTGGCTTTCTGTAGAGGAGGCCTTTGTCCAGCAATGGACGTCGTTTGGCTGAAATGATGATGATTATTAATGATATACTATTTTAGTCATACAATACATTAAAACATAACAGAACATCTGTAATGTTTTTTGGAAACTACTTGTATTTTTTTAAGTTTCTTATTATTACCAAGTAAGTGAGTCGATTCTAATCTATATATATAAAACTCTTCCGTTACTGACTGACTGACTGACTGACTGACTGACTGACTGACTGACTGACTGACTGACTGACTGACTGACTGACTGACTGACTGACTGACTGACTGACTGACTGACTGACTGACTGACTGACTGACTGACTGACTGACTGACTGACTGACTGACTGACTGACTGACTGACTGACTGACTGACTGACTGACTGACTGACTGACTGACTGACTGACTGACTGACTGACTGACTGACTGACTGACTGACTGACTGACTGACTGACTGACTGACTGACTGACTGACTGACTGACTGACTGACTGACTGACTGACTGACTGACTGACTGACTGACTGACTGACTGACTGACTGACTGACTGACTGACTGACTGACTGACTGACTGACTGACTGACTGACTGACTGACTGACTGACTGACTGACTGACTGACTGACTGACTGACTGACTGACTGACTGACTGACTGACTGACTGACTGACTGACTGACTGACTGACTGACTGACTGACTGACTGACTGACTGACTGACTGACTGACTGACTGACTGACTGACTGACTGACTGACTGACTGACTGACTGACTGACTGACTGACTGACTGACTGACTGACTGACTGACTGACTGACTGACTGACTGACTGACTGACTGACTGACTGACTGACTGACTGACTGACTGACTGACTGACTGACTGACTGACTGACTGACTGACTGACTGACTGACTGACTGACTGACTGACTGACTGACTGACTGACTGACTGACTGACTGACTGACTGACTGACTGACTGACTGACTGACTGACTGACTGACTGACTGACTGACTGACTGACTGACTGACTGACTGACTGACTGACTGACTGACTGACTGACTGACTGACTGACTGACTGACTGACTGACTGACTGACTGACTGACTGACTGACTGACTGACTGACTGACTGACTGACTGACTGACTGACTGACTGACTGACTGACTGACTGACTGACTGACTGACTGACTGACTGACTGACTGACTGACTGACTGACTGACTGACTGACTGACTGACTGACTGACTGACTGACTGACTGACTGACTGACTGACTGACTGACTGACTGACTGACTGACTGACTGACTGACTGACTGACTGACTGACTGACTGACTGACTGACTGACTGACTGACTGACTGACTGACTGACTGACTGACTGACTGACTGACTGACTGACTGACTGACTGACTGACTGACTGACTGACTGACTGACTGACTGACTGACTGACTGACTGACTGACTGACTGACTGACTGACTGACTGACTGACTGACTGACTGACTGACTGACTGACTGACTGACTGACTGACTGACTGACTGACTGACTGACTGACTGACTGACTGACTGACTGACTGACTGACTGACTGACTGACTGACTGACTGACTGACTGACTGACTGACTGACTGACTGACTGACTGACTGACTGACTGACTGACTGACTGACTGACTGACTGACTGACTGACTGACTGACTGACTGACTGACTGACTGACTGACTGACTGACTGACTGACTGACTGACTGACTGACTGACTGACTGACTGACTGACTGACTGACTGACTGACTGACTGACTGACTGACTGACTGACTGACTGACTGACTGACTGACTGACTGACTGACTGACTGACTGACTGACTGACTGACTGACTGACTGACTGACTGACTGACTGACTGACTGACTGACTGACTGACTGACTGACTGACTGACTGACTGACTGACTGACTGACTGACTGACTGACTGACTGACTGACTGACTGACTGACTGACTGACTGACTGACTGACTGACTGACTGACTGACTGACAGACAACGCAGAGCCGAAACTACTGGGCGTAGCGGGCTCAAATTTTGCACGTGGGTTCTTTAGGGAGTGTAGGTGAGCACTAAGAAGGGATTTCCCGAAATTCCCACGGGAACGGGGAAAAACGGGATTTTTGTGTTTATGAGAAATCTGCGCGGGAAAAACCGCGGGGCAGCTTCTAGTATTTACCTAAAATGTAACAAAAAAATCTTTCTTTTTAAATTTAGAAATAACCTGTATTAGAGCCTGTGGACACAGACATTTTTTTTCGCATTACTATCTGTAACACATTAAATACTATTCAGGTTTTCGCCTTGATGATTAAAAAATCGCATAATGTAGTAATTTGCAAATATAATTCCGCGAATAAAAATCACGCGAAAAAAATCGCGGTCTGGGCCTAAGTGGATATATATTTTTTATTCCATTTAGTGTCTGTCAGTTTATAATTACGCAATGGACACGCAACACCTAATCTCAAATAATGAGGGCCATTCCTACGCCCCCAAAGTCACGACTACGAATGACTACGATCCGTAGCCGTAGCGTGAATGGCAACGGAAATCGTAGCATTCATGCTGCTACGGAAATCGTAGCAGGAAACAGTGGCTCATTATTCATGAATATGTACTGACTGAGGGAATCTCAGAATAGGTCTGAGTCAAAGAAACGCTCAAAGGATGGAAGGATAGAAAAAAAAAAGGATTGTTAGGTAATTGGTCGAATATAAATTCTTATTTTTTTGATACGTTCGTTTTTTATTTACTGCTCCTTAGCTCGGTTAGCAGTAATGTGGACTAAAACACGGGGTGCACCGGGATCGATTTCAGGCGGGGCGAATATTATTAAGATAAATATCGACGTTTGTTTCCCGGTCTGGGTGTATTGTTCGTCTCTGTATACGTTTCGGGCAACATAGATACAGGTTCTTCCTAGTTAGTCAAAACCACTAAAAGAATTGCTTAAAAGGTTTTGAAATTCTTATAAACCCGTAAAATGTCGTATCGTTACTCAAACCAAGCGCAAATCTTCCATTCCTTAGTTCCTCAGCGGATGTCTGTGGCCTGTTTAATAGAATTACGGCATTACGGCTTGGAAGCTTGCTTGGCGACTCGGCGCGGCGGCTCGGCTGGATCGCGGCCAAGTGCCAGTGTACCAACTCAGCCAAGTCCTGTTGTGGTTTAATGCGACTTTAGTTTGCGGTTTTTGTTTTAATTTTTAATGAATACAAAGTATTATAAAATGGAGAACTGCTTGGTTCAGTTGGCAATGATGTTGTCTGTGAATTCAGTAGTCCTAGTTAGATTCCTAGCGAGGCTGTGTTTTTATGTTTTAAGGGGGCTCTGAATGTTATCTTACTTTACTTTACTTTACTATCCGTTATTTTTATTATATTTTAGCCGAAATTATTATTAGATACATTTTATTACAAGTAATTAATTGATCTTTAGACTAAACACTCACTTACCTATTGTTTTATAATCTTCTTTGTTAATGTTTAGGTACACGATACATTAACGCTTTTAGAAGCACTTTAAGGTATTTGGATACCAAAAGTGCCTCTGTTTCAAATCATGCCACAAATATTAAATATTTTTGCTACCTTTGTAGTTTTGTTTCTGTTAAATTAACAGCATACACCTATAGTTTTCTCGACACCTTTTACAGCAACAAGTTTTCAAAACAACTTTTGAAAATCTAAAACTAGTAAACTTGATAAATAGCTCAATTTATCTGCAGCGTCCCGTTGTCCGTGCCGGCGGGAGATTGGGCCAATCAGCAAACACCTTTATATGTGTGTCTTCGCATTTCACTATTGTGTTATGACATTAACGGCCTGTACTTTGAAGCTTCTTACCTAATTAGGTATGAGGGTCCCCCACCCTCGCAGCTGTGACATGCGCGCGTCGAAATGCGAAATGTCGCGGCAGTTTTAAATTTTATTACTTTTCATACAAGCCGAAGTTAAATCGAGATGTTTATACCTACCGCACAATTTTTCTTTCCGATTTTCGTTTCAGCGCACAAGAATTTGCGTTTAGGTAAGGTATTTGTAATAACGAGTTTTTTTTAAACCATCTGAGAAATATAAAACAGATTTCTTAATTCTGAAAAATATAGATGTAGGATTTAGTTTAGACAAGTTATTAAAAAGTAACAAGATGTAATGAATTTCACTCTGTAGAAATAAATATCAAAGTAAACCCTTTTTGTAGCCCTTTTTGTAGTGTTTTCTCAATATAAATAAAACACCACTGGTTGTTTTAATTTAAAACAAATAACGATATAGTTTGAGTTGATAACTTTTTTTATTTGGAACTAAAATCACACCCTAAGGCCTCCTTTACGAAGACGCGGCGTGTAGTGCGGGATGTCGTGTGGGTTCCGACGCAGGCGCCACCACGGTCGCCGCCGCCGCGGGCGCCGCCGCGGGAGCCGACGCGTTTCCTTATACGATATCGAACATAGGCCTATGCGCGTCTCCGTAAACGGTCTCATACTATTGCTATACATTTGATTTGGGCGCAGCACGCCCCGCACGACGCCTCGCGCAACGCCCTGCGTGCGCTAGGCAGTACATCTCAGCCGCTGTACACATTAACATGCATTCATTTTCTTGTAAATAGTGTACCTAACCATGTGTAAATATATCATCCCTTCTTCAACCTCTGGAGTTATTTCTACTGCAGGCGGGCGGACATAGGAGTTCTCTAAATTGGCGACCTACGACGATTGGATTACAAAAACCGCAAAATTTTCAACACTCGCCCCACCAGTTCCATTGTAAGTGGCGACTACCTGCCTTCTTCTGGAGGACTCTGGGGGACTTCTGGAGAAGCGCCTCGCCGACTAATATAATAATAATCATCATCATCATCTCGGCTGCCCAAATTCAAAACCTAGTAACTGGTGTTTTTGCAAAAAAACCATTTTTGTCATTTTTCGACTTACTAGGCGGTATAGATTTGATATGAACCTTAAAAAACCCAGTTTCTTACGTAATTTTAAAAATAAAATTTAATTTAAGTCTACCCAATTTGGAAAAGTTATTGAAATTTCCATGAAGTACATATTCTTAACATAGCGCATGTCGGATTACAAATAAAAAAACCTAGCAACTCAACCGACTTACTAGGTTATGAATTTGAAAGCTGACTTACTATGTTTTGAATTTGGCGCCGATTATAAAATCAATCAAATTTTGATGGAATTTAGTAAGTTACAAAAACAGTATACAAATTTGGCTGAATTAACCACGAGTCGTAACCAAATAGTAAACAAAACTTAATTCTGCCACAAATAAATCATTTGTATAACTTTTAAATGAATGCACTTCAAAAAATAACATTTTTCATTCGAAACGTACAACTAAAAATATAAATTGCTTTAAAAAGTAAACATAGTATTTCACACTTAGTTAATTAACTAAGTGTGAAATACTATGTTTTGAAATTGTTTTCATTGTCATATTTGGGTAAATTAAAAAAAAAAATAGTGGGATCGATTTAAGTGTGACTATAGTCAACAATATAGTCAAACTTTTGGTCAAACACCGAAATCGCTATTGCGTCTGGTTTCTTCGGGGCAACGAATTAAAGTGGTCGACCCGTTTTTTGGCTCTCCTGAATATTTTTGTTAAAACGAGTTACTAGGTTTTGATTTTAAGCAGCCGATCTCACACGATAGCGTCCACTGCTGGACATAGGCCGCAACCTTTACCAGGTCGTCTGACCACCTTCAGGGGTGTGAGACCAGCGTTTGGAGGGTGATTTGAGGTGAAGGTGAACCTTGAAGTGAGGGGGGGGGGAATTCCTTAAAATTAAACTGAAAAGCAAAAAATAAAATCTTTTCATCAAAAAATTAAACAGCCGAAAAAACCGAAAAGCGTTAAATAAAAAGGAAACATTTTCTATTAAGACATAAATTACTGCCTTCTTAAAGTAATTTGAGTAAGTATACCACGTAATATTGTGCTAATGTAATATTAATATTGTGTTATCGGCGCCACAGAACTAACAAAGATATGATATAACTATATAATAAGTAACCTATGATTTAAGTTTTATTTGTGGGAATAAAAAAGGTAAGTTTGTAATGCGACGGTTTTATAAATGTAATATCGGTATCAAAATTGGTTTCTTTCAGCTCCATACAGATCCTAATCAGATGTTATGGTTCATTGTTTTGACATCTGTTGTCAAATTTTGAATAAAAATAAAACGAAATACGATAGCGCGAAAACAAAAATTTGACACAGAACCGGCCTCGGCCGTGGCCACAAGGGTACTGACGGGGTAGGGAGCGGCGCGGCATGGCATCGGACCGCGCGAAAACGATGTTTTTTTTTAGTTTTTGCTGGTTTTTTGTCTTTTCGTTAAACTTAAAAATTCTTACTATAGTAGTATGTCTAAAATTTAAGGTCAGCAATTTTCATTCCAAAAATCAAATAAAAACAATCAGCGGTTTAAAAATAAAATGGAAAAAACGGAACAAAAAGGGGTAACTTTGAGATTTTTTTCTATCAACTAAAATTAATTAGATCCTATTTCCCTTTAGTATGATGACTAGATTAGATCCTTAACTAACACATATATTTTTTTCAGAATGAAGACATCAATTTTGTATGTCTCAGATTGTTTAAAAAAATCTCAAAAACACAAATTTTTGAACCACCAAGCCTTAACACATTTCTCTTAAGAACAGAATGTTGAATGTATGTAGTAGTGTGTAGTGTGCCTTCAGAAGACGATGAGTAGGAAACTCTAAAAAAGGTGTGGGAAGAACACTAGACGCTGCTCATCAATGATTCCCGGAGTCCTTCCCGAAAACGCCAAGACAGACTGGGGGGGTTTACGTTGGTGCGAGCCCTACGTACCCCCGTCTTACCCCCGAGTGACGGCAAATGCGATAGTCATTTCCGCCTGTTATCAAAAAAAAGACCCTCAAAAAAAAGATGTTCAGACGATCGTGAGAAAGTAGCTATGTACTCAATAATTATGACTCACTTAGTTATTATGGGGAGGTCTAAGGGAGGTCTATGTTCAGCAGTGGTATTCTTTCAATAAATAATTTATAAACTGGCTTTCGAATAATTTTCGTATTTGTTCAAATATAGGCCCCTTCAGGCCCCGAGGTTTGTTAGTGTTTTCAGGTTAATTGCTAAAACAATAAGGAAACTATCGCTCGTTTCTGAAGTTACGATGATTTAGTTTTTTTATTACTTTTATCCCAATAATAATTGTTTATTACTGTAATATTGTTATCTCAAGTAAGTAAAGATGACTAAAAATACTTTAGAAGTTGTTGTGTTTTGTACATTAAACTAGAGAGCGCCACGCGTCTTCGCCCGTGTATATTTCCTTCTAAATCTTTTATTTTTTCAATCACTGAGGGATTTCCGGAAATAAAAAGTATGCTATGTGTTCAGCTCGCCAGTTAAGTATTGTGCATGCGTATAACACAGAGATATACATAGTTATTACTAAGTGTTATTTATTATGACTTATTAAAATGTTAAATACCTACCTACCGTTAAACGTTTTTTTTGGAAGCAAGTAAGTAATTATATCTTTAAAAAATACTATTAAGGTTTTTAATGGAGCCATTTTTTTAATAATGGGTCGTATTAGAGTGTATTCGAATATTCTTTGTGCGTGGCGCGAGTGTCCCACTCCATATTATTTACATCAAATATCCTGAAAAGCTGTAATTATAATGATACAAAGGAACAATGCAAAAAAAACCACATTAAAATATAGCCAGGTCGCGCCGGAAAACTTGTTAGTAAATATAATAAAATTACAAAGTTTAATTTCTTTAGACAAAAGTCCGAAGTTTCTGGATTTACTCTCAGTTTCCTTCCACTGCGCATCGCCGGACATTCTAATTACTTTAACTAATATTTAATTTTACTCCGCTGGCTTCACTTTGTAAGTTAAGAAACGAGTATCTGGGTAAGTTTTATAATAATAGATATTGTTTTTACTAAAAAAAAAATTAAG
The DNA here is from genome assembly GCA_951802225.1 of Euspilapteryx auroguttella. Classification (NCBI taxonomy): domain Eukaryota; kingdom Metazoa; phylum Arthropoda; class Insecta; order Lepidoptera; family Gracillariidae; genus Euspilapteryx; species Euspilapteryx auroguttella. The sequence goes on from OX637645.1 coordinate 11,719,201, forward strand.
TGTTCCACAGTTTTGCAAGCACGAATACTTTATTTGACACTATTATTCATATACTTGAACAGATATTCAATACATCACACTTCGCAAAGTTACTCGACACCCCTCTTATTTATTTATTTAAGGTTTACAAAACAGATCGTAGACAAAGACATTAAAATTAACATAATATAAATTAGTTTCGAGCTAATCACGATTCTAAACATGTGAACACAGAAGATACAATACAAAGCAGAGTAGGCAAAATAGAGCGCAATTCCACTACAATACTATAATATTAGGACAGACTTTTTGCAATTTTTTGAGACACAATTTAATGCGTACTTACCTATACTCAATGCTTATTACCACACCTCGGCTTCGGACACTTCATCGTACAGCCTCGTGTACGTGCACGCGTATCATGCTTGTGTGAGTGAGATAAGACGTGCTTGTTGTACTGAGCGGTTATTGAGAGGTGACCGAGCGCGGAAGGCTCACTTGCTGAGGAAGTGCCCATACTGTACGTAGTACTATTTATATACTGGGCTTACAAGGTGTAGCCCAACCGTACGAATGAAGCAGTATGTATTGTCAATAATAATCTCAGTATGCGGACCCTAGCAAAGTCTCTGCGCGATCTATCATCTGATAATTGAGTAATGACACAAACAAAACCTGATTGATCGTACGTAACGCTAAATACCTTCACTTGTATGATGTATCGGAGGTCTGGACTCACGGACGTAGAACCCTCTTGCTCTAATGCATGCGTAAATACTTTTACTTTAATTAAAACGAATGTATTTAGCCTCAAAATGTTTAAACTGGTTTCAGACTAACATTTTCAAACTTTATTTATCATCATTATTGAACAAGGGTCGCCCGGGTCCACTCCTCAGCCAAGGAAACAACTGGATTTCTTCACACACTATTTATTATAGGCGAATACTACCCATATATAATATCCGCAGGACGACAATAGCGCAATGTAGGCCGTGATAGCGCTATCTACTGAGAAATTACCAAAACCTGAAAATACCTAACTCACTCTTGAACAATTATAGTCTTCAAATTCGTTCTAAATTTTAATTTGTCGTCATTTAGTAAAGACTTGTGCAAATTTACTCGTCCACTTATGATATCGTCGAGCACCTAGCGGTGGCCTGCCGGCATATTATACCTTTAGTTCTCAGTAATACTACCATATTGAGAGAGTGTGGTTTTCTAAACAACAAATCAGATCAAAACATGAAGATGTTGCAGGAGGGATAAAACTGTATAATTTCTATGTCTATAGAAACATATCTATATCTTCTAAGTACATATAAATATGTTTTTTAATTAACTTTAAAGGCATTTGAAGACCATATAAGTTAGCATTTGTGATACTATTAAGAATTAAATGCATCAAATATTTTTTGGCAAACAGTTTAGCCAATCAGTAAATCAGTAAACGACTTAATTTTTTTCTGACAGTCGGTGATCAATATACTAAAATAAGTAAATAATCTAAGAAATTTGGAATCAATATGGAAGTTCCACTTTAACTAAAATGTACACAATATGACTCCGGTAAGAGTTCGGTGCCAAAGCTAAAGTAAACATGCGTAACTTGAAATTCGAGTTAACCAAAGTTTGTGACTGCTAATGGTTCCGACATTAATCCTGAGTGGCATTGACGCACACGGGAGACACTTATGTGGAGCAGCTGTAGTGTCAGCTCACACGATAGAAAATATTATACCTCGCTATAATGGATTAAGGCTATGTTTTTTCGCACAGAGCCTAACAATAATTTAGAACATAGTTTTAACTGGTTACTGGTACATGACGATGTCAAATACAAATTCCAAAAAAAGTTTTTGGTAACTTGTTCTTATGACGTCTAGTTATTCCAATAGTAGATTGTTTTTTGTTTTGTTAAACAACAACAAGTATAACTGGCAAGATATATTGGTGCAGGAAAGTAGAGTTTCAGATTTCTAATTCCTATGCAATCTTTTACTTACTTACCTATACAGTTACTTAAATAGAGAACAAAATCCAAAAAATGGCTAAATTGAAATGCCAGAGAGCATAAATAAACCACACATGTGACCATCGTGTGCGAACTTCAGTTACGTCAACAGTTTAGTTTACGTCGTACTGAAATTAATGCGCGATTTATGGCGGAGATTTATTAGATTTTATGTCTTCTCAGCGGATCTGTGGCGCTACGCATTCATTTGTTTATTATACGTTCAGCAAACAGGGAGCTAGAGACGATCACCGCAAACTCTATATCAATAGCTACACTACCTATATTTATATAATGGAAAGCGTATTTGAATGTTGGTGGTCGTCAATTATCTGTATAAGGTACAGTGGTAGACACGAACGGTGTAACGCCTTTGTCTATAATCTCGTGCGCACTAGACTGTAATACCAAAGAACAAGAGCTATTTTGCAATACAGACAAAACCGGAATTTTTACGCCGTCCGTGTCCGCCACTGAACCTAAGCAAAGCATTTTAAATTTTTAATGTCTTATGCATCGCTGTCATGCCAGGAGCGTGAAATCAAAAAATATTCTTTTATTCCTATGATATTTTGTAAAATACTCCTCCATCACTCAAATTACGAAAATAAACCAAAAGCTTCAGTGGTTTAAAATAGTTAAAGCTTTTAAAATTGGCATTACAGAGAACACACGGGCCTTAAGTTACAATTTAAATATCCCACGTTGAACCAACATCAATTCTTTGTCATACTGTATGCGCAGTTAAATTTTCTGTTTAATCAATGTAACCCTACACTTTAGCTCCCTATTAGCACCGCTAGAAGCACCAGCCCTATCATTATCCCAGGACACATCGCACTGACCACCCTTCGCCCTATTAATAAGGGTGTGACGAAGTACAGGGGTAGCAATTACTATGTATGTATGATTTCTCTGTGTCCTCGTCCAAGTGTTATGTTTGCCTTACCGTTGTTTCAAGTGAAACAGATTTCTGTCGCGACTGGCTCTGGCGAAATGGTTTAATAGTTTGTTATTTAAATAAAACCGCATTATAAGGCGTTTTTAGAGAAATAACTGGCCACTAATATTATAGAGCTCCTGGCAATTCGACAATGGCGACAATCGACATCATCAAGACGATTTAAGAAGGTCATGTGCGCGCGAGTGAATTAGAATAGTGGTAGCAGTTGAACTGTCCACAAAACCACGCTCGTGTCTGGACGGCTGATCGATACGACGAATCTCAAGATAGATTATGTGGTGAAATTAAATTTGGGTTTATTTTCTTAATACTAGTAAAACTTACCAAAGACCAAAGGGATCATAATCAACCCCCAGGAAAGGCGTTCTAATTGAAATGTTGCAGTCCAGATAATGTCACTGCACGGGGTAGTGTTATGTTTCTTGGGGTTGGGGAGGATTAAATGAATTAGAGATTGCTTTGGAGATTATTGTCAAATGTTTTATGTTGCAAACAACTAAATGCTACGTACGAATATGAATATGAATTTAGTGATGTTATAAAAGTACAAACTGTTGACGAAAAGGCTTTAAAGAAAATATTTTAGGTTTTATTATTGCTTCGGTGGATTGTTCGCTTAGAGCGTATTGATGACTTATGATTGACAAAAGAAATTCACAGAGAAAATGCTTCAGAAACGATTTGGAGAGGTAGGTCATCGAGAACGTTTACTGATCAAAACGGTGACGTCTCAGGCTAGGCCGCCTGAATAGTTAACAAAACCGTCGTGCATGTATGAATAAAAAAACAGCACAAGAAGAATTTCAGGATCATAAAAAACGTTGGTGATCAATTGTATCTGCCTACTCCGAAGGAAAACAGGCGTGACGCGTATGTTTGTTTTAAAACTATACTATACAAGTAAAAAAAAACTTTAGTTCTCTTTAATGATTAATTAATTGATCAATTATGATCTTATCGTCTTAAACAACTTTAGGGTGCAAACAAACAAAACTGAAAATCTTAAAATTCATTTTAGAACCGAAAACCGTCTCTGGCTGTAAAATATGACCGATATCGCTGACTTGGGCAATTAGGGAAGCCGTGGCCGCTCATTAGTTCTGCGGATCATTAGCCAGGGTTTTGCTGGCCGGGGGCCGACGAAATTCTCGCGTTTGCAGACCAAAGAGTTTTTTGTTGGGTTTTCTAATAGTTCTAAAATCTGCATCGTCATTAAGATTGCCTGACCTCGCTTTAATGAAATATGACAGTAGCCTCTCGTTGAGCAATATTTCAAAGTAAAAAATGTTCGTGCCTTAATCCGATCCCGCGTCACCACAGAAATAATATCTTACTTATCAGATTGATTTTAGATATTAAAATAGGTTATTTCGGGGCAATATTATATTTTGCCCGTACTGGATTTGCGGTTTTATCAAGCGCCACAACGGCCAATACGTTAACAAATAATGTCAAAATGACAGCATCCACTTAATTTCTGTGAAATGATTGATGTAAATCTCGTGTAGATTTATATAAATATATAGTACCTAGCAATAAAGTTGTTGTTTGTTTAAAGTTCTAAAACAAAAGACAATCTTCTTTTGTGAAAATCACGCCAATCTCTCAACAATGCTCTTTAGAACTATGTTGTTTGGGTATTTTTCCTGAAAATGTTTCCTAGGATTTTCCCAAGTCACCGTTATCGCTTTGGACACAAAAGACGCGATAAGCTGGTCCATTAATATCAATCAGGATCGTCGTCTGTCCGTCTGTCCGTCGATAGAGTGATAAGTCTGATAAGCCTAGGCTTTCAATAAACTGCGACAGAGATTTTGTTTTGGAGCCATTTTCGCGACCTTTTTAGCTTGGGAATATTGGCTGTGGGAGTCGAAATTAAACTGCCTACTCAACCGGTTTATATTTTGATAAACTTTTTTTTCGATTAAGAATTAATTAATAGATGTTTAGAGATAAGTCATAAATTTAGTGGTGTGTAAAAAGTGTGTTTTAAGTTGTTAGAAAAAGGTTAAAATAAGTAAAAGACGATTTTGTGTAAATTATAATAAAAAAAATTTGTAGGTATTTGTTAAATTTACTAAGAGACTGTTTTCCGTTATAAAGTAGTTTTATTTTCCAAATATGTCAATTTACCCAAACTAGCCATAAATTTGAGTTCGCCTTTGTTTTCACTGCACAGTTTAGCATATAAATTGCAAGACAAAACTACAGATGACTGGAATTTATGCGTCTGAGAACGTTTCGGTACACGTAAATATTGTTCAATGGCCTGTAAAGACAATTTATGAGCTAACTACCGACCACCATGCAGGCTGCCCCTTGTCTGTGACGTGGTCGTTTGCCGACCAAAATGGCGGGAAACTGTCGCACCGAGTCTGTGACGTGGTCGTTTGCCGACCACCCGCCATTTTGTTTTTTTTAATTTTCCTTTTTTTTATTATTTTTTTTCGGTTATTTTTAGGCGTTTTGGACTGGTTGCCTTTGCCTCATCCCATAAATACCAGAAAACACGATTTAAAAAAAAAAAATAAAAAAAAAATATTCCTTATTTTTTTTTTTTTTTAAGAAAAACGTTTTTCCGGATAGCCCATGTGACCGTGTCCGCCTGCCGACCTCACAGAAAGGGTAAATCAAAACAAAATGGCGGATTTTCTCTCACAGACCAAAGGTTAAAATAAACTTAAATTATTAAAAAAATAGCATTCTTTTTGTATGAGGCTAAACTAACAGCCTAAAGAAGGTGCACAGACCCTGTGGAAAACAGAAATCCTACTAGCCAGACTGAGCCCTTCTCGCGGCATTCTGTCGACACACCTCGGACAATAGAAAAAAGCGCGTTGCTTATCGCACAGAAGAAACTCGTGTACGAGCACGCGTATCATACTTCTGGGAGTGAGATGAGACGTGCGACGCTGCTTTATTGTAATGAGCGGTAACTGAGAGGTAACCGAGAGCGGAAGAGCTGCACTTGCTGAGGGAGTTAGGTAGTGCCCATTCTGTATGTATTTATTATACTGTGCTGTCGCTCAGAACCATCCGCAAAGCCAACGATGGGGCTGGAGCCGCTAAGAGAAGCTTGCAAACGATATCATCTCACACAAGCGAATATATTCATCTACCTATATACTTAGCACCCAATTTACAGGAGTCCAACTGATCCCTCGGAGTGATAAACAAACCGACATCCAACACCCGATTTATACTAAGTCCGACAAATGAGGTTAAGCACGCGAATTAGCACCCCTAGCCCTGATGTGTCATACTGCATGTGGCAACCCTAACTGAACGAGTAGGGTGTGAAATAGCCTTTAATTGTAGTTATTATTTTTGTTTATATGTAAGACATGGTATGTATGTATGGGATGGTATCTTTGTATGGCATGGCTGAATAATACAAGAGTTTCTGTGGTGTATTTTTTTTTTTAGTTTTTGGAAGGGAGATACTAGCACTTTTAAACTAATGTAGAAGATGACTTTTAATCTAAGGCGCTACTATAGACTCATTACATGCTAGGTAATCGTGGCGTGGCTATAATATTTCAAAAATAAAACCGAGCAAATGCTACGATTTGTAGCAACAAGGTTAAAATGATGGTCACAGGTTGTTGATTTTCAAATAGCCATTTTACCACCACAGGGTCTAGTTTTTATTATTTTTTTCTGAATAGCTCTTTTTCCTGCTTTCGGTTTATAGTTAGTTTATTTAATAATTCAACTTATCTCTCGTTTAGAATCCTACGAAAGTTTATAAATTTACGGTTCTTGTTATTTTCCGGTGACATATTATATACTCTATTAAACATTCGTCTATAACGTTGTATATTTCCAGGTAATAAAGTCTGTAATCCAATTTGTTTCACGCTGCACGCGCGGAATTATTGTCGTGTTTTCTACCCCATTAGTCCTTTAGAGCTGTATTCTATGATGTTATTATTATTTGTAGAAAACATTTCAGTTACGAATTTTTATTTTAGTTTACTTAACCTTTTTTTTATTTTATTGCCAGCTTTTTTAAAGTATGACGATGTTTTAGAAATTAATTTATTTCGAAACATATTCGCTAGTTGTGGTGGGTACGCGTCTGTCCTATGTATGTGTCGTAATAAGATTTGATAATAGTTTTTTTGCAAAAAAAACTAGGGATTTTGCGAAAACCCGGATAATTTGATATAAGCATTACTTTTTTTTTCAATCATCCTAACATAAAGCAGTTTTATTGCAAAAAAAAAACCTAGTATAATTGAAAACTTTGAAACCTTCCTTAACTCTGATTGGATATATTATTGCTTGCTGGTAAACTCTTATTCTGATTGGTTCTCTGTAGCGTCAACGGATATTTTAACGATCTCAGTTAGTGAAAGACATAGGAATGTAAAAGTACTATACCGCAAACCTACTTAGTTCTAGAATATTTTAAGAGCCAAGCCATTACTATCGCGGTCGAAGTAGTCACGCGGCGTTTTAAACGCTAAATAACTCGCCCCAAATATCATCAACTCCAAAACGGTCCATAACGATTTAAATTAAACACCATGAATCCGTCCCTATTCAAATAACTCCTCAAGATGGCGCGAATTTGCATTAACTGTTATGATCGCTCGTTAAACGTCTAAGTACTGGAATAAGGGTATTTGGTTCTATTTAGGACATTCGGAGTTAACCACTGAGGCGATTCTTAAAATTGTTATATTAGGTAGTTAACAAAAATTCTTTACGCAACGAATGATTTCAAAAACGTTTTTTTTTAAAGGAAGTTGTTTGTGGATTGATTTGGTGGTTTCAGTTTTGAATGACTGTCTCTAAATATTGTTTTTTTTTTTATGACACGAGTCACGGTCACGACGATTTTAAATAAAAGAAGTGATTCAGCTAGCTCTAGCTATACCAAACAAATAAGGTTTCCAAATCGAAATAGGACAAAAAAAAACTAAACTAAAGTTTAGGGAATATTGTAAGTTAAGGCGCTTAAAAATTCAATTTTTTTACTTATTTTTAAGACATATTATTTTCTATTTCATAAAAAGAAAAGACAAATTATTATATCAACATTATAACAAAACTAAGTGACTCTATTTAAAAACAAGTTCAAACACGAGTTAGTTTAAGAATCTACCCTCATCGCTAGAAGCCCTACAACTATTTCTATGCAACTCGTAAATTTACAAGTCAAAGAGAAGCCTGCTCGATATTCCTTTAATTCTAAACAAACGTCCCCCATTCCGGGACAAGTCAGTCGATATTAGCAGTTGTCAGTTTTCTCCTAAGAGGGCCAGTTGTGTGTAACGCTGACTCATTTCCGGTGACGGCACGGGAAGGAAGTCGATCGCTCCAGTTTTCTTGGAACTTAATGTAGACAGTTTGAATGACCGATTTCTTTCTAACGTACTTACGTTAGAAAGAAACGACGACTTCGTCAGAGGCCCTATTACGGCCGCTTTTGCAATATTGTTTTTCATCCTCTAGAGTGTCAAAGTCAATACAAAAAAAAATGCAAAGAGGACGCAAAGCAATATTGCACAAGCGGCGGTAGTTGGCCCTGAGGATAGGCCCTTTGTTGCTCCCTTGCAAATTAAAATAACGCATCACATTCAGAACCCTAAAACTAGGTACTTACCAGGTAGAACTTTATCTACAAAAGCTGGAAAGGAATCTACGTAAACAAATTATGTGCCCCTAAGTTACTTTAGCACATTTTTAAAGCTATTTGCCAAATTACAAAGCCGTTTGCTAGAAACACGCAAAAATCAATTCGTCGAATTGCCTCAAAAGGGTGCTTGCTGCTAGCCAGTACTCGCATGCACTTTTAATCAACAAATCTACGGCCCAGACGACGCACCGCCCCGCCATTACTGCCCGCCCTCCGAAAAAGCAGGATGAAGATGGGCAGATAAAATTTTCGCAGACAGTGAAAAATTTAGAAGCGGTATTTTATTCTATATAGGTACTAACTGACCCGGTGAACTTCGTACTGCCAGCAATGTCGTATTTTGATCGATCCCTAACATTATTAAAAATATAAAGCCTTTGTTCATCAGGGTTATTGTAGGTTTCTAATGGATAAAGATTTTTTTCAAATCGGTCAAGTAGTTTTAGAGCCTATTTGATTCAAATAAACAATTAATAAAATCGTCCCACTTTACAACTATAAGTTTAAACAAAGATTTATAGGGCTCTTACACTAGACTTTGCTCTACACTCACTAGCCCAATAGTATGATGCCATAACAGAAGAGAATTGGCTAATGATGATAATGGTGGTAACACACCTCGGACACTTCATAGCAAAAAAATCGCGTTGTTTCGCGCACAGCCGAAACTCGTAAACGTGCACGCGTATTATGCTTGTGAGTGAGATAAAACGTGCGACGCTGCTTTATTTGTACTGAGCGGTAACTGAGAGGTAACCGAGCGCTGGGGAGCCGCACTTGCTGATGGAGGCAGGGAGTGCCCAATGCCCATGCTGTATGTAGTACTATTTATTATACTGTGCCAGAGAGGAGAAAAGCTATCTGTTGCTTTCCAACAAAACGCGCTGTCTATAATTTCCTTGGGTCTAAGCTCTACGTCGGATAAGCGCATATATGTGTGTGCAGTGTCGGATTTTCTTTCCGATTTGCTAATTGGATGTGTGGATTGTGTGATTGGGAAATTGGAATTGGCTTGAGGATTTGAGATAAGGATAAAGTAGTGCGGGGCTTAAGTCCGGAGATGCTCTCTTTATTGGAAGATAACTTTTATTTGCATTACTTGGCTTACAAAACCCGCTTAGTTTGCATTGAAAGATAGTGATAAGACTTCAGTTAGGTACCTAAATTATTTTATTTTATTTTTATTTACAATATAAATTCACAGCACATTAAAATTTATCTTAATAGTAGAGTTCTACATTATTGTGTTGGCCACTTGAGTGTCCTAATTTTTGTTATGTATTTTAATCGTGCCGTGGAAAAAATACATTTTCTTTCTTTCTTTTTTCTTTAGTTATACAATACTTAGGGCTATTACGGATTTTTATTACTTACGATGATCTTTTGTATAAGCGAGCTATCTACATGCAAATCAAAAAACAGACGAAGAACATGCAATTTTAATGCAAAGAAGTAATCGAACCCTAATATTCAATTCCAAAAATGGACCAAAATTTCTTTTTCCTCTTCAGTGAAAGCTATATTATAATAATAATAATAATAACACATCACACTCAGAGACCCTAATTAGGATAAACCTGTATCTAGGGTGCCCGAAACACACACAGAGACGAACATCACACCCAGACCGGAAACAAACATCGATATTCATTATATCAATATTCACCCCGCCCGGGAATCGAACCCAGGTGCTCACGATCACTCGATATTGAAAACCACATCTCCTAATTGTCATGTCCTTTTAAGACAACACTTTCAAACTCTCGCTTTGTCAAATCAGAGGCTTTTCACAAAATAAAAATGTGAATCGACCCTAACGAACGTAACCGCGCAATGACAAGCTTGTTCCGCCGCCCTATAATTACCCTGGCAACTTTCGTGAACTGAGGTTTCAACCATGATTTGCTAACGATGATTTGGCGTCCCGTTGATTAACAACAGATATCTATACCAATATTATAAAGAGGAAGGATTTGCTTGTTTGTTTGTTTGTAACGAATAGGCTCCGGAAATACTGAACCGATTTGAAAAATTCTTTCACTGGTAGGAATCTACACTATCCCCGAGTGACATAGGCTATATTAGATTTTCAAAATAATTAGGGATCCTTACTTAAACTCGAATAATGTAGCCCAAGGTGCGTTTTTTCCGTTGTTTACATATTTTGACAGTTGGTGGTTTGCTGTTGTAGTTTTTTTTAATAGCTCATTCTAGGCAGTCAAAAGAACATAGTCTATAGAGTCAAAGTGTTTAGTAGTACATTATCTTAAGTTCTGTGGCGTAACGAAGTTTGCCGTGCCAGCTAGTAGTTATATAAAAGTTAACTTATTGTTTATGGCACACTTCTTGTATACAAACTGCTATACAACAAACTACAGCGCTTTCAGTTGAAAAAGTATCAATACACAGTAAAAAACAAAGTCGCTTGCCGCGTCTGTCTGCTATAAAACTATGCAACGGATTTTGATGTCGATTTTTAATGGAAAGATTGACTCTAGAGGAAGGTTTATATAGGTATTGTACATGCACAATAATAGATTAGGCGGTAGGAAGTTCGCCGGATCGACTAGTAATCAATAGTTATGTAAAGACGGGGTTTAAAAAGTCATTTAAGGCGGTAAGTCACGGTATGGCGCGAAATTCAAAAATTTTCGCGTTTTTTAATTATTCTGGCGAAAGTATTCATTTTTAATAAAGTTTTAATGAATTCGCGTATGTAAAAAACCATTTCTCACATTTTAATACAACGTTTTTCGAAGACAGACCTACTAATTTTGTGTTTAAGGACCTAACTTGATTTTTGGCCTTTATGTCCTTAGGCACAAAATCAGTAGGTCTGTCTTTTAAAAACGTTGTATTACAATGTGGCAAATGGTTTTTTACATACGCGAAAACATTGAAACTTTTAAAAATATGTATACTTTCGCCAGAATAAATAAAAAACACGAAAAAATTTGAATTTCGCGCCATAGCGAGAGTTACCACCTGAATTCGAATCTTGAACGGATAAATAGCTTTGTATTCGTAATACTTAGTTGTCTTTCACATAATTCAACGGAAACTACGAGTAGAGGTGTTCCGTTCCTCAGGTATTCTAAATAATGTATAAGGCCGCTTCAGACAAAGGACCATAAAGCTCGCGCTGCGGCCAAGAACCAAGAACTGCCCTTTAAATATTCTATTCCTTAAATATTTGAACTCTCTATTATCTAAAATGGGAATGACAGAAAGTACTTAAATAATGTTCTTCTTTTTAGGTTGGAACATATTATACCAAGAATCTTACAGTACTGAACTACCTCGCCTCTCACAGTATAATAGGATACTTTACCAAATAAGATACCTATCAATAGCGATTAGATTAGATGTAGTCTAATTGACTTTCAATAAGTCATATCTTGTATCCTATATTGAATAAAGAATTATTTGATTTGATTTGGTTTTTTTTTATTATATTACAGCAGTTTCGTTATAACCACGGCGTCAAGCTGCCAGCTGGCTTCTTGTCACGACTCACGATGGTATAAATTCACAAACTCGTCGTGGGTCCGGTTTGATGCGAGGTATTGCCTCTGCCTAACTCTTCCGATAATATAGACCTGAGATTGTGTTATGTTCATAATTGACTGCTCCGTAGCTCAGTTGGCAGTGATGTGGGCTGAGTATGCGTGTGCACCTGGGTTCGATTCCCGGCGGGGCGAACATTGGTATGATGAATATCGATGTTTGTTTCCGGTCTGGGTGTGTAATGTTCGTCTCTGTATATGTTTCGGGCAACCTAGATACAGGTTCTTTCTAGTTAGGGGCTCTGAGTGTGACGTGTTATTATTATTATTTTTATTATAATTCAGTACTCTCAAGCTAAAAATTTCCACGTAAGTTATTTTTACAAATAAAGCCTTAAACCTCGAGGTCACAGGAGGAGGTCCAAACAATAGACAATTAGACAATAACCCGGGTCTGAATAGCTTAATCTTCGGGGAGACGTTTGCGTTTTCCTTTTTCTTTGTTGCCTCATGAACTGGCAGTTAGTACTCGCGTTTTTATTTTTTTATTTATCATCATCATCTAACCCGAGAGATGGACATAGACCGTTGGACATAGGCACCACCACGGGTTTAGACTATTATACAATAAGTGTTTTGTTGTTAGCTACGAATTATTTCGTATTTAGTTATCTACGAACACAGATGTGTGAGAAAATGTCTCAATTTTCCAATTTTTGATTGATCAATTCTCCTCCTGGAAAACCACATAACAGAGGAAAAAAAACACTAAACACACAAAAAGTCTTATCATATATTTTGTGTCCATTTCTCGCAAACTTGTGTTAGCAACTCAGCGGATCCATTGAGTAATGGGTTTGATTTGAGCGTTTAAAAAACGCTTGTCCGTGAACGTACCGACTAACGCGCGACTCCCCACGTTCGCCGACCCGGTTTTCGTCCCGCAAATCTGAAGACGCGTCATTTGCACTTTAACCAAAGAAAACAAACACCGCCCGGATGAAAAATGAAATTTCATTCGCAGGCCCGCGACATTGTCTGCCGGCCCATTATATCCGTTTAAATGATGAGATAATTTTAAATAGGATTTTTATATTATTTTTCTCTCTTTTTTGCCATTGCAGGTAGGTAGGTAGGTATTAGGTATCGTGTTTGTTGGGGAAATAATTTATTCTGATTATGAAGTGCTTTGCAATCTTGCCGATTTAGCGTGAGGTATGTCTCTGTCATTTCTTTGTATTAGAAGGAAAAGCTTATTATTCCTGTTAAAAACAGTACCGAACCGAAAGTAGCGAACTCACCAAAGTCTCACTTACCTTCACAAGATCATTCATGGTGCTCTGGCGTCTCCTTCTCTAGTAGCTTGTATACCATTTAATATTAAAATGTTTTCTCGTCGTCCCCGTCTGTTTTCATTACCAGTATTTAAAAACAAGGTATCCTTCTACAACCCAATTATAAACATGAGTCGCGAGTACAACACCCTGTCCCTGCAACATCGTGACCTAGACATTTTTAAAAACCGTAATAGTTATTGTTTTTCGCGTCATTTGAGAAAACTGAACTCTGGAAAGTAGTCCCTAGTAAGAGCAGCAATTAATATGTTACTCTCTGCATGTGCATGTGCGTTATATTATTGTTTAATTTTAATATCTGAATCATTTTATCATTGTATTAATTCGTTAAATTAGTTTAACATCTTTAAAAATAAGGAAAAAAAAAGTTGTTTTATCATGTCGTGTGTACACGTTTTTGGAACGCAACCTAACATGAACCAAATTGTTTTACTCATTTGAATGCTTATTTAATTGTGTACTGTTGTGTCACCTAATATAAATAAAAATAAATAAAATAAAATAAAAGTACCTGCTCGTAGTTACTAAATAATAAAATTATGTGCATCAAACTGAATTCTCTTCATCAAAATTAATTTAAAAGCAAACCTAGGAACTCAAGTTTCTGTAGTATTACTGAGTGTAGTATTAAATACAAAACCAAGGAAACATTGAGGGAAACCAAATAATTATACCGGAATAATGGGAGCAAATCATCCTGTGGGGTGACGACAAGCACCGCAAATGACCCCAAATTATTCGGTACGAATAGACTTATTATATCAATAGGGTGCCCATGCTTGAGTCTTTATTGTTCGCGCACATGAGAGCTACTAATATGGCGGCGGCAGTGTTACGGATAGTTGGAATACCAGTATAGCAGTGAAGGGCTAAGTAGAACCGATTTTTCAAGTTATTTATTTCTGGTGATTAAATAAAACGCGAGTGGTTAAGGAGAAAAAATTAGTTGTTTTTTTATTAAAAGGCATTTTATTGTTAATCTTATCTACAAAACAACACAAAAATTAAAATAGATACATTTTATTTTTACCTCAAAGGTGACCAAAAGTGGTCATTTAAGTTGTGTGTTATATAAAAATTCTCCGACTCAACTTTTTCGGAGGGTAGTATTATGGAACTTCATACTGACCACCGGAACAGAACAGATGGGCTATTACGGCCGCTTTTTGCAATATTGCTTTGGGTTTTTTTTGTAAGACTTTGACACTTGGAGGACAAAAAGCAATGTTCCAAATGAGGCCGTAAATAGTACCCCTGTTCCGAGTTGAGTCAGGGGGTTAGTGGCCTTTTATGTTTCCAAACGAAAGACGCAACTAACTCTGTAGTAAGCGTGTGCGCTTAAGTACTTACACTCAAACGGTAGGGTGCCCAATAACAATTGAATTTTAACGAACTTTGAAGACAAGGGTCACACATCTGTGGCGAGATTTCTTTCTAAATCTAAATCCTATTTAGTTTGTGAATTTTTGGTTGACGCAATCTGAAAATAATTTCGCACATAGTGAGCCAGAAATTATAATGAAAACAGCTGTCCCGGCGAAGTTCGTATCGCGCAATACAATTTGTATGGGAAAAATTAATTGTTACTCTTACTAACTTCCTCTCAATTTTTTCATATTTTTGTCACCTTTTAAACTTTCCCCTAGCTAGGCTCCTAGGAATAAAATTTATAGAAACCTAAGAGCGTAAGTAATGCATGTAGCATTCTAGCCCCTGCTACAAAATTGCAATTAGCTAAATTGTTGTCAATTAGTTCACTTATGCATGTGACGCGTGCTGCCTAATTACAGGGCCCTTTGAACTAAGATCACTAGATGTTTGATTTAAAGTAGTCTTTCATGGTTCAACATGATGGTTACTGATACTTTTTCATAATATTTTTTCATCAATAATTCTGGTAATTATTTTTCTCAGGAACCTATTGAAACCCCTTTTTAGAAAGAAGATAGCGTAAAGTGACGAATCGTTAAATGATGATGAATATAATTAAATCTTTAATGTATCTTTTGATTTAATAAAACATTTAAAAAAACGTCTCGAATATATGACATATATTTTTCTGGAAATCTAAAAGACAGAATAAGCAAATAGCTATAGTAACATTGGTACCGTTTGCAACGAACGTTCGAAAACAATTCAGAAACAGTGTTCTAATTTCAAAAGCAGTCTGTAAAAAAGAACATTATTTTCATTGTACTTTTTTAAGTACTGGCTGGTCAGTACATTTTTATTTCAATCTAAATTCACATCTGTTAAATTTTGAAGTAAAAGAATGCAATCACATATACAAACTGAATTCATTCCACAAATTGGACACCCGCGGCTCTCTCCCGTGGCCTGTGACGTGACGACGTGACGCAAATCAACGTCACAACGATGCTTCATTGCGTCGCGTAGTGACGCACGTGACGTGCTGACGCGACTGACACGCTGATTAGTGACGACGCACGCGCCGGTCACGTGCCAACGTCACGATTATGACGCTCAAATTGTTGTTCTTGTTAAAAAAAACAAAAGCCCTTTTTTTTTAAAAGTTAATTGATAAAAAAAAAACTTTGCACAGACAGTAAAATATATTTTAAAAAAAAGAGCTGCCTTTTTTTAACAAAAAGTATAAAAATCTAAGTAAGTATTTTTTCTCCTACCTAGAAACATTTTGAAAGTAATTTATTTTGAGGTTTTGAACTTAATTTCCTACGCACGAATTAAATTTATCAAAAACTGGGGGTGTTTGTGCGTTCGTGCTAGCTAGTCAAATCTTGTTTTCCCATTCATTGATCGAGAAAATTATGCTCGAATTATACGCGATTATACTCTGATGACATCACGCATCTGCTCTCACACAATATAATAGTGGATATCGGTGCGTTATTGCGTGAAGATTATTAACACTATTCAATATTCCATTCTTGGTATAGTTTGTGGGTATACGCCAGTCAGCAAATTTCTGTTATGCACGTAACCTTTCAGGACAGAAGTCCAAATTGCTATAATACCATTTACATCACTAATTCACCAGATATGGCTCCAGCTGAGTTTCTTTTGTTTTCTTAGACTGGCACCCGTTTTCGTTTCTTAGGTGAAATAAAGATAAATTTGCGCCGAGAACTCAACTCAATTCCGGAAATTTTGCTTTTGATGATTGCATAATTATTTAGCGTATGTGTATCGTTGCTGAAGGAGCAATATTTTGAAGTTGATAACATTAATTTTAATAAATAACTAACATTTTGTATATATTATAAATATTTTGTGGGGAGTTTCTTGACGGAATGTCATATTTTAGATTTTTCATATCTTGTTTTTAAGAGACATAGCACAGCTAAAGTAGCGCCACCAGCGAAAAAAATGTATATCTTCTAAACTAAGGCAAATGCGAATCAGTATTCCAATAGATAATTCAGCCTAGTATTTATAGGGCACTTTTGTATAGGTATAGCTTTTAGGTTAAAAATCAAAGAAAGCTACTGATTGTTGCCAAAAGTGGCAGTTTTTAGCATTAATCAATAGCTTTCTCTGGTCTTTAACCTAAAAGCTTTACAACCGTGCCCTTTAGTTTAGAAGATATTAATTTTTTTCGCGGGTGGCGCTACTTTAGCTGTGTTTTGCCTCTTAAGTTATATTTATTTTAAAACATTACAAAGAAAACTTTTAAACTGAATCTCGGAGCAAGGCATTCTATTATCATACTTTAAACCCAACAGCAACAGTGAAAAGTGGCAGCATAAGAGCTTTTAATTCCCGCTACTCCAGTACAACAGAAGCCTTTTGTTTTAATGGGACGATTCATTAAACAGACGCCGCCGTCGCCGCCAGGAGGCGCTATTTCACCTGCTATTCAGAAACTTGGCTATCTGAAAATGCTCTGAACAAAACGCAACATTGTCCCAGTAGTTTGTTAAGGCTAAGCGATAAATTAATAAATAATTTAGGGGTGAATTTAATACACAGAAACGGCACCGCACCAGAAAAAAATATTATCATCATCATCAACATCATCTCAGCTGAAAGTAGGCCCTCCCCCACAAATCGCTTCATCTCTACCGGTCTTGTAGTTACAAAATAGTCAGCAGGTTTTCTGCATACTCTGCGTCTCATCGTGTGCGGCCGCCACTCGAGAACTTTTAGACCCCAGTCACCGTTTCTGTACTTCGAGCATAAATATTAAAGGCTCGGCAAAAATTGCTGAGAAATTTTAAATTAAAATATTATACATACTAACGAAAAAGAGGTTGTCGAACTAGATTATAAGTATGTTCCTTAGACCCAATTCATTAACGCTGTAAATACCGCCACATGACGTCTCATCAATCATTCGCGCAAACTGAAAACACAAGCGAAGCAAACGAGCCTTAACTAAGGTTTTTCATAGGCAAAACCAAGCAAAACTGCCTGCTGAGGTTTTTGAAAAGGCAAAAAGTCGCTGCAAAACAAAGCATTACGTCCGGCCCAGACTCCGCTATCGGGCTCTTTCCCGCCAAAACGGAATTTTAAAACAAACTCTAACCACAGACTGCGGAGGTGCAGAGACAAAGAGGTCGGTTGGATGAACGCTTAACTATCTTGTTTACTTAAATAATGCCACTGAAAAGTACGAAAATACGTTTGTGACAGTTTATATCTTACTCGTCTTTTCACAGAGGGGCTTCATCACTTTACAAAAATAAACCAAGGTTTCCGTGAAATTAAACAAAATAGAGACAAATTCACAACAAAGTGCGGTCGTAAAACCACAAAACATTCAAACAAATAATACCTGTAGAGTTTTCAAATACGCTTATCACGATAACAAAGTAGCTTTCAATAAAATTAATATTATGCTTTGATGTATCTTTTTTTAATAATTGTTCAAAATAGTTTTTTACGATACCCTTACCATGTTATTCATAAAAAGTTAAAGAACATTTTATTTGACATATGTCAATTTAGACTGGATGTCACGTATTTAGCATACAACAAACGAGAGAAGTAGACCTCCACTAAAGCTACTTAAAATGTACTGTATCTTTATGAATAAGACGGATAGACTATACCTGAAAAACATACACAAACATGTTTTGTACCTCGCCTCAATATTCAATTATTTTGTTTTATTCTACAATCGTAAACAGACACCGTTTATTCTTTATACTTAGTAATAATGAGGATTAAAAAAAATACTTACAACTTTAACGATTGGACACTGTTTTTCTTATATATATTTATTGAAGTTGCTACCCAATCAACGCAAAAATAAAATTGCTCCAGATAAACACAATCGTTCGGAGAGAGTAATCAAATCTGTGTTTTCTTTGTGTACTGCTATAGTCAGAAACTCATTAATCTCCCTTACAAGATAGGTAATTCAATGCCCCGTCTTCAGCCGATAATAGAGTAAGATAAAACTGGGGCCGCCGAAGCCGACTCGGCGGCGCCGAAGAAAAAATCAGCCATGTTGCTTTTTTCGACTGTTTGTTGTGACTTTATTAATCCAAATTATATAACAGTAGTGTGGATCCCGCTGCTTCGCCAGCTCAATTTCCTTGCAAACCGCAAAATCTTTTCCCGGGGGATTTAAAGAGGGAATCTAAGGATTTAAACTATGAGACGAACCTTGGATACTTTTTATTTTAAATTTTTTAATCATATCACACAAAGAGACAGAGTAACTTTCGCATTAATATAATATAATAGATTATTACTTAGATATATTTTTACATATGCATGTGCATACGTGATATTTTTAAAACTCATTCACTTTAACCTGCATGGTACTCCAAATCCTACCAGAAACCTTCGTGCGTGTATGAAAAGGCTTATGACTGTAGAAGAAATGAAAGAAGTGTCTCAAGTTCGTAGCAAGTGAAAATCAATTGTCACTGCCTACCCCGATAAGATACAGGTGTGACATAATGTGTAAGTATGTCCTAACAGAAACGAATTAATTAGATAAAATTACAAATATTTTAATAATCAATAAAATATTTTTGAGTAGGCTAGATATATTAGTAATAATAATATGAAGGAGCTTTTTTAGATATCGTCTTTCAATAAAACATTCATTAATTAAAACGTCCACTTGGCTTAATGATGGCTCTACAAATCTTAATCGTTTTCCTAAAAAGAATGCAAAGTAAGAAGGTGCCTCTTCATTATTTATTTTTCTCCGTGAATCATTTTAATTTCATCCGATTTTATCTTAATTATTTTGCTTACTACAGAGTTTATCTAAAATGTTTAATTAGAAAGTAAAACGAAGTGGTTAAGCTGTTTGATGGTCAATAAAGAATCTGAAATTTGTGTACTTGTAAGTAACCTTCTATATATATAAAAATGAATCGTGGTTCGTAAGTCTCGCTGAAACTCTAGAACGGCCGGGCCGATTTAGCTGATTTTAGTTTGGGATTGTTCGTAGGAGTCCAGGAAAGATTTAAAATGTGAGAAAATTTGAAGTCAAGGTGAAGTAAGCAAAAACAACAATTTCACTTTTCCATATAACATTCTAAGGAACGATACGAAGTTCGCCGGGACAGCTAGTGTGAAAAAAAAATCAGTCTTAACATGTATCGATCATTCATCTACGATAACATTATTTTCAGTCCCTTGTCTAAGTTTGAACCTTATAATGTGCCATAAAACGAAACTTTGCCGATTATGGAGAAGGAAAAACCTTCAACGAATTTCTGATCCCCTATTTCTTTCTTCTTCTTATAAATTACTCGCTCCTTAGTCCGTTAAAGCAAAAACGAAGGAAGCCGGACTTCAAAGCTCAAAAGCTCAAAAGCACCTAATCCAATAACTGCAGTATTCCCTCGGATAATTTCTGAAAGCGCCCTCTTAATCAACTGAAAAAAAAATAGGAACGTTTTACATTTTTAAGAATGTAATAATGATTCTAAGGACCAGTGCAAATCTGAAAAGGCACGGCGAAGTTACAAAGAGTATTTTAGTACATACATGTGTGCAGATGTATAAACAAACAGTCTTTGTGCATATGTTGTTATGTAATTGTTTAGTTTAGTCACAGGGACAACATTTAGTTTGCACACATTAGTAACGCACCCCAAATTTATTCTTTAGCGCATACAGTTATTTAAATCAACACACCTACTTCCAGTTGCATAAAATCTACCTGGATTCAAAATGTCAATATACTGAAATCTAAATAACACGTTGAGGCAAAGGTTATTAAAATGTCGATACGATTCAAAGGTATATCAGTAGCTCTACAACTTGTGAAACTTTTGATTATTTAAACTACTTACCTATTTTAAACAAAAAAAACTTTTAGCATAGTGATGTTTCTTGTATTTACTTAATCTTACAAGCCAGCCGTAACAGCATTTGTTAGCCTAGTTTACATTAAAATTACACAAAAGAACAGGAACTCGAGCGCGCAGTAAAGCAGTCTCATTAAATCTCTTTGCAACCTCCCAACAATGTCATATTCAATAACGCAATAAAGGTTTATTCCGAGAGTTCCTTTTATTCCGTCTCGCGACAGACATCAATCTTTTACATCACAAAGAGGATCCAACGGGAATAGGAAGACGGGCTCGGGATGCGGCGATAGCAATTGTTTAGTGAAAAATGTTTGTGACCTTTATTAGTTCTATATTGGTAATAGCTCTATATCTTAGCCGCCTAACTAATTTGACTTTTATGAAAATGCCTGTAGCAAACCTCTTCGCCGCGAAAACGAAAGTGCGCAACCTCTATAGATTTGCTGTCTGTTGTACCCAAGTAAACAGGAGCGAAATTCTCTGCTCTGACCTAGCTCTGACGTACAGAACTGGCGATGGAGTTGACTCTTTCCACAAAACACTGAAGACTCTACTCTTTCTAGTTCTGTGACTCTTTCTAACCTTATTTCGCTTTGTTTAGGCGCCGCCAGCTACGTGTCCGCTTATGGTTTTGCATAAGTGAAGTACCTACTTATACTGTTGCACAGCATAACTCGCGCAGTGTTTAACGCACTTTGGATTCCGCAATGAAGGTGACGAACAGTGTTCCTGACGTCACAACATCATCGGGCAGCGGTTCAGCGGACCAATTCCGGAGCCTACCTCGGATGGCGGTCGACTCACTCGCTTCAGCTCATTCCTTCAGTCGCGATCGTTTCCTAATTTATTACTAGCACAATATAGTACAGTATCAGTTTTATTTAGCTGGGATTACCGGGATACTAAACTGCAGCCTAGCACTCAACAAACAGGCTTTAGTAAGTTTTCGGGCACATCCTTGCTGAAGAACAATCAGCCCGGTCGCGTCTCTGAATAAAGCGCGCGACGTACATTTTTCACTTGACGCCGATGCACCCGTGCATTCATCGCTTTATGTGGATCTACTTCCGAATGCAAAAGTTGAATATTTGCGATTAGTTCACGCGGAAAGGAAATTCATTTCTTTAGTATTTTAATAAGGAACTCAACTAACAACTAATATGTCAGCGAAAGAAATTAAATTTTATAAGTAGGTATCATAGTATTGTATGGTTAATAATAGATTCAGATGCACACTTAAAGTAAACAAACAATAATAATTCAACAGTTTGTAAAATAGTTAACAGAACTTACAAACTCAAACAATATTAATGAACTTTTCACGTTTATTATTAACTACCTGTGCCCAGCAGTGTTAGTCGTGGTTTATTGCCGCTGTAAAAAGTAGCACATGTGTAAATCTAGGGTGTCAGCTAACTCCGTACCAAATTTCATTGAAATGGCTCCAGCCGTTTAGACGTGAAGAAGTAACAAACATTCACACTCACAAACTTTCGCCTTTACAATATTAGTAAGATGATATATACTTACTACTATTCAAGGTGTTAAACAAAAATGAAACTGTTTAATTGTATAATGTGTTAAAGCCAGCACTTATCAATTTCACAGAGAGAGGCTGAAAGCTTTAATGAAAACAAATGGAAGAGCGGCTTACAATACAAACGAATGGATGACATCGTAACGGGCCTTGTATACTCGACATTTAAATTATTATTTTTCTGACATTTTTAGTTATACGTTGTTATACAACTCGTGTAAACATTTCATAGATTTGTAATGCTGTTCCGAGCCTTTGGCAGACGGACGGACAGACGGTGATATTAGTAACATAATCTCATGCCTTTTATTCCCCGAAGGGTTAGGCAGTGCCGGACGTTTAGCCGAGTTTATGTTCTATTACCGTGGTGACAAGAGGTCAGCTTGTTATTAGTCTTATTATTAAGGTCCCGAGATAAGTGCCGGAAACCTTATTGCTAACAAATAAGTATAAGTCTCACTTAATAACCTATAAAAATATCTAGATTAACCTAGCGAATTCATTTAGTTCTATGTTGAAATAAATTAAGTAACACTTTATTCATTAATCATAAAAAAACAGAATATACGAAACCTGGGGTCAAGTTTCTTAACTAAAAGCGATCGACTCGTAATTGCTGCTTTAACAAATACAATTTCTGTTGTTCGCCCAAAGAACTCTGACTATTCTAAGTTCTACTAAAATCACCCACAAACGCCTATTATTTTTTTACATAATTAACTTTGACCGTTTTTTCGGCCTTGAAATCTTTTGAAATTTGAAAGACTGAAAAAAAAAACTTCCAGTTGCAATGCGACAGTCGTTTTCAATAACATTTTAAGTTAGAAAAACCTTCTAATTTCGTTAAAAGACGTCTCAAATCCCGCCTTGGCTGTCCAAAATGTCTAATATGCCATCCCCTGCACAGCGTGGACAGTGTGACAGCCCAGTTGTTTGACTCGCGACAAATTAAATCAATTACGGAGCCACGGCCGACGGGATTCACTCTAAACTAGTGCAGCTAGGACACCCGGATAACGGAAAAACCCGGATATTAGACTATAAAAAATGTAGAGTAATAACTTGTTGACGTATATAAACATCATTCTAAATTTAATGATACCTTGTGAGGTATGCTTTATGTTTTTAACCGACGAAAAAACAAAAAGGAGGAGGTTCTCAATTCGTCGCGTATATATATATATATATTTTTTATGTATGATCACGCATAACTTTTTACTGTGTGGACCGATTTTAATAATTCTTTTTTTAATCGACAGGGTATACCTTGAAGTTGGTCCCATAAAAATTTGGAAATAAAATTCCTACCCTAAGGGTGGGCAAATAGGGGTGACCTTTTGGTCGGCGGGTCGATTTATCCACTCACAGGTTGCATTTCCGTGTTACATTATAACTTTTGATACCTACCTACAATATCTTTGGAAATGAAATAAAATCAGCCCAAAGACGTCCACTGCTGGACATAGGCCTCCCTCACAAATCGCCTCACCGACCGGTCGTGATCAAACCTCATCCTGTTAGTCCTTCAACCTTCACCAGGTTGTGTGGCCACCTTGTGGGGTGCGACCACCCTGTGAAGGGTAATTAGCTGGGGTAAAATAATTAGCCCAAAAAAACTGAAAAGCAAAAAATAAAAACTTTTTATAAACAAAATTTAACCGCCGAAAAAACTGAAAATCATTAAATAATAGGGAAACCTTTTCTATTAGGCCTTAATTTACTCACTTCTTAAAGTAATTTTGGATTACCAAGAAATTTTGAGTCGGTGCCACAGAATCAACGAATAAAGATCACTAAATTACCTGAAATTCAAAGAAATAACCGAAAAACGTATGCCGCTGCGCATCGCGCTTGACATAGATACTGAATTTGTTTGTGTGGTGTGGCACCGACTTAAAATTTCTTGGTAATCCAAAATTAATTTAAGAAGTGAGTAAATTAAGGCCTAATAGAAAAGGTTTCCCTATTATTTAATGCTTTTCAGTTTTTTCGGCGGTTTAATTTTTTTATAATTTTTTTTTTTTTCAATACAATTACGAGATTCCAGAAATTATTAAGTAATGTAAATACTGCTAATTACATTTGATTAATTTGACATTGATGCAACCATAATTGAAATAGTTTCCAGTAATTGAAATGATTATTATTAAACTTTGTTTCTGTATTTTTTACAATAACAAAAGTAAGTTGTTATTATATTTACATTTGAGCAATTTAAAAATGAGATAACCTTAAAACTTAACTAAAAATAATTTCCGGATGCGAGATCCCCCGATAACTTCCGGAGTTCCGGAAAGCAGAACCGCACCAAACTTAAATACGTGCCATTTGTACGTATTAAGGGTTTTTTTGTACCTTTTTCGGTGGCTCTGTGGCCCCGTCGTCTGGGACGAGGTTAGGGAATTTTGGTTTGTGGCTGCGAAATGTTTGAAAAGTTTTCCTTTTGTTTTTATGACAAAAATATATTCCACCTACAAATCAAAATTATATTGTTGTGTTGTGCTTATGCATGGACGTGCCGTTGTCGTACCTTAGAGAGCACCTTTTTATTTTGTTTTAGGCGGGGAAACTCCTAACGAGTACCCTGCGACCGCGGGGGGAGTCGCAGGGTTATGTGGGGTTCGCACCCACTAAAACTCCGCCGGTGTCCATCTCGGCTGTTGGCAAGGGGGTACGGGTGATCTTTCGATCGTTGTGTTCAACTTCGCGACCCCCACCAGCATTGGCTGTTTAGCCTCTTCACGGGGGGACAAGTGGTGGTAGTCCCCCCTGAGCGCGGATGGCTCTTCCTACGCTCTACGGCGGAATCGGGACACCGCGTTCCGCCGTCCTTCTCGGGGCCGTTATATGACTACACTAGGCCCCCGCCTCGTGCACCCAACGACCCCGGGGTCCCCTTTTAGTCGCCTCTTACGACAGGCCGGGATACCTCAGTCCTATTTTTCGGCCCGGTACTGCAGGGCGTGCCTCAGAGAGCACCCTGCAACACACCTTAATAATTATTTATAATAACACGTCTTTAATTATTATTAATTAAAGTAATAAGATCAAATATTATTTTTTAACTGTTTCTTAAAACCTTTATCAAAGGATCACTTAAAAATATGCCTGCTAACACCATGGAATGTTTTTTTAAGCTGCATAAATACTAGGTACTTATTTTAATATCTTAAACTAAACTTTTAAAAGTAAGACTTAAGCTCCAATTGAGAGTTACAAAACCGAGCTTCAATAATTATAAGCTTTAAGGGCTTACACGGTGCGACACTAGCGCCACTTTTGATAAATATTTAATATCTTCTAAACCATGGCTGAAATCAAAAATATGCGTCTTTGACTTCATAGATAATCTTGCTTAGAATTTTAAAGACCCTGTTGTGTAGCTTTCAGGTTCAAAATATATAAGGAATAAACCGTTTGTTGCCTAAAGTGGCTACTTTAGTTTCTTAAAAGAATATTTCTAAGAACAGTATCCTAAAAGCTACACAACAGAGGCTTAAAATTCCAAGCAAAATTATCTAGGAAGTCAAAGACGCATATTTTATGATTTCGGCCATGGTCTAGAAGGTATTAATTATTTATCGAAATGGCGCTAGTATCGCTCCCGTTCGCCCCTTAACCTAAATAAAATACGGGACCAAAGACCAAACTGCGTATCTTTTCCATCAATCCAACAAAAAACGGGCCGAAAAATAATTGACTTGGTAACAAAAACTGATGGCTGAAAAACGTTCTTTATCTATAGGTACACTGGCCGAGTAGAAAAAACTTTTAAAAAATGGAACGATCTTTTTGAATAAGGCTTGTCTCAAACCTGATCTGAAATAAAAAATAAAATTTGTTCCTTAAATTTATTTTGCCTGTTTACCGTTGATACAAACTTCTATGCTATCTTCGACGGGTGGTCATCTGGCCTCCTCAATACTTATATTATGATTTAGAAAATTTAAAAATTATCCAATCAAAGTTGTCTTAGTTAGCTTTATAAAAACGCCCGCAATAGCTGCTCAATCGCGTCATCGTCTAAAAAGCCCTTTAAAAATCAATAAACCGGGCTTAAGACAAAGTGAAAAATAAGAGCGAAACATCAATTGTGAGTCGTGACAGATGCTGCTTCCCAAGGAGGGTTTTAACGAAAACAAATGAAATCTATAAAAAAAAAACTTCTTGGCATTATTTTGTTTCTTAAGTAGGCGCCAG
This sequence comes from Euspilapteryx auroguttella, assembly GCA_951802225.1. NCBI lineage: Eukaryota > Metazoa > Arthropoda > Insecta > Lepidoptera > Gracillariidae > Euspilapteryx > Euspilapteryx auroguttella. Next base: position 11,745,668 of record OX637645.1, read on the forward strand.
TTTACCGTGTTCTAAGGATCCTGTTTGATGGCGAATGTGTTAATTAATGCTAACGTTCACACGAGCATCCCGCATACTAGCCTAGAAACTAAACGAGATCTTGCAGAAAACGGGAAACTGAACTGCCGAGTGAAACAAGGTTACAGATAAGAAACCAATCCAAGGTGCATACTACTTCTTCATCGTCATCAGACGAGAAACGTTCTCTCATTGGGACGTATGCCTCCCCCACAAGTACAAAAATTTTGGGGGCCGCGGGGCTTGCCATAGACGCCACACTTGGCAATCGGTTTAGCAATCGCTGTGCGGCACTACAAGTTTTTAACTAAGGACGCTGCAGCCCATCCTGTGGGTATTTATTATCTTAGTCGCCTTTTACATTGTCAGAAGATGGGGATGAGCTTGTCCGCTTGGCTATGTCGGTGACCCTGGTTTCTCTGCGTATGTCCTCATTTCTGATTCGATCCCGCAGAGAAATCCCGAGCATAGCCCGCTCCATGGCTCGTTGAGCTACTCGGAGCCTGTTTATAAGCCCTCTAGTGAAGCACCACGTTTCAGAACCGTATGTCATCACTGGCAGCACACATTGGTTAAATACCTTCGTCTTCAGGCACTGAGGAATATTGGACGAGAAGACTCAAACTCAAACTCAAAATATTTATTTGTGCAACATAGGTTATATACATTGTATAGATGTTATGTCATAAAATATTGTTTCGCTATGTGCTGCCATATGGCGTACAAAATAATAATTATTGGGAAGCATGCTGTTCCTGATGATAATAATTATTATGACTAAATTAAAATTAAATATCTTATATTACGTAATTACAATTTATGTCGTGTTAAAATGTCACAATTATACAATAAATTACAAGTTTAATTTCAATACTTATTTTGTTTTTAACAGTTTGCTGGTATACTATAAAAATTAAAATTTATATTCATTAAGAAATTCATTAATCGAGTAGTATGCTTTTCTAACTAAATGAAACTTGAGAGATCGTTTAAACTGGTCAAGTGTTTCTGCATCCTTGATTGATTTGGGTAACTTATTATAAATTTTAGGACCCATTCCAAATACGCTTTTGCTGAAGAGTGCAGTTTTATGTGTTGTAGAGCAAATTATATGTTTCACTCTCTGACTTTTCGGATTTGCGTTGACAAGACGTTGCGTAGTTTCCCGAACGCCGCCCATCCGAGCTGGATTCGGCGATTGCCCTCCTTCTCGAAGTTGGACCTACCTAATTGGATGGTTTGTCCTAGGTATACGTACTCGTCGACAACTTCGAGAACCGAGTTCCCAACCATAACTGGGGTAGGCAGAACATGGACATTAGACATGACCTTCGTCTTGTCCATGTTCATTTTAAGGCCCACCTGTTGGGAGACTCGGTTGAGGCCTTCGAGCATCGTGCTGAGTTCCTCCATCGACCTTGCCATGACTACGATGAATGAATGAATTTGAATGAATTTATTTATAAACTTTTATATATATATAACCAGAATACATTACATACCATCTTTTGTATGCTTGTTCTTACTTATTATAATTTCCTATTTTATTTTTGCTGTATCGCTTTTTTATATAATTTACTAGCAGCCCGTCCCGGCTTCGCACGGGGTAGACAATTTAGAAATATGTTGTTTTGGCTGGAGACAAAAATACAGCCCGATCAGATCGACGAAATAATCGTCGCTGAGCTGCCTAATAAAGACGAAGACCCACTCCTGTATTTCGGCCCAACCGACTGAAGATGTCGGTTGATGCGGGCAGCTATGACTCTCTCGAGCAGCTTTCCCGCCTCGTCCAACAGGACGATAGGCCGGAAATCTGACGGAGCGACAGAGTCGGCGAGCCGGCCCTCTTTTCTGATGAGGACCAGCTTGCCCGTTTTCCACTGCAGAGGGAACACACCTTCTTCCATACAGGTGGAGAACAGGCTGCGGAGCCGAATCTCCAACGCCTCCGGCTTCAACGACAGGAACCAGGCCTTGGCTGGAATTCCATCCAAGCCTGGTGCCGTCTTTTTGCCGCGGAGGCGCTCGGCCGCCGCTGCCAACTCTGCCTCTGAGTGCCGCAATGGGCGGCTAGGGGAGAAGTACGCGCTGAGTAGTAGTATGCAGGACACGAAACCCTCTCCCCGCGTTATACTCTCCGGCCGGAGCACGTGGTCAGCGGAGGGACGGACGGCTATGGCTGCGAGGCCTGAGCGGTCCGAGATCCATCCGTTGGGCACAAATCCTCCGAAATAGTAGGGCTCTGCCACCACCGCGACGTGAATTTGCCACTGCGCCAGACTCTGCATGACTGTGGCGCAGTGGTTCAAGTTCGCCTGCAGGTCCTGAGGCGGAACGACATCCATGGCCACCGCGAATAGGCTATCGGCGGTGGCAGGCCTAGGGGGAGCACCGGGCCCCTTCCCCTTTCCTTTTCCCATCCCCTTTCCTTTGGCCCCTTGGCTGGTCTTGCCGCAGCTGCCCAGACTGTGTGAGGCAAGCTGGCCGCTCGCCTAGCAGAGCGGGCAGCTCACCTCAGCCTCGCAGTTTCGGTGATGTGCCCTGGTCGACCGCAGCGGTAGCAGAGGCCACTGCGGTCGTTCTGCGAGGTGCAGTCTGCCCGGAGGTGCCCGTCTCCAGACACCGGAAGCAGCACCTCGTACGCCGCGGGAGGAGCCTAGCCCGGACAATGCTCCATCCAAGCTTGAGTTTTCCGGCGAGTGCGATCTTCCGCGCAGCATCTGTCGGGCAGCGTACCCACACTGCGCCGAGGCCCCTCTCGTTGACGATGCGCCCCACCTGGACGTCCGCCACCCTGCAACCACCGCTTGCTGCGATTGCGGCTGCGGTTTCAGCAGGGGTGACGGAATCGTCCAGATCCTTGAGACGCATCTCTGCGCTGCTCATGGGTCTGGAGACCCTCACCGTATCTTCGGTCAACACCTCCCTTAGTTTCTGGACTAAGGTGTCTGCCTTGGCCCTGGCTTCTTCTGGAGGCCCGGAGATCTCCAGCAGGCGGACACCGGTTGCAGCCGCACGGAAGCGGATGCTGTCGATGCCCAGACCTGCCAGGCCTCGTGGCACCTCGTGGGGCCGGTGGGTCCGCACGAGGGGCCGCGGCCGCTTTGGCCTTCGGGGTAGCTCGAGGGGCCGGGGCCGCTCGAGGCACTGGAGCCGAGGGGGCTCTGTCCGCCGCCAAGGACGGCCTAGGTCGCTGGGCCGGGAGGAGGCGCTCGTCCAGGGCCTCCAATCGCGCGTTCAACATGGTCCCAAACTGGACCATCATGTCGCGTTTGACCTCCTCCAAGTTGAGGGCGGAGGGGGCTCCAGACCGAGCAATCGTCCGGAGCTCCTCCATCTCCCTTCGGAGGAGGGCCATTTCTCCATGAGAGAGGCTCCTCGCCTCCTCCCGGGCTGCCTTCGCCTCTCCCTTGAGGCGAGCGTTCTCTGCCGCGAGCAGCCTGCTCTCCTCAGAGGAGGTTCTGTTCCTCAGCTCCTCGGTATTCCGAGAGATGAAAGCCAAGGCGGCTACAACCCCCCCCCCTCCTCTCCATCCCGCCCGGCGCGCTTTTCAGACTGCATCGCAAACAACGGCCACGGCGCTATGGCGGTTTTGTTTACTGTTTGAATTTTTTAATTCGTAATATCTTTTGAATGGAAAGTCCAATTTAAATAATTTAAAACAATATTTTATAGGTAGTTAAAAGATCTTGACCATAAAATAATTTATTTGTATAAGGATTAATATAAACACATAAATAGCATGGTTTGAATTTGGTTAGCATTTTCATTAATGATTAAAATGAAAAAAGTTGTTGTAGTGACATAACTACAATAGTTGGACATATGCTACCGCGGAGTTTTTTGTAGACATTATGATGTTCTTCAATATTGTTGTACATTATTTTGTTCTATCGCTAATAGTTTCGGCAGCGCATTCGACGAAAGACATTTTAAGACTCATTTTTCTACACCTTCGGTTACATTGTTCAAATTTTACCAAGGATCCCTAATTTTTTTCAAAATAAAATGTAGCCTATGTCAAATTGGAAGAATGTAGCATTCTATTGGTGAAAGAATTTCATAAATCGGCCCAGTACTCTTTGATCCTATTCATTACAAACATACAAACATACAAAAATAGGTACAAATCTTTCCTCTTTATAATAGGATGATCAAACGAGCTCACCTGAGTGAAGTTCGATCATTATTGTACGAAGGCTTTGTATGAAGATGTATATTGTTAAACATGCAGCTTCTCCGAGTTGCTTGGCACCTTACGCGCTTTAAATCCTTCCCTATACTAAAAAAAAAACTACAATATTGATTGTCTATGGTCAAGCTGTCAAACGTCATTCTTTAGAGCCTTATTGAGCTTGATGACTGACTCACAACTTGGGTTACTTACAAATTGTAAAGGGCGGGCGGGACAATATACATCTTCATACAAAGCCTTCGTACAATAATGATCGAACTTCACTCAGGTGAGCTCGTTTGATCATCCTATTGTACATCGGCTTTGTATTCGATGTATATTGTTAAACATGCAGATGTTCAGAGCCAATAATAATATCTTAAAACAAAAGTTGTGAGGCTTCTATCGAAGATAACCCCTTCTAATATAGGAAAGGACAAACAGATTTGTTTGAAAACTTAATTAAGTTGTTTTATATATCCTTAGTAAAGGAACATGAAAATTTAATAATACATATAAGAAAATTTAATAAAGTTAAATGTAATATCAAATGTAATCAAAACAGGGCGTATTAATACCGCTTCTTAACTAAAACAAAAAGATATCACATGAATAGAGTTGTATTATGTGAACCTCTACATAGTTCAAGACCTACTGGTTTAGTCAACTGTCTGTCTAATGACACACCTTTAGACTTGGTGGTTGCTAGATGGCTTGTGTTTGTCCTGCAAACACCTTAACTTTCAAATTTAAAATTAAATTATTCTACATAGGATACAAGGTGTCTCTTATTTCAAGTCTCATATCATTATATTTATTAATATAGTATCCTATTCGCAAGAGGCGCAGGCAAAAAACAGTCCCCAAAAGGACAGACCAGTCCGCATAGAAAAACATTGTACGTAGCTACGTCATGCTACACGAGCCAGACTGCACCCTGCCGCGGCACGCCTTCGATCAGACCCATCATCGAAGCCAACGATGGAAGCCGCCAGGAGACGCACCCAAACAAGATCATCTTATTTAAAAGATTTTACTCCCTTTTTACCCCAAAATAGCAAAATATTTTTGGTCCAGCATCCTATAATATTGTTGATGAGGTCACAGATTTGTGTCGTTTTTTGAAAGAATTAACAATGGGTTTTTTACGAATGTTTTCTCAAAATCACAGAAGTTTTACAGAACAGAAGTCTTTTCACGTTCAAAAGCTTTGATTAATTTAATTTGGTTTACAAAAAATCTAAGACTCAATGTCTTAACAATATCAGTATAACTTTATGTATGTTGAAGTCTGTATTTATTTAGTTCTAGTACTTTACTTTTTAAAAGTTAATACTTGTTCTGTGTAGCAGTAGCTACTTAAAGCTTGTAACATGACTAGTAAGTTAATACTTGTTCTGTGTAGCAGTAGCTACTTAAAGCTAGTAACATGACTAGTAAGTTAATACTTGTTCTGTGTAGCAGTAACTACTTAAAGCTAGTAACATGACTAGTAAGTCAATATTTGTTCTGTGTAGCAGTAGCTACTTAAAGCTAGTAACATGTTTTTTAACTGTCATTCACATTCACATTCAATACTTTAATCATATCTCATGTTTATATATTAATACTTTAATCATATCTTATATTTATTTATAAATAAATAAACAATGACATTAATATGGCAATGGTGGTAGGTCTTCATAATATAATCATCATCCCCTATTTTAGAGCCACCATTCAACATAAAATCAAATTTATAAAAATTTGAAGCACCTGAATTAACATTCTTAGGAGGAATGTCCATTTATATGGAACAAAAAACAAAGAATGGATCATTGTTATTTTAATTATTGTATTGAGTTTGCTCAATGCTCACCGCTGAGGACTCAATTATAATTTCTACAAATGACAGTAGTGGTACTGATATTTTAAGCCGGCATTGCTGGAGCATATCTCTGTTTCTATATTATCTGACAATGAAGCAGGTCTCTGAAAGGTGAAGATAATAATTAAGAAAGGTTTCTTTCAGGGTGTTGCAAAAACCAAAAAATAATCCATAACAGAGAACCAAAGTTGTGATGACCATCATTATGCTGGTAACATAGTTAACACTAGATACAGTAAATCAACATTCCAGAATTTTTGTTCCAGTTTCCAAAATTCACCCATGCATAGCAAGAAGCTGGACAAGCTTCTACTAATGTTACATATGAAGTGTCAAAAGTAAGTAAATTGCGAAAATTTTTAGGTTTTGCTGGGCATAAGAATACTGAATTTAAGATGTTTGACTAATTGAATCATTGTAATAATGAAAAGAGTTATTAAAAACTTGCAGCCTAAAGAAGCGAAAAGAAAAGGTTTGTCAGAATCATAGCAAGTAGAAATTAATTTTCTCTGCCTACCCCTATGGAAACAGGCGTAGCGATAAGTATGTTTGTACCTATGTATTATGTATGTACATATCAATGTACATAATATATGAACTTTTATAGAAAGTGTTTGGTCTAAACAGCTTGTAAGTACTCAAAAAACACACAACTGTTACAAATACCCCTTGCTGGCTCAAAAAACTTGGTACACATTTGTACCCAAATTCCATGTATTACATTCTAATGCTGTGAGCGTAGCAAATATGAGAGTAAATGTGATAATTAGATGTGATAATTAGATGTGATAATTTTTGTTAACTCTTCATGCATTTGCATTTGTCTGTACATAATATGTATTTGCATAAAATTATATTTTTTCCATATATTTATAGAATAGATTTAAAAATTTACAAAATAAAGGCTTTATTGATGTAAGAAAGCTAAAAACCACTTTCATTATTTAAAGTGAAACTGTACGCATCCATAAGGATGTGTCTGGAACTCACGTAAATGTAAAAATCTTAATCTTAAATTATTTAAACCTCTAAATGTCCTGTGCAATAAACTGTACATAGTTTGTATGCGTTTGAGGGTAAGTATACATTCGACGTGTAAATATAACACTGTTATAAACTGATGAAATATTTCAAATAAAATAAACCATGATCACCGTTTTGGTACTTAGACATGATTTTTATATAACTGACTGGCTTGATTGTCACACTTTTAACAATCTGATTAAATTTTTGACTATATCCATTACTTAATTTATTTAATGATGGTACTGTGAGCAATGTTAAAATATTTTCAATGGTTTTAATTTAACCATAATACTGTGTTCTTGAATAAATTTTCAGAGTATTGATGGTACTCTGGGCAATGTTAAAATATTGAAATGGTTTTAATTTAAACATATTACTGAGTTCTTGGACAGATTTTAAGATTCTATTGAATGAAAAGGTGTAGTTATACCCTTAACATACAGAACCCAAAATAAACAAATTATAACACAGATTTTTCCTTTAGCTTAGGAAAAAAGTGGAAATAAGCTTGCCACCATGGCTTACCTCTATTTGTCAGAAGGAGCATGCCGCTTAGACAGGGCTACGTCTGGGTCGTCAGGCTGTTGCCTGCGAAACCCTATGGTGGTTCTAGTATTGGTAGTTCCTGGCTACCAGGGGTTTCATGGGTTTTCCCCATACAGCAGTGCAAACCAATATGGTAGTAATGGGATGGCCTGATAAAGTTTTCCCATTCAGGGTTTGCAGGTGGCTTTTGCATATTGATTTTTGCATTGTGTTGACTAAATTGTCATTGTTGTAATCTTCTGTTGAAGATCATGGCCAAAATAAGGAACTTGTCCCGCAGTACATCATTGACTAGATTCAAAGAATGGTTTATCTAGATTAGACATGGTAAAATTTATTCTTGCTTTTGTTTGAATAGAATGCAAGACAGAAAAAATCCTGACTGCATCGCAGTGGGGATATAAGTTTCAGCTGGTCTATGTTTTAACTTACTTTTAGTGTTGTAAGAATTTTTCCATAGCATGGCGGGTCCCAAAACAAATTGATTTTGTTTATTTTCAATTTCTTATACTTAGTTTTCTGGGAAAAACTCGTCCAAAAGTTAAGTTTTAGCTTATTTCTTTGGGCCAAATTAAGGTTGTTGGGGAAGTAGGTGTATCTTCCTCAGTGTCACTGATTGAACTGAATGTTTTGCCTACCTGTGTGGTAGTACATTGGTAGTATTAACTTGCTACGGAGAAGATAAGTTATCTCCTTCCTTTGCTCTATTGGCATTTGTGCCACATGTTGATTGTGATCCATCTGAGTAAATCTTTGTGATTTGACACTTAAGAAATTGTAGAGCACATCCATGTATCTCGTACACAGCCTGTGTCTTGTTCAGAAGACAAAAAATATTTTGCCGCCAAAATGTCTGCGCATCGCGTGCGCGTGCTTCGCCCTTATCAAACCAATAAACGGCTGCTTTGCCAACGAGCACGTCGATATATCGCGTATATCACCCGTGTCAATGTGAAAGGGCTTGTTTGTAAAGGCATGCGCCAACAAACACGTCGGTATATCGCGTATACCACCCGTGTCAATAGAAAGGGCTTGTTTGAAAAAACATGCCAACATGACACATTGTGTCTTATGAGGTCATTGGTACGTAACCAATGTAATTTTTAATTATACCAGAAGAATTCTCATCCTGCAGATCCTGCTTCGAGAAATTTTCCGAAGCTGACGTCCTTGTTGCAGGTTTTTTATTTCCCTGCATTCCACAATTTTCGGATCTTGTTCCGATATATTTCGAGTTTCCTGTCCTTTGACTTATGTTTTTGTACACATTTTCGTGTAGTTTTGCTGTTATTTTCACTTATTTTAATAAATCGGAACTATTTTTTACTAAAAAACAAAGCGCCGGTAACCACGCGAACACAAAGAATGACGTTTGACAGCTTGACCATAGACAATCAATATTGTAGTTTTTTTTTTAGTATAGGGAAGGATTTAAAGCGCGTAAGGTGCCAAGCAACTCGGAGAAGCTGCATGTTTAACAATATACATCGAATACAAAGCCGATGTACAATATTAGTGTAGATTATGTTAGTACCTAGTTTGTATGCTTGTATTTGTTTGTGTGAATAAAAACTATGTCTATGTCTATGTCTTTTTCATAAACAATTTAATTCAACACTATGAGATTTTACAAAAAAACTAGTACAGTGGTGGTCTAGGACGGCGTAACACTAACTGATTTTCTGAATTGCAAAATAGCTCTTGTTCTTTGGTAATACAGTCTAGGCAGCATGAGATCATAGAAAAATCTGTTACGCCGTCCTAGACCGGTACTGTACGTACACCCGTACACGTATAGATTACATAGACACTTTATAGCAAAAAAACATAAAAATAACAATTTTCTCAAAACATTGATCCTTATACTTTTAAGCTTTTTCTCGCAGCCAATTCATAAACTAATAACTATGCAATTAAAAGCAAAAAAAAATCACAAAACGTCACTACTGAAAATTATTCATTTACAATTCGAGTGAAAAACCTCAAATCTGCAATGCAAACTTTACAAAAGCTATGATAGCAAAACGTTGGAAAGCTTTCATTAATATCAGTGCACTGCGAGCGAACAGAATAATGAGCTTTTTGTATGATTTCTCACATTCAAAAGCTAAATGGAAATATGATAGGGTACTTATTACTAATGCCATCTTTTTTAATAAGTTATCTATCGAGACAGATAACTTGTCAATTCATACAAATTCATAACAACATCCTATATCTATATCCATGATATTGTGACATCTAAGTATGAAATTCAAAATCAACACTTTAAAAGTAGATTTGTAAGTAAATAAATATAAATACTTGCCTATCTCGTTGTAAGCTTTGCAAATTTTCTATTTCTATATTCATTTGTATGTACTTAGAAAAACTGTAGACATAATATACAAAGATAACAATACGTTGCAATTAGCTAAATATCAACTTTACCTAACCATTTTTTCACAAACTTTTGTAAGGCTTTTCTTTAGTATATGCAAATCTGTCATTTAGCATTTTATGAACATTTACATAAGCAAGACAGGTGTCTGAAATTTGTTAAATGGCTAGTTTCATTCAAGACTAGACAGAGTTGCAATAACCATCTTGAGCCATTCTTGTTTTTTTTTACTATCTTTCCTTGATGCTCATTTGTTTTCAAACAAAACTTTTTAAGAAGCGAGAGTTAAGAGAGAGAAGCGTTGTCGTCACATACGTCGCTGTCGTCAGGTATTAGACGCATTCTACCGGAACAGGACAGGCTGCTGGTGTAATCCGACAAAGTGCTCAAACTGAGAAAATAAGGGTTAAGTTTTAAAAGCACCCCGACTCTGGGTCTGGCTGTGTTGGGATGTGGTTCATATACTGACGCAATATTGCTTAAATTGTGTTTTTTAACAAGCGACCAAGTTTCTTAAAAAACGAAATAAAGGTATCTATCTGAATTTTTGTTTCTGTACCATACCTACGGTTCCTGTTGGTGTTCTTAAGCTTGGGTTCTTGACCACTTCAGGATGATAACAAAGAAAAAAACTTCTATTCCCCGAGGCAAACCTACTTATTGAAACCCGAAGGTTTAGGCAGAGGCCCCAGTCAGAGCGGACCCCCGTTTAACGGAGTTGACAAGAAGCAACCTTATAGACACGGTTAACAGTAGATAATTGTGAAACAGTGTGATAACTTTTTCATGTATTTTTGGTTTTCAGTTTTTTTATCAAGCAATTAAATATAAATATTTCATTTTAAGGTACATTTTCCTGGGTGCACGTTCTTTATCAATACGAACTCTATAATTAATTAATTTTCTTTTCATAAATATCGTTGCACTGGATACTACAGTGTTAATAATCCGGAAACGCTATTTTGCCAATATTCACATCAATAATGAATGATGTCTTTAGTATACTCATGCAAACAGCTTTAAAAGGAGATATCGCTTTCTCTTATAACGTGAACAAGACTAGAGAATGTTCGTACGACAATCGGATCTAGCTTTAAATAAATAATGAGGGAACCGGCGCACCCGACGCTCGGTACCTTTTAACTTTTTAATAACGCTGCTGTAACGGCTCGTCATAGAAACAGAAACACGGCAATTTGCTTTACGTCCTTTATTACTTAGAATAGATAATGAGCTGAGCACAGACCATTTATGAGATAGACGATATAATGCAGCGCAAAAGCGTCTAAAACTGCTTAGACATGAATCTGTAGACAAAAAAAAATAACGCATCACATTTAGAGCCCCTAACTAGGGAGAAACTGTATCTAGGGTACCCGAAACACACACAGAAACGAAAATTACACCCAGACCGGAAACAAACATCGATATTCATCATATCAATATTCGCTTCGCCCGGGAATCGAACTCAGTCCACATCACTGTCAACTGAGCCACGGAGCAGTCAGATTAGGTTCAGGTTTTTCATTAAAATTATAGCTTCAATACATAGTATAAAACAAAGTCGCTTCCCGCGTCTGTCCCTATGTATGCTTATATATTTAAAACTATCCAACGGATTTTGATGCGGTTTTTCGTAATCGATAGAGTGATCCAAGAGGAAGATTTATATGTATAATACATGAGCAACATAGCAATAGCTTAGGCGGTACGAAGTTCGCCGGGTCGACTAGTTATTAATAAAAAAAAATGGTGATAGTGGTTACCGTAATGTTATAATAAGATGTATTATATTATGTTGACCATTATCACAAGAGTGGTTTTGATAGGCATCATAGGTTTTGAAATATGATGGGCTTATTACCAAAACTTTTCGAGTCTTACCAAGCAGAGTCTATGTTGAATAATAGTCCGTGATAATAAGTGTAGGTTAACGGAACGGGTTAAATAAGGGGTTGTCTGCCTGATACTATGTCTTACTGAATTGAATTGTTTACTTTTGATTGCCTGTAAGGATGATAACACACAGGGAAAACGTGTTTTTTACATTATGTGAAACTAATGAATACCCCGCACTTGGCCAGCGCACTTTCCCTTTAAATATCAAATTCCCAATTGTCCCGCGGGAATTTCGGGATCAAAAATGGCCTATGTCCTTTCTCAAGTTCTAGCTAGACTATCCGTAAAACAAATTTCATTTAAATCGCTGTAGTAGTTTTGTCGGGAAAGCGTGACAGACAGACAAAGTTACTTTCGCATAATATTTGTGGGGATCTAATTTCTCTTATTTCTTGTAGTTCGGTAGTTCAATACTGTTGTTTCCTTTGTGTTGTCTTTCAAATTGTAAATTTATAGTTAACATTTCACTCTTACGACTTTATTAAAACGGGTTTTATTAGGAGAGGCTATATTGTGTCCCACTGTTGGACAAAGACCACTCTCCTGTATAACCACTGGTCTCAAGTGTACCACAGAGATGATCAAATAGTGGCGTAGCTATGTAGGTACAAAGGTATATTACGTATTCCCAATATCGATCCTTTGACTTTAAGTACAAAGCAAAGTATCCAATCAAATGACTGGCGTATCATGCATGGTGTTTAGTCTAGGCCTAGATTAATATTTCAGCGCACTATCATACTAAATTGGTGTATGCCGCGACGTATAAAACAAGTAATTTGAGCAAGTAATTATGTTATTTGTGATTTATATTCTTTATGTAGAAAAGTATTTTGAAATAGGTACTCACTTAGATATTCTATTTATTTAGTTGTTAGGGTTTTTCTTTTTGAAGTCTACCTTTTCTGTTTTTAAATTTTATTATTCTTGCATTCGTTTTATTAGCTAGGTATTCATTATGCCATTATTATTAGTTTTTGCAATAGGAAATTAGAATAGTCAGGATAATCAAAGGACAAATTACCGTGCTGTTTTAATTCGTGCCCGTGTTACCGAAGAGTATGAAAAATTATTAAATAATAAGGCCCAACGCACATCTGGAGAAACACGGCAATACCAATAAAGTTTAAAGTGGTCTCTCAATTCTATGGCACATGTTTAAAATAGGTTTTCAATTGTAAATTATTATTAGCTACAATATAATTTCCGCGCCGGCCATACCAAATGTGCGCTTGGCCTAAGTATAGTAACTATAAGATACCGTTATTTGCTCCAACACGAATCATCGAAACCCAAAAATTACAATTGCGTTCAAAACTGTTTCATCTAACTACGAAATATTTTTCTTACATTTTTATTCCGCCAGTTTGTAAGACCTGTAACTCTTTACATCCGTACACTTACAGTAAATCAGGGTGCTAGGACGGAAGTATGCTTCACACAACACACACTCACTCACAAGACAACACACACTCACACACACATGCTTATCTCTTGGTACGCGGGGCGTTATATTTCACATTCCTTCTGCTCACTTGGACATGGAGACAACTGCTGCTGCTGTCTCGGATGGTTTACATTGAGATAGGTATTATTTTATTTTATTTTAAAACGCTAAGATTTATACCATTCAACAGAGTTAAAACGGTTTTCGTGACGTCAGTCTAACGATTAAGGCGGTTTAACTTTTTCATGGTAAGGCTGTAACTCGTAAGTTTGGTATTTTGAACAACGGGCTCAAAGAAATAGAAAAAATCGTATATAGTATTGGATCTTTTCGTACAGCTTGAGAGATTGGTCCATGGCCAGGGCAAAAAATCCGTACAAAAAATATGCTAAATTCCTAATGGAGTTACTCTAAAGGATCTTACAAAACGGAATCAGGGCTTATCCTAAAACTTGTGATCATTTCAGGTGAATTAAAACTAGTGCAGTTGTATAAATTTCTAAAAAGGTAAAAGACTCCAACTACCTAGCAAGCACCGGAATCATTAATCTAGTAGTTCATGTATGAACTTGCGTGGTACAAACGAGGCACCATACCAAACTGCGCTATGCTAGTGCTTATGCAATACGAGTTATGAATACTAGGGGCAGTAGTTTAGTAGCGAGTCGGACCGTTAAGTCTAGTTGTGTATAGCAAATGCGCTGGAGAATCTATTTTTAATAAATTGTGTGCTTGCCGGTTCCTTATATGCATCTTGCATCTTATGGCTAAGTTATATACAACTTGTGTCAATAAATGATATTATTCAAACAGCCTTTTTTATGATGGGTTTCTAAAAAGCTTGATAATTGACTGACGGTGAAAAATAAACTGTTATAAGATGTTATATCTTTTGCTTAGGCTCGTAATATCCAACTCGGTTTAAACTGTGTTGTTGGTTTAAGCTGCAGCTGACACTTTTTGTTTATATGAGAAAGAAAGTAACAGATGAAGTTAAACAAGAGAAGCAGTTTAAATCGACTTGGATATTACTAATAATACATAATAAAAACAATCAAAACTTTTTAATGTATTTTTACCGCTAACTAACCCGATTAAATTGTACCGAGGAACTTGATTTATTACATTGTATAAACATTATGCGTGAATATTTAGGTACAAAATAGCCAACATATTTTTACAATTCGAAGAAATACATACCTACCGTCTACTCGTAAGTTTTTACTAATTCTTTATTAACCATAAGCCTGCAAGTCGTGGATGCGTATTCAACAACAAACTATAAATTAAACCTTTTCCCAAGCTCTTATTCCTTTCAGCGTGTACTGCAGATAGGAAGCACATTACACGCGGCGAGGAGTGCGGAGTGGCCTGCTGCCAACAGTGTAGAGTTATGTGTTTACAACGCGGTCTGGATGTCTGGTCTAGTCTGTGATGCTAGACTTTTAGACAAATTAACGATTCCGTGGTCGCAATCATCGTAAACAACACAGATCTTTTTAAGAGCGTCCAAAAACATTTTGCGACCTAATTGGCATTTGTATTTTTTTCAAAGAGGATTAGTATTCTTTTTCAGTGACTCTTGCACAAAATAAACTTAAAACAGAAGTTTAGTAAAGTAAATTAACCCTGTTATTCATAAAAAGTTAAAGAGCATTTTAGTTATTTGACGTATGTCAATTTACACTGGATGTCACGTATTTACCATACAACAAACCAATTTGACCTCACTAGCGATTTCCTTTCAGTTACCAATTTTTTTTTGGTATGTGGCAACATTTATTAACTTCAGAGCCCCTAAAACCTGTATCTAGGTTGCCTGAAACACATACAAAGACATAAATACACTTCAGACCAAGGAAACAAACATCGAAATTTCGCTCCTGCTGAGAATCCAGCTGGACCTTCAAAGTCAACCGAAAACCCACGAAGAAATAAGAAGAATTACCATGGAGGTGTTTAAAACATATACCGTCTTATTCATAAAGATACAGTACATTTTAAGTAGCGTTACTGGAGGTCTACTTCTCTGGTTTGTTGTATGCTAAATACGTGACATCCAGTCTAAATTGACATACGTCAAATAACTAAAATGCTCTTTAACTTTTTATGAATAAGAGGGATAGATTCTTTTCTTGAAATTTAAGATTTCTTCTATAATCAATATATATAAAACTCTTCCGTTACTGACTGACTGACTGACTGACTGACAACGCAGAGCGGAAACTACTGGGCGTAGCGGGCTGAAATGCATGTAGGTTCCTTAGGGAGTATTTATTGGTGAGCACTAAGAACGGGAACGGGGAAAAAACGGGATTTTTGTGTTTATAAGAAATCTGCGCGGGAAAAACCGCGGGGCAGCCTCTAGTATGGAATAAAATAATTCTAGAAAAAAAAACATTTGGTTGGTAAGTATTGTTTTATTTGAACTGTATAAGCATAATGTGTTTTGTTTTTATGGATATTCCGAGCTAAAGCCAATTTCCCTATAATGTAAAGCTTATACTTCTTAAGTTCGGCCAAAAGGCCTTGCTATTATTATTGTAATAAACCTACAAATGTCGTGTCAAAAACAAACTCTTGTGATGTATTACAAAAATATATTTTAAAGGAAACTAAAATAAATCAGGGTCCTATTTCCATATACAAGTCCCAAGTTTCACAAAAAGGTCTCCGTTTACACCAATTCGCACCTTCCAGGACAAAAAGATATATTTTTATTTACGTACAAATGGCATGGACCGGTAAACTTCTAGACTAGGTCATGATTTAGACACATAATAATATATGACATTATACTGATCTCTTATGGGTACGAAAACCTCTATATAGGGCGTCTATTTGTCATAACCTAAATATTATTAAACTAGCTGGCACAGCGAACTTCGTGACGCCACAGAATTTAAGATATGTACTACTTAACACTTGGCTCTATAGACTATGTTCTTTTGACTGCCCATAATGGGCTATTAAAATAAAAAACAACAACAAACCAAAATATGTAAACAACGGACAAAATGCACCTTGGGCTACATTATTCAAGTTTAAGTAAGGATCCATAATTATTTGATAATCTAATATAGCCTATGTCACTCAGGCGGGGATAGTGTAGCTTCCTACCAGCGAAATAATTTTTCAAATCGGTTCAGTATTACGCCTATTCGTTACAAACAAACAAATCTTTCCTCTTTATAATATTGGTATAGATATAGGTATATTTTCACTATATCATTACTGAAATTTGATTTTAAACAAGTTAATTATTTTTCGATAAAAGAAGTTACGTTTTGTATGTAATTCGCATTTAAACGACCACAAAAACTTAAGTAATTATCTATTACGAAAATTATGTAATTTTAACAATAAATGAATGAAGGCTGAATTTTTTTTTCAACTCGCAGTCCAAAAGTTGAAGTTTCCAATACAAGAGCACACGAACAAAGCGCCTGCGGTTGATGTATGCCCCGGAATAAATAACTGGAGTGTCCCCGACGACGGCGTGAATAATGCGATCCTTTCACCTTAACGCGATAAACCCCGATCCCTGGAGGTTTTTGTTTATACTTTTTTATATATTTTTACCCGTGAAAATTGATTTAAAGATGCCCACTGACTATATAAGGTCATCTTTTAGAAAATTAAAATAAGATTAAATAATTGGTTTAATTTTTTATTTATTAAAGCCGTCACTTAGCACAGAAGCTCGATAAATATTCGTATGAAAGAGGTCGACATCCAAAATAAACAGCTACCTACCAATTAAAATAATAAGAAAGCTGTTGAAACGTATCAAATCAAATCAAATTAAATCATTTAGGATTGTTGTTTTAACGTTGGTTCTGAAACCATGTGTTTTGTTAGCGGGCTTTAAAACAATAATCCATTAAACTTACAATAACCGTACAACGTTGCCAGGCTTTAAGCCCACCCTTTAAAGCTAATTTGTGAACTTGACATTGGCAAAATACTCCACTGGAGTGGAGTCAAGTCCATTAAATTAAAATAATAATAAAATAAATAATAATAAATCATTTATTTGTTAAATGTAGGTACTTACATCAAAATTAGTAGAAACATTTATGATGAAGTTATCCGATCCGTATAGTGCATCCCTCTATACGCATCCGTGCTGCGCGTCCGCTCCCAACATCACTGACTGGGGACGGGCGGATATCTTGGTGGGGATGCACCGACACTTCTCTCTTGCGATGTAACTTGTGTGTGCGGATTACTTTAATTTGTCTTATTTTGTGAATAACTGAATCCTATATTGAAATCGACTCTTTAATTCGAAGTCTAGGGCTGCTGGGTTTATTAAACTAGGACCTAGGCTCACTAGTGCGTAAAAAATCTAATTTCATAAAAAAAAACAGACTGTTGTTTTAGTAGGTAACTTTATTTTATGTAATTTGGTATACCACCCTTTTCTTTAGAATCTGGTGAAACCTGAAAAGGACATTTCGTTCAATAAGGATAAAACGGTTCGAAATTAAATTTAAAAGCAAATAAGAAAAGTTTTAAATCTATTTATACAAAGGGAATTTTCGTTCGCAAATAATCCAATATAAGGTCTGCAAAAGAATTTAGGAACTAATCTCGGGCGAGTAGTAGGGACCGCAGATGTTTGCAATTTAGATTTTGTACTTTTTCATTTGAATTACGCACACGGTCGACAGAGAAGGGAGCTCAAAGTTACAATCACGGCTGCTGTATGAGGGTAGGCAGGATCCCGGATTTTTTGACGCTTCAATTTTACGAGTATGACTGCAATATCCAATATTCCGTCCCCGTTAGATGGATGTCCGTCTCGTGCTTCAAAGCTAATCGGTATAGCTATCCAAAATTGGAAGATAAATTTTTAGTCATATCGGTTCCGCAGTTTAGGCATGATTGAGTAACACACATACAGACTAGAGCTAGAGATACTTTCACATTTATCAAATTAATATAAATACACTAGCTGACCCGGCAAACTTTGTTTTGCCATATAAATATTTTTAAGGGGTATGAAAAATAGATGTTAGCCGATTCTCAGACCAACTCAATATGCTCACAATATTTCATGAGAATCGGTCAAGCCGTTTCGGAGGGCTACGGGAACGAACATTGTTACACTAGAATTCTATATATAAGATTTGTAAATATATAGAAACTTTACCATTACTAGTCATTTGATTTGAAAGTTAATTCCCATTTTATATTCATTGTTATGATTATTTTCTACATTTTCGTTGTCTTTCTCTACATTACAATTAAAATATACTCTTACTAATAGAGTCTAAGAATAATAATGATAATGATTTTTAGGACCCCTGACAATGCAATTTTACACTTGAGACGTGACAAAACCTAAACGAGCTCAAATAGATTTTACGTGAAGAGCTGTCAATGAATGACGCTGTAATTGTACAGTCCGGTTCACTTGGGATGAGAGTTATAAAATAACTTTTTATGTTTAACGACTTAAAGTTTGTAAAAAATGGACTAGCAAAGTTTTTCTTAAAAGGAAATACGGAGTCCATCAGCCTTCAATAAGTTTTTTTATTTCCTGGAATTTTCAAAAAAAAGTAAAAAATATTTTTTTTTATAATTTATTCGAGTCATATAGCATGCAAAAACTTAGTCCTGAAAGTTTTCGCCACGCTAAAAAAAATACCGTGTAAAATACAATTTAATAAAAAAAAAGTTGTTTGTTTTCACAGTTATTCTCCTCAACACGTATCTAGTTTAATGGTATGTTTTAATCGAGTTTCTTTGATTAAAAAAAAACACAAAGTTACTAATGTACTATTTTGTGAAACACACTATAGTCCCTTCTCTTTACATCATAGAGACTCCCAAGAGATACCATAGAAAATTCAATCCCCCAACTCGGAAACTCAATTGTAAACGATTATCACTTCTAATTGTACTCAGCCTAAGGGCGACGTTTGCATAATCTCCCTCCCACCAGGATAGCTTTATGACATCTACATAAATAAATATAAAATGTAGTGGAATGAAATGAGGCTCTTTCACGATGCTCCATCGAGTTTCCAAAGTTATCTTAAAGTTAAGCTGTCTAGATTTTTCTTGGAAAATTGTTGTAGTTTACGAGTAAAATAAAAATTGTGGAAATTTTTAAAGAAACGTCGGTAATTTTGCTAAGTTTTTGCTCCTTTGTTTTGAGTTTTCGCTGTATGTTACAACTATGCTACGCTCTGTTTGGATAAAGAACCGTAACAGAAAAGCTACGCGCTACGCTCTACTGCTACGCTTTTCTGCTACGAACGATACTTTATGCATGCTTGCAACTAATAAAAGCAAGCTATAACAAGTTTAACCTTTCTTATTTCGAACCGAATCGGTTTTTAGTCTAAGCAAGATCACTATACAGTCTATTTTAAAATTTAATTTAAAAAAGAGCTTATTATTGATAGCAGAACGGAAGTACACCCCAGATAGTCTTGTTTGACGTCGGCATTAAAACAGCGTCTGTCAATATTTACACCCTCGCGGAGCCTTTAAGCTTTTGCAAATACTTGCATTCCGCTTCATTTAGGCCTCGTATACACCTTCGCTGAGATACCATTGTAAAGCCACCTTTTTGTTCGGTGGGCCTAGGCCTTAAAATAGATAACACGATTACGATATTAACAGTGTTATTCATAAAGATACAGTTGATTTTAGATAGCTTTACTGGAGGTCTACATTTCTGGTTTGTTGTATGCTAAATACGTGACATGCAGTCTAAATTAGCATACGTCAAATAAATTAACAGCTCTTTAACTTTTTATGAATAACTATAAGTGTGAGCTTATATCATAGGTACATTAAGATGGCTATCAAAAATATCACAATGTGACTGTTGGGTATAAGTCCAACAGTTAAAATGGTAGTTTAGGTTACTATTATTGATATACAAGAGTTATGGTTTTATCTTATGTTATCACTTTAACTTAATACAATTGGTGGACGATTAATGGGGTATGAGCTAATGCTATGTATGGTAACAAACGCGAACTGAACGCATGATGCGTTGCACCTAATAATGAAGACTAAATTGCTTACACTGTGAGCGACTCTAATGCACAGTTCAGCCCGTACAGTGACAAATTTTGTGATACTGTTAAAAACTCACCTTTTTGCAGTAATATTAAAATGAGAGAAGAAGAAAAACACTATTATTATCGCAGTTACTTGTTTTCATAAAGATTTCAAATAATTTGACAAGTAATTTTTTTTATTTCACAAATTTGCCTGTAATTTGTTCGGATCACATCGCTACTGGCCTTTACGGCGGGAGCTGTTGACTATGGAATGAAATCTTTTTTACTTTCAATTGTTACAAAAAATCAAAGAAACCCCCATTCAACAGCACTTAGCTGAAGTACTGTTTACCAAAAGTATAATTCTCCGTTCACCGATTTAATCAAATAAAACCCTAACGTTGCTCCAGGTAATCGTTGCATAGTTGCAGAGATTAGCGTGTACAGACAGACATACAACGTTTTTTTTTTTCAGGTAAATTTCGTTTAAAACACCTACAATTGGTTTCTAGACTAATTAGCCGTCATAATTGAACGACTTTGTTTTGTTTATACAAAAAATATAAACGTCATTTTAAAAACAGTTCAAAACGTAGGTAGATATTTATTCTAAAACAGTTTTTATTAGAGTTCTAAATTTAGCCGAGCATTCCTATCAGACCATCTATCGATATAAAACCCTTTGTTTACTGCCAAAATCAAAAGCATGAATCAATTAATATCCAAACACCGAGCCAGTACTCAGTACCACAATAGGTATCTGCGGATAACTACCGATAATACTAAGAGGTTTCCCCGATAGAGGATTGATCGCGCCATTGTCACGAGCGCCTGTCCCCGACAGTGTGGGGACAGTATTGTTTGTGACATGTTATTAGCTATTAGCTATTGTTTCATTATTAATGTGAAAATAGAGAGCCCTTTAATAGGATATGGTTACTGTTTTGGTTTACTTATATTAAATTTATCTATAGTGAGAAAAAGTAACGTTATCTAAGGATAGCATCGTTGATCAGTAAAGATTTAGGCATTTTCCTTAGATTTTGGTAATCAGACCTTTTAAGTCTTTATCAACAGAAAGTGCTAGCTAGTGCGCTAACCTCGCGGCGCTAAAGTGTCGACTTGTTAAGTACCATGACAGTAAGCCTGTCATACAAAGCACCGACGCTAGAACGCTCTGACGCAGGGCTCTAGCGTGACGCTATAGCGACGTCTGTTTCACAAAATCTAGTTTCCACATAACCTTAATCTGAAGTACACATAAATCAAGCGTTGCTTTAAATTAATTACTAAACAAAATATAAACTCTTTGTGGCACACGTTATTCAGTCTTTGAACATCACAGGAACAATGTCTGTCAACATTTACAAAGGATTTTGTAATATTTAAAGCACAGCTTTCGTTCCACATTCTTTTGGGAGAGGTATTTTTGCGTGATAAATATTTTAATCCACAAGCAAGGGTGATATTTTCACAAAACTTTTCATTACGAGACCTTTTGTTTATGAAAGTATGATATAACGAACAGTTTACCGAGTTTACCAACAGTAGGTGCCTACTATATTTCTAATTTGTATCTACGGTTAAAAATATGTTTTTGAGGTTATTTTAGAGTTTACTCAAAAGATAGCAGTAATCTAAAAAGCTGCGTTATTTATGATGCATTTTAAAATAAAAGTTTAAACAAAACATTATTATAATTTCTAACTTACACTACACATGGACATATGGACAATAAACACAAAGTTTATTGATTTTTTTTTAAAAGATTCTAAACCAAAAGACGAACATTTTAACACGAAACATGATTCAGTAAAAGGCCTTTGCAACCACGAGCAAATCATTAGAACCCACATAAATATCAAACTAAAACTTGAATCCAATCCATTAAACCTGATACGCCTTTCTGCAAGACGGAGCGGTAGTTATGAAGGAAGCCTGCGAGGTGGATTCCTGTATTATCCCTCCTTAGACCCGCTCCTTGGCGGTTAGGGCTAATTGAATTACCCCGTCTGCCACGCCTTGACAGAAAACTTGTAAGAATGGAGTTGTTTTTTTTTTTTCTAAATAAAATAAGAAAAAACTTTATAGCTATCGAAAAAACCAAACAAATACATTAACAACAAAAGGTAACCTCCTTTTTTTCGTCGGTCAAAAACCACGTGGTTTAATAACTAGGTGTCTTTATGGAAGAGTTTATTTTATTTGAGAACCTGCAATTCAAAACCCTGAAATAAGAAAATTAGTAAAAAAAAGGTTAAATAAATCAATAGAAATTTAATCGGTGAGAAATAATAATAAAATATTTCTCTTACTTTTTGACAGCCAGAATACGCTAAACAAATTGCCTCAGTTACCGTGCTATAATAGTTAGCTACTGTGACCCAATTAAAATAAGACAAAAAGTCTCCACGGAATTTTTTGTTCCATACACTGTCTTTAAAAGTTTAAAGGTGGCACGTCACAGTCATGCCTTCATACGGTTTCGGTGGCAGAACCTCCGTAAAAATTTTAAATGTAACTTGTAAGTATTTCCTAGAGTCTTTTTTTCGTTCCTTGAGAGCACGTATATATTATTACTAGTCGACCCAGCAAGATTCGTTCCGCCTATGTAGTGCATATATTTTACACAAAACTTTCCTCTTGAATCACTCTTTTATATCAATTGCAATAAAATCCATTGCATAGCTCTAGAAATAGAAGCATACATACACACAGGCAGCGGCATGCGACTTTGTGTTATTCTATGTATTGATGAACAATAAACTCAAAAATACTAGATTTTAACAAAATATTACCTAGCAATTTCTTTCTTGTAAGCTTACGTAATCCTATACTTACTTGAAAACCAGAGCGAGCTACCTGTATAATATGAAAAGTGATTACTTTCTAAGTCGTTTAGGGCTTCCCTTTACCTTGCGAACTCTGAATGCCCTCGCCAGCACCCTACTATCGTATTTCACTATTTCAGACACCAAATAAGTACAGTAGGTGTACTGTGAAGAGCTTATAAAGGGTGCATGCTTTATCCCTTAGCTGTTAGCTATTAAATAGGGAATATTTATGGAATTATGTTTAAAACGTTCCTAGTCACCTTGAGTTTAAGATATTAAGACTATCTATCATTTACGAACTTCCTATTTCCATTAGTATCATTGAAGTAAAAACTGAATTTCCATAGCGTGAAAATTTTTAATAGATTTTTTTGTCAATTAATGAATGACCATAGATAAATAAATCTGTGTAGATAGAAACTTCTCTTCATACATCACAAAACCGCCACAAATTCATCAAATTACGACCGATTTTTTGCTTCAAAATAAATATAAACCACCTGTATGTATAATATAGCATGGTAATGCTAGCGGCTCAGTCTTGGCATAGCAGGGAGTCTTTGTGCAACAACCCCAGTTATTTGATGAAAGTATTAACTTCGCAACCTCAAGAGCGGGTTTTTGTCTGCGATAAGTTTCCATAGGACAGACAGTCTTTTGTTTTTTGATTTAAATTTGGAACGTTAGTATATGCATATTGCTTTATTAATCCAAACTTCAATCGTAATTTAAACATTGGAATACCGAGCTTTTTTATAATGCAACATGCAACTGCAACTTTTAAGACATATTTAAGTTGCTCCTGCCTACTCCCTTTACACGTTTTCTACGTTATTTTTCCTGAGGACCTAAACAAGCAATTTGATATAATAATGATAAGCATAGAGTTTAGAGATGAACCATAGAGTTCAAATATTTTCAAATGCAAAATGCACTCTAATTACATTTATGTAACACACATGAAAAAATTAAACGTTATCTAAAAACACAATGGAAACCGGTAAACAGTCAAAGCGTCCGAACGTTTAGCGGCAACAGTCTACGAGAGCTCGCAGGATCCACGAGATCCACCATCGACTAGTGTGATTTATTTCCCCACGGCAAACGGCAGCGGCGTGACAACCATAGGGAGTATTGTATTGTTTAGAACGGGAGTCTGTAAGACCCACTCGTATCGATGCTCAACTGAAATGGAATATCGGAATCGAAGGGTTGTTCACTGATTCTGAAATGTATTATGTAAGTGGTCTGAATAGAAGGTAGGAAAAAGTGTAGTTAAATATGAGACTGTTGAATAAAATACACTATAAAAATATATAAGAATATAAAAGTAAAGTTTAACTTTGGTAATGCTATCAAAATTTTATCTTCAACACTTCTTTAAAATCGTTAAGTAATTAGTATTGTCAGAAACAAATAAAATTTTATTACCAAAATGTATTTAAACAAATTACCCTGTAATGGCCACAATGGGGCGCGCTGACAAAAGCGTCAAAACCGCGACCAATCACAATAATTCCCGGACGCGCGTCATTCGGACACTATTTATTACGTCCGTAATCCGCCACTTCATTTTTACGTGAAATTGCGTAAATAAATCAGTGAAATTCGTCCGTTCCGCGACACTCGTACAATGGGTGATATTTCACTACAAGTTTTTATATTTATTTCAGTTTTTTGTACACAGAGAAAGAAATATCATACGGGGGTTTGCCTCTTTTTTGTGTTTCATACGCGATTTATGTAAATTTTCCGCTTGGTTTGAGTTGTGTACAGAACAGATCTCCGGATAAACGAGACGATTTATGCCAGAAACTTGTACTTTTACATTCGTAGACAGTACGTAGTGTCGTAATATTAACGTAA
Organism: Euspilapteryx auroguttella; assembly: GCA_951802225.1. Lineage (NCBI taxonomy): Eukaryota > Metazoa > Arthropoda > Insecta > Lepidoptera > Gracillariidae > Euspilapteryx > Euspilapteryx auroguttella. The sequence continues at coordinate 11,770,756 of OX637645.1, forward strand.
CCTTTTTTGCATTGATAAGTTTACTAAGAAACATAATCTGGAGAAGCTAAGATTACGTGGAAAAAACTCTAACAACAAAACGAGTAGATGATATTGTAGAGACCATAAATATAATTTGTATAGAAGTAAGTAAATAACTAAGATTTCTATTTTTCGCCTCAATAGCAAGGGAGAGTCTGAGCTCAAAAATCCATCCGAAACTTAATTAAACTTAAGGGCCCTTATCCGATCTTGATAATTTTCCTCTCGAATTGCGAAGAAAATCTCCTTTAGAGCTTACCTTTCTTCAATAACTATACGCGGGCAGACATTCGTCGCTGGCTCCTTTTGTACCATTCGATTAGTCCAAGAGAGGCTATTTTAAAGGCTTTGTTGGAATATAACTACTTTAACTTACTTTAAGATGATTTAGTTCAAAAGCTATGTAGGTAGCATTAGGATATTATCTCTTAAACAGTAGGTTTTAAGTAGATTTACTGGAGGTCTACTTCTCAGTTTTTTTGTATGGTAAATAATCAATTTAGACTGGATGTCACGTCCTGTCTAAATTGGCATACGTCAAATAACTAAGCTAATGCTCTTTATCTTTCTATGAATAAGAGGGATATACTTACTAAGTTGACTTTTCGTGAAAAATCTTCAAATAAACATTTGCGCTTTTCTTTGACGAGTTTTTCGAGACGATAAATTTTTAATAAAAAAAACATGTGATTTCAAGCCTTTTTTTGTCATTCAGTCTAAACTTATGTTGTTGTTAAAGTGTTAATAAGGCTACAATATATGCTTTCGTTACGACTTGTGATGGCTTAGTAGAATACGTGATACTGATGTACATCTCCTTTGAGACGCCATTTAGAGATTATCATCTTGTACGACTTTCCGTTTATTTGAAAAGTTTATATCCGCAACCGAAAACATTTTTTTAATTTAAATTTACGTTACTTTTGAATTATTATTTTAATGAAAACTTTAAATAATGTTCGTTACACATGATTAAAGGTAACCAAAGGTAATAAAAAATTAGATATTTAAAGAAAATTGATCAACCTTTTTACTATCCATTTTTAAAACCAAAAATAACCCTTTTTCTATCAATATATATAAAACTCTTCCGTTACTGACTGACTGACTGACAGACAACGCAGAGCCGAAACTACTGGGCGTAGCGTGCTGAAATTTTGCATGTAGGTTCCTTAGGGAGTGTAGGTGAGCACTAAGGAATGAATTCCCGAAATTCCCACGGGAACGGGAAAAAAACGGGAATTTTGTGTTTATGAGAAATCTGCGCGGGAAAACCGCGGAGCAGCCTCTAGTAAATAAATAAACTCATGGGGTTAAAACTTCTGTAAACTGCTTATGCAAACTGCTCGCAACACTAAAGATAGACAAACCATCGTAGAATTTAATTCCTGTAAAACAATTAGGATAAGGACACTTACCACTCTTGTTTTCAAATTCCCAGAACACAGCCCTCAGCTCCCTCAGTACGGAATCAATTAAAGGTCGCTGGGAGCTGTCCCTCCTCCATCCTGCATTCAAGTGCCGTATACAATCTTAGACACCTGCTGTCTGCGGGACTTAAGGCATAAGATAGAAGCGTTTTTATACGAAGTCAATATGAGTAATCATAATACGAGTATTTTTTTATTCGGCTTTTGGCGGCGTTGTTAGCCTTAACTTAGTTGCCGCATAGCATTCATGCGATGAATTATCTGTGTCACTACGCAAGAGCTCGCTATGTCTTTTGTAAAATTGCGAGAACTTGAAGGCGCGAAAACTATGTAACGTGTGCACTTAGAGCAACCCTCTTCTAATAACCTGAGGACACTGATTAGACCCGCGTGTGTCTCGGTGCATATACTATCAGTTTTTTTACAGCAATTTTAATTCCATTCAGGCATATGACTAACTTGCAGTTATCTATATTAGACACTAGACGATGCGGTGCGGGATGTCGAGATCGTCGGAACGATTTAACTTTGAAGTAGCGTAGCATTGCCGATAGCAATGTGAAAGATAAAAACACAGATATAATAGTCAGGATCGCATTCTCTAAGTGACCGGAATATATATTCCGCGCACTCAGGTTCAACCTCTACGTCTCAGAGGTTCTTTAAGACCATCGTTTCCAGCCTTTCATCTCACATTATACCAAAGCGTTGATTTAAAAAACAGAACGCTCTCTATCCTAGCTTGCTCCATCAGTCATGATCCTTTGTTTATAGGGCTGCCACTTACCGGGGTCGTCGCAGGTGCGCGAGCCCGGCGAGCCCAATCAGCGGCAGACAAATTTGCACAGCCCTGACACGGAAATCTCACTTCTGATGTAAGGTGCTTTTCATGATAGGTTTGTACGTGATCCGTTTACTTTGCTATATAAGCTAGAACAGCTGTTTTACGAAGATGAAAAAAGTTTTGTTCAATAAGTTTTAGAGCGCTCGTTGGAGCTGTAACTTGTAAATCTTTGCTATTTTTTTTATCAAAAGTGACTCCATAAATATTCGAGAGATTCAATATTTTGAAAGTTTACATGATAGATTTTTTTAATATTCTATAGCTTATGTTAATCATAGCTAATGTTAGGAAAGCGAAAGAATTATTCAAAACGATCATTCACAAACCAATCTTTTTTTTCTTTATCAAATTTATTTAGATATTCGTACACCAAAACTAGTTGTCTAAACTTGCGAGCAAAAAGAAACCTCATCAATCTCTACACCCCGTCACAACACAACTTACTAAGCTAAGTTGTGCTAGTATAGTTACTAGCTCCATGAACACAACAAACGGGCGAACTCCGATATTTGCCGTCTACTGAATAGGTACTGAACTGACGGAGATAGCATCAATCACATCAATCCTGCGGGTAGTTGCGGTCGGAGCTCTGCACTGAAACAGCCATTAGCCTTCTGTTGCAGCGCCGTTCATGATCGCGATAGAAGGAGCTACCTTTACAGGAGTTGATACGATTTATAGCTATTACTAGGGGATGTTTGACGTGTTCAGTACCTATTTACTGAAAATGAAATGTTCTAGTTTTGATATGTTTTGTCTTGGCAATATTACGGATATATCACGGATTTTTTTTAATTCAAGGCATTGGCGGTATGAAGTTCGCCGAGCCAGCTACGTTCTACTAACTTACTACGTAATTACCATAAAGTTTTGTACACTTTGTAAATGAACCTTTTAACAGACAACCAACCTTTCCACACCTGCATATAATAAAACATCGTCACCCCTTACTTTAGCAGCTTCATAGCAAAATCAAAAGTAAAGTTTAGCGCCGTCGAGATAACAAATTGCCAAAACATGTCAAACGCGAGTCTGGGGGGATTCCCCGAAATGCCTACTGCAAATATCAATCAGTAGGTATTTGCGCCCCTCGGAATGTCAAAGTTTCTGACTTTGCCTAATGACGTTGCACGGTGACTCCGCCTGTGTAACGCGGGGTTCTAGAAGGTGGCTTTTTAGCGCAGCGCAACGATAAACAAAATTACGCATTATATTGTTACCTATATTTTCAAAACGGCAAATCCTAAACAGATTTAAGAAAGAAACAAAAACCAACAAATTACAGCATTTATTACCAACTAGTCGACCCGGCGAACTTCGTACCGCCTAAACTATTAGTATTTTGTGCATGATACATAAAAACCTTCCTCCATTTCCATGTATTATACTTATAAATCTTCCTCTTGAATCACTCTATCTGTTTAAAATAAACGCATCAAAATCCGTTGCATAGTTTTAAATATTTAAGCATACATAGGGACCGACGCGGAAAGCAACTTTATTTTATACTATGTATTGATGAAATAATAATTTGCTGCTGGGTGCATAATCGGTCTGTTTGTGCATTTAGATTTAATGGCAGTACCTGCTGGTTGGTGATCCATAAATAAATAGCAGATGTCTTGAAAAGGCCTCTACGATTGGCATCCATACGACTCACAAAGAACCGGGCTTCACTCCGAGATTTGGTACCTTTGTATCTCATAAATTTAAATATTTTTAGTAGTTTAGGCAAGATCTTTTAACACATTGACATATAAAGCTTTTGTATTTATTCGTATAATCATCAAGTATGAATTGTCTCACCGTATAATTATGCATACATTGGTACATGTGTAACGTGAATTTCTATTCACGTTGCGTTAACGTGTGTATTATCTGTTTACCCTCGCGTCAATAACACGGAAGCTGTTAATCACAGCATTGCGAATTTAGCAGATCTGTCTCTCTTCATCATAGTGGAACAAAGACCTCTATGGGGTGGGGACATAGCAGCAAATATGATAATTATGCTTTTCTTAAACGGCTCTACCACAAAAACAGTTAAACCAGGGCCCCATTTAATATAACTTACAAGTCCACAATTGTGAAAAAAAGCTACATATTTGTAAGGTTTTTTTACAAGTGCTGTTTAATAAAACTTACAAATTGTAAAAATGTTACAGGTAAAAACCTCACAATTGTACCAATTACAAGTGCTGTTTAATAATACAAGTGCTGTTAAATAAACCCCACAATTTTACAATTTTACAGGTTACAATCTTACTATTACCTATTCCAATTACAAGTGCCGTTTAATAAAAGTTTTCAAGTTTAGAAAACCCCTGCAGATTTCTATGACAATTGTAGCTACAAGTTTATACGAAAATAAAAATTAATAAACTTGTTATGAGTCCTTTAACGCAAACAGTTACGCCACTCTAAAAAGAAGTCATAGTCATAAGGCTTTTTATCAAAACAAGGGCTCCCTAGTGCGTTAGATATTAATAAAAAAATAATAATAACACATCACACTCAGAGCCCCTAACTAGGAAGAACCTGTTTCTAGGGAGCCCGAAACACACACAGAGACGAACATTACACCCAGACCGGAAACAAACATCGATCGATAATCATCATATCAATATTCGCCCCGCCCGGGAATCGAACTAAGGTGCACACGCTTACTCAGTCCACAGCACTGCCAACTGAGCCACGGAGCAGTCAAATATTGGTCAAGTCAGATATTGGTCCTTAGTAATTTTTAAGTATTTCAAATAGTATTCTAAAAACAAACAGTACAGTTGTAGTACTTCAAACAGTCTAAACATATAACTACTGTGCTTTACCTACTACTCATACTTTCTTTTCCAAAAAAAATCACTTATAGATTGATGCACTAAATTGTAAATATCTGACACATGACGATCCACCTGTAGAAATTTTACTACAATTTACAAATATGTAAACTTTTTATTACAATTGTGCGTTCAATAAAGCTGTTTTCTTTACAAATATGTAAGTTTTCACCTGTAAGAAGAAAACCTTTATTAAACAGAGAATCGTAAAATTGTAGCTACAATTCTACAATTTGTAAATTTTCTACAATTGTAAACTTGTAACTCGTTTTTTTTATTAAACAAAAACTTGTAAATCGTAGCCTGTAAATTACAATTCTACAATTTGTAAGTTATATTAAATAGGCCCCAGGTCTAAATCACTAGACTAGGTTTAAATCCCTAATTCGTCAAACAAATTGATGATTTAGACCGGTCTAACTTTTTTGTGGTAACAGGGACAATGACTATTCTTATATAGACGTAACCTACCCTTCTGAAGTAGAAGTGTTAAAAAGCTTATCATAAATATTTTTGACTATTTTTTGTACCTACCACATGAATAAAAATAAACTATGCTATTGTTATAACCTATATATTACTTATTAAATTTAAATTTATAAGGCTCTTCTTTTCTGTCAAAGATCTTTCTTTTTTGTGTGAAGAAAATTATGATAGAAGAATTTTACAACTTTAAAACCAATACTAGCCTTTAATGTTTGGTAAACTACAATTTAATTGCAAATACTATTGTTTTTTTTTTATTTTACCTTAAATTGTATTACACTATGTAATTTATTCTTTACTGTTTAAAAAACACATTTTTTTACGTGGTTTCACCATTTAGAAGTTTCCGAATAATAAATCGAGCCCCAAACTTAGGCCCTACATTTCCACCTCTACTGTCGATGGCTATTAATTCCCATACCTGCCGCGGTCCGCCCAAACCATGTTCGGATACGTGGAACGATTTGGAGTTGGCTATTTTTTGCCTTCATTAATATTTAGAAAACCTTTTCACACCTTATAACAAAACCGGTTTTCCTATTGAACAGTTGCTTAGAAAAAAAACAAATGCAAAATTCGCGTACTCGAGATTACAAATTGCCATTGCAAATAAATTTTAAACCCTCAGCTGATGCCTTTGCCTGTATAATGTACGTCATAGTAATAAGGTATATAATACCTGTAAGTATAAACTGTAAACTTACCTAATCAATATATATAAAACTCTTCCGTTACTGACTGACTGACTGACTGACTGACAGACAGACAACGCAGAGCCGAAACTACTGGGCGTAGCAAGCTAAAATTTTGCATGTAGGTTCCTTAGGAAGTGTATGTGAGCACTAAGAAAGGATTTCCCGAAATTCCCATGGGAACGGGAAAAACTGGATTTTTGCGTATATGAGAAATCTGCGCGAGTGAAACCGCGGGGCAGCCTCTAGCATTAACCTATGAGCCGTCTATTTGTAACTATTATAAAATTATTTTCGCTGATTTTGTCGTTGTAGTTTATTATATTAAATTGCGGAAGTCATTATGGGATGTTAAAAAAAGGGTTTTTTAATTACGCTTTATCTCAACCTATTATCAAAGAAACTTTAAAATAGGGTTGTTCCAAAGACAATCCGGTGAACTATGAAAAATGCCAATCAAGATACCGATAGTCTAACCCTTAACTGCGTACGGTATTACTGGTCTATGCTAATTCTGGCTATCTTTATATGGATCGGAGGCACGCACACTTTGAAGGGTTACTATGAAAGACAAGCTTTGGCCGTTAAATTTATTTTCTGCACGTAACGTTCCGTTAAGCATAAAGGATTTGTTTAAAGACAATCAGTTACAAAAACATATTCATACATGCTAAATATGTGTTAGGTACATGATTACGTTTTCATTGTTTTATGATTAATTTCTTATTACGATTACTGTGATTCCCATACTAAGCTAGGTTTTAATCGTGGGCAATCTTGTTTTTTTTTTTTTTTTAAGTTAAGTTAATCGTCGAACTGTAAGTAAATTTTACTCAATACTCATGTTTGGTTTCTGAAACTTACACTTAGAGATCAAATCGGTAACATTGTTGTATTGAGGAGGATTAGGTTCATTCCCCGGCGGAGGCGATCATTGTTACGATGTATATTGATGTTTTTCCTTGCTCTAGATCAGGGTTTCACAGATTTTCCCTACGGATTATATTCGTTGGATTCTACCTAATAAGGAGATCTGAGAGTGATACGTTATTATTATTAATATAATAGCATTTGAACTTATAATGTTTATGTTATGCAGTAAGTAAAGAACACATATAGAAACTAGATACCAACCGAAAGATGATTATCAGACGAAACCGAAACCGAAAACGAACCTTTGGGGTCTCGTGATACAGGGTAATTCTTAAAACTTATTTATTATTATCTTTATTATAACCTTTGGCCTAGGTCTAAGTTTCGGCCGAAACCGAAACCGAAACTCACCTGCGGCGGTAGCATGAAAGACAATTTGTCTAATTTGTCGTATTCTATCTGACACTTTTGACGATCGTCTCCATACATTTTCCCGCATTGAAATGTCAAAATCGATTAAAAGTGACAGAAAGATTCGACAAATGGTCCGTAATGCTGCGGGGGCTGGCCTTGTTAAAATTGGTAGCAGGGCAGCTCGTGCGAGCGAGCTGCGCGCTGTAGATGTTTGGTCGAATCTGGCAGAAACCGGAACCGAAACCGAAGCTTAAGTCGGTCTCCAATAAAAACATCCACATTACCATTTCATAGTACCAATTTCATTTAGCAAGAACAATCCAGATGGGGTCTTTACGGCTAATTGCCCGCCGGCCGCTGCCATAAATATGGGCATGCAATTTAAGGGCGGCCCTAAAACACTCAGCTCGATCGTTTCGATTGATAAGAAAACTTGCATTGTGTTGGTCGTACGTCTTTAGATATTGAATGAGGGTAGGGTGACCAGATACATATTTCAAAATTCCTGATTTTTTGGCCAGAATTCCTGACACGACCTTGGCGTTGGTGGCGGCTTTCCGGGTTTCTCTATAATAGTTAAAGCGTTGTTTTAGTCGTTGTTTTAATGTAAAGCAGTTAAGCTATAAGAAATCGCTTGGTGATAAGGTCGCCTTTCGGAAACTTACTACTAATGAATCAAGTTTCTTGCTTTTGTGGGTTTTTGTACAAGAAAGAGATCATTCATTCGTTTCCTTCCCCGAGCGGCGGGGTACCAACCAATAACGGGTTGCCTCTTCAAAAAAAAAAATAGGCTCTCTTGGGCTGTCATCAACTGCTATTATAAGTAACAATTACAATACAAGACATGGATGGTAAAAATACATATATTATTTCATTGTGAAATTTGTAATGAAATGCTGTAAAACAATGTAACTCCAAAATGTTAAAAATCATAAATAAGCGCTCCGTTATAGGACAGTTAAACATATTTTAAGTGTTTAAAAAAAAAACAGACATAAAAAACCACAAAAGAAACAAATCTCTCTAAAGAGCTCGTACTAAATGTTAAGGAGTAGACGAGACATGGCCGTATCATGGAGACGGACGGTCCTCGGTCCTCGGTCGCAGGGCCCTTGTCTTAATGACCACTACCTCCACACACTCTTGAAGTAAGCCTGTGTGCTTGGTGGAGAAACGCTTTTTCTTTTTAAATATACCAGCTGTCCCGGCGAACTTCGTAACGCCTTGCAATTTTAAAGTAAAAAGTGAAATTATAATTTTTACTACCTTCCTCGCAATTTTTCCACTGTTTAAAACTTCCTTGGACTACGACTAACAACGTCTACAAACTGAATGGGCCCATCCGCTTTTCGAGTTGTAACAAGACAAACTAATCATAATTTATTAGAATTAATTATAATAGATTTTTATAAAAAAAATATGAAGAAAATTATGAAGAAGCTGACTTGTAAATCTTCGTACCGCCTTACAATATAAGTTTACATAATATTATTTATTAGCCTTCGATTGAGCAATTTTGAATTAAAAATATTTTAAAGCCTAGAATCATCTGGGATAAGATAATGTAGAATTCTAACTAGATAGTGATGTATCTATACAATAATCTAGGTAACTATGAAAATTTTATATCTTACAATACAGTACCTTTTCTTAATCAATGTTACCTAAGAATACAACAATAACATTTTATTTTTCTTATAGTTATTATAAACTTTATAATAACTATAAGAAAAATAAAATTATTAATAAAAAAATTATTATTACTTTATAATATAAAGGATATTTCAAATTCCAAAACAAGTTTTAATAACTAATGGTGCATTCACGTACAACGCTGGTAACAAGCGCTTGTTGGCGCTGGTTCGTAAAATGTATAGAATATACCTGCGCGGACATAGACGCTTGTTCCAGCGCGAATTTCCGCGTAGGTATTTTCTATACATTTTGAACCAGCGCTTACAAGCGCTGGTTACCAGCGTTGTACATGAATGCACTCTAACAGCGATTTATAGTTCCACTTTTCCGTACTCAGCTATCGCCGTATATTTGCAAAATCTCGCGCGAGCGTGCGCCTCTTAAGACATGCACCGCAATTCCTCAAACTGTTTGTATTTCCTTTGTTTACTTTAAAATTCGTATTCAAAACATTTTAGTCCTGTCTTGATACTTACTTTACCTACTCTAGATATACTACTTGCCATTTTAGGCAAGTTAATGTACTTAAAACACACCCACTTCCATTAGATACTATCTCTTCTAGCTTGACCTATGCTAACTAAAGTAAGTTAACTAAAGTACAAAACGTATCGTGTGTTTCTCTCATTCTTTTTAAACGTTTTTAAACCGGCAAAAATATTCAATGCTGCCTCCACCTACACAGCAGCCACCCCATCTCCTTCCATGAGTCATGGCATGGCCATCTGTGAGCCAGGTCCAGCCGTGGACGTCAAAAGGTTGTAAAGATGAAAAAAGATTATGCCAACAAAGTTATGTTGACCTGTTCTTGGCTTTAGAGTACGGACACGGTTGGCGTAATATTTCCGGTTTTTATGTATTGCAAAATAGCTCTTGTTGAACCCATAGACAAATCTGTTACGGCCTCCTAGTCCGCCACTGTACCTCTCCTCTTTTAATTATCTTAAGTTATTACTAAAGTTGTAATAATTGATGTAAATAATAGACAAAGTAGAACGCTGCACTTCCTACATAAGTACATACCTCTTTGTACTAAATTCACATTACATAACTTAAAATGAAAGTTAACTCATGACCTTTCTACACTTTTAATAATAGTAGGAATTTCTTGAATAAAATGTCCTATACTAAAAAAGTCGAATCTTATTAACTGTCATTTTATAACCTCTCAAAATGTTCTCCTCGTCAACATAAACTCCAGTCTCGAAACTTGCGGGCTCAAGTTTGCGCAAACACGACTATTAACGAAGTCGCAAGTGCCATAAATTTATCGTCAACGTCACAGATTTATCGCTTACTCCGCTAACTGAGTTGCGTGGACGTGATCGGTGCGTTGTATAGTTATACTTAGGCACGTATTATGTACCTAATACGTACTATTAGGTATTCTGTGGTAATAAAGTGATTTGGTTACACTTAGGTGGAACTTAGAAAGAGACAATGCAACCTGTGCGATCATACAGCTTGTTTCTGATAAGGCTGTAATGAATTAAAGAATGAATAAATTTTTACTTAGCAACATTATGAGTGGACCTCTTAAACAAAAATCAGCTGTTCCGTACAGTTCTTGTTCGATCAGCTGACGGGCTCAATGTACGGAATAGCTGATTTTGTTTTTAGATTTTACCTAATATGTCGCTTGGGGAAAGTTGTTTGGTATGGTAAGCTATTACTTCTTAAATTTTTTACCAACTTTACAAATACAACCAGTATGAAAACATTAACTAATTATTTTCTTGAGCCTTACGACCGCATATTTTTAGTTAAAGCTTAGACATAGATAAATAGAAGTACAGATAACCAAAAAAACCTTGCTTATCAATATATATAAAACTCTTCCGTTACTGACTGACTGACTGACTGACTGACATAGTGATCTATCAACGCACAGCCCAAACTACCGGACGGATTAAGCTGAAATTTGGCATGCAGGTAGATGTTATGGCGTAGGCATCCGCTAAGAAAGGATTTCCCAAAATTCCCTCAGGAACGGGAATTACGGGACTTTTTAGTTAGTATGAAAAATCGACATTATTGAGTGTATCGACGTGAAACTTGGTGTACAGGTTCCTCAGTAAATGAAAGAGTGTTGAAAGAAAGGAATTTACAAAATTCCCACGGGAACGGGAATTACGGGACTTTTTTAGTGAGAATGAAAAATCGACATCCTTGAGTGTTTCGACGTGAAATTTTGTGTACAGGTTCCTCAGTAGATGAAAGGGTGTTGAAGAAAGGAATTAACTAAGTTCCCATGGGAATAGGGTTACAGGACTAATTGTTTTTTGATTTTGATTGATTTGATTTAAGGGTGTTGGAAGGAAGAAATATTCTAAATTCCCACGGGAACGTAAAACGGGACTCTTTAGTTAGTATTAAAACAATGTATATATATATTTCTTTATTTCTACGTAAAAATAGGAAAACGGGCTCTTCAGTGGGTGTAATTAGAATCAGAGTTCTATTAAGAAAAAAATAACCAAAATTCACATGGTAACGAACATTCCCACAAAGATAAAGCGCCTAAAAATCTTCAACTTTTTTTACTCGAGTAGGTACATATATTAGGTATGTAGGTACGTATATCCAACTACTTTTACCCAACCAGCTAATAGAAATGTTAGAAGTTTCAGTGTCTGAATGGTGGAGTGTAGAAATGAATTTATGGAGTTGCCACGGGAACTGAAATAAAGATAGATATTTTTAGGGGGTATGGTTGCGATCAGAAATGATGTCACCAAAATCCTGAGTCGTAAATCAAGCAGTAATTAACGATTTTAATGAAAAAGCGCGTGCGAAGCCGCGGGCAAAAGCTAGTCAATATATATAAAACTCTTCCGTTACTGACTGACTGACTGACTGACAGACAACGCAGAGCCTAAACTACTGGGCGTAGAAAGCTGAAAATTGGCACGTGGGTTCCTTGGGGAGTGTAGGTGAGCACTAAGAAGGGATTTCCCGAAATTCCCACGGGAACGGGAATAAACGGGATATTTGTGTTTATGCGAAATCTGCGCGGGAAAAACCGCGGGGCAACCTCTAGTACTTTTATAAGGTAACTAGTCGACCCGGCGAACTGCGTACCGCCTTATCTATTGCTATGTTGTGCAATGTGCATTTATTGTAGATATAAACCTTCCTCTTGAAACACTCTATCTATTAAAGAAGACCGCAACAAAATTCGTTGCATAGTTTTAAAGATTAAAGCATATATAGCAACCAACGAATGCGGGAAGCGACTTTGTTTTATACTATGTATATAATGATGTAATACATTAATTAATGTGTTTTGATGCCACAATGAATAGATTTAGACTGTCATCACCAAATAATGCGGTCACGGCAAGCACGGGCTGCTCTAATTTAAGTTTATGTGGGAGACAAAGACCAAACACCAACTTACATTCTACAACGGAATGTTCATTAAGTAATTAGCAAGTTCTCAGCAGTGGAATGTCCCACAAAGGGGATCCGAGTAATGTCTTTGAGCTGCGGAATGACCCTGCCTAAAACAGTTTTGGTTTGTAAACAAACTGCTAATATAATAATATTAATTTAATAGAATAATTGGCTAGGCGGAAGATTTAATGTAGCTTATAGTCATTCTCTTAATCTTACCAAAGGGCCAATAAAATACATTATTATTAATAATAATTGTTATGAAAAAAGAAAACAATATTTTCTCATATCTAAGCCGCTTAGGAAAGAAAAATCTATTGCGAACGGGGTGGCCAAACGTTAATGTCAGCTACGTCGTAGCTGGGACGCGTAGCTTGTACGTAGTTGCTATGTAATAACTCTACGTAGCCTACTACCTACTACGTTTTAGACGAACATTTTTATTTGTTTCTGTAAGTCTGCGTTTCCACCTGCAAGAAAACTTCCGCAATAAATGTCCGAAAATTAATTAGCGATGACTTGATAATAAATAAGAGACTCCCTATATAATATGCTCTAGTCTCCTTTAGTGAAGTAAATATCACTTTTAGTTCTGATTTGGTTACTATCTGAGGCTCTAAGACGGTCATTTTGCAATAATGCGTCCATTTAGAGCAAAAATTCAAAACAAAAAAACGCAAGCAGAACGAAAGGACTCTTCTTTGTGCGGCCATACTTTAATTTCAGGAAATATGTTGCTGTACAGTAAAAAAACAGCTTTAGATACAGTTAACAATAATTTTACATTCAACTAAAAACAAACATTGAAACCAAACCAAGCACGGCTAACAAACTGCAATGCCCACGCCCTGTTTTAATCATTGCTTTAGTTTAAAACGATATTTGTTTTGTTGTTCACAAAAAGGCTTCTAACTCCTGCCCACCCTACTCGACACAGTTACCCCTACTAGTGTGGAATTAATTTCCTGGACTATAACTCTCGTATATTGGCGACATGTCGAAGTGCGTTTTATTGCCGCGCGGGCAGGTGGGAGGCAACCTTTGTGACTAAAAATCTACCTTTTTGTTGACTGTAATGAAAGTAGATTTTAAGGTTTCGTGCCATTGGCTATTTTATGTTATTAAATGTTGTTTTAATCAATTCAAACAGAAATTGATATATGGTTATCAATGTTCTTTTCTTGATTCTGGGTGAGATAGCATGTCTTTCAGGTCATTAGTGATGGGCTCTGAGTATAATGCGTTATTTTTATTACTTACCTTCTTCGCCAACCTTTTCGAAGGCAATATTAACAGAAAGGGGACGACCATACGGAATTACTTTGATCAACTGGCGGAAAGGATAGGAGACATGTCGTATCAAGAGGTCTTCAAGCAGCTGGTGGGGAAACGGGAGGTGTAGAAGACGCTCCACCGATAAGTGCTTAGCTTTTAAATTTTTAGAAGAACTAGGTACAAAATAAAAAAAATTGTCCAGAAATAAAATTGCTTAGTAAGCAAAAAAACGACATCTCGATACAAATCAATTCCAGTTCTTCTCATCTCAGAGATCGTTCGTTAGGTCGCCGCGGACAATTTGTCCTAATTTGGACTTCCTTGATGAATGCGCCGGATTCCGGCCTCCGCTGGATTTGTTTGTAATTTATTTCATGAAACGCATTTATTAGGCTCCGAGGCATTTTTATCAATTGACCTTTTTTGCTTAAGTAAAATAACATTGCATTGCTTCAGCTTCAGTTCAACATTTATTTCACTTTTGGACACCACTTTGTATTCCTATAGTGCTCGTTCTTAAAAATTTTCAATAAAATATATTATATTTTTACCCTGTCAGAGAAGTGATAAATTATCGAAATAATCTCTCAATTATATATTATTGCAGCAGCGTCCTTCGTTGAAAAATTCCAAGAGCATGCCATCGCAAACCCGCCCACCAAGCGAGACTAACGAACGAGGATAATTTTTTATATATATAATAGATAAAAAAAATTAATCGACAGGGTAACTTCCAAATCAAAGGGTTCTTTAAACAATAGAGAAAGTAAAACATGGCAGTTGTTATAACTATCATAAACAGTTTTCCAACAGTTCCATGCAACTTGTTCACAATGATAAAAGCGAACATTGCCATTCTTCCGTTGCCGCTGGAAAAGGTAGCAACTTACTGCAAAACTCTCCGGTACAGACAGTTTCACGAAAGTAAAAAAAAATCTTCAGACGCAGAACATTTTTGAACAGCAAACTAAATTATGGAAAAACTAAATAATGCTTTGATTAAAAAATAAAAGTCAAAAATGACTTATACAATATACAAGATATTACTTATTGAAGGTCAATTAGACTATCTATCTAATTGGTATTGATACCCTTATTTGGTAAAGTATCCTATACTGCGAGAGGCGAGGTAGTTCAGGGTGCCCACCAATTAGGTCAGACAAACAGATGTTGGCCTTGCCTTACGACAATGGTCGTCTGGAGACGCCCCCAAACGAACCTCTGTCAAATGATTCCTCCTCTGTCAAAAGATTTCGTTTTTGAATAATTATGAAATAAATGAGTAGTTTCTTAAAAATTCCAGTTAAACGGACTGTACAGCGGTCGTTATTCCCAACTAGTACGCCAGAGAACTTGGTCGTCTCACTCAAAGAGATAGTTTTGTGCCTTGTCCTAACATAAAGAAAGACATCATACAAAACAGACAGCCAGTCCTATTTAATGATAAATTTTATTTATATCTATATCCATCTTAACGGTTCAATATAGCTCTTTATTGACACTAAATATCTGTGATAATGAGGGCTCGAGTATCGAATAGAAAACTTTTAACGATAATTTTTCTACACATTTTCTAACATCTATTAATTGATCGCTATAAAATCTAAATCTACTCACTCACTGAGGCTCCATAAAGTTATAATTAAGTCTATGGAGTGCTCACTCATCATCGCCCAGCCGAAACAGCAGAAGATAGGAAATTGAAACTTGGACAGTAACTTACTGAAGTGACGTGACGTAGGCACTCACTAAGACGGGATTTTGTGATTTTAACCGGGACACCGTATAACCATAACCTATCCTCGATCCTAGAATATTAAAAAAAATGTGGGGAAATTAATGATTTGCTATTAAATGCACACATTTTGAAATCAATATATATAAAACTCTTCCGTTACTGACTGACTGACAGACAACGTAGAGCCGAAACTACTGGGAGTAGCGGGCTGAAATTTTGCATGTAGGTTCCTTAGTAAGTGTAGGTGAGCACTTAGAAGGGATTTTCCGAAATTCCGACGGGAACGGGAAAAAAGGAATTTTGTGTTTATGAGAAATCTGCGCGGGTGAAACCGCGGGGCAGCCTCTAGTAAAATAATAAAAGTACCTACCTGAATTTTAGTTTATATTATTTCACAACATTATAAAATAATGCAATAGTTCATGGACAGGGGCTACACTCTGACTTGAGATGATTTCTTTCAAGCGCAAAAGTAATAATACCTACGATATTATAGTTCTCCAATATACCTAGAAAAAAGAGAAATATATTGTAGAGTTTCCTCTGTACGCTGTAAAACAATTTGACAGAGGAGAGCTCGTTTGGGGGCGTTTCCAGGTCGTAAGGCAAGAAGCCCTGTAGGTCCGGGCGTAAGAATAGGTCTACGGTATGCCCTGCCTGTCGTAAGAGGCGACTAAAAGGGGTCTTTGGGGTCGTGGGTGTGAAGGGCGGGGGCCCGACACACTCATCAAACGGCCCTGAGATGGGCGGCGGCACAACTTGTGGCACTGTGCCGCCGCAGCTCCAAAGGCGAGCCGGGGAGGGAGGGAACAATATGCCCTCCCCGAGCATGAAGCTAATAGTAGCTGAGCGTGGGAAGACTTCGGACGCTATAATGTGTGGTTCCCGGGGTTCTTCCCAAAAGCACCAAGACGGCCGCCGAGGGGTTTTAGTGGGTGCGAGCCCCACATACCCCCGACGCTCCCCCGAGCGTCGGGAAATGCGATAGGCATTTCCCCTCGTTAAAAAAAAAAAAAGGTCGTAAGGCAAGGCAAACATTCGGTCGCCTGAGCCGTTTGGTGGGCGTGAACCATCTCGCCTCTCGCAGTATGATACTTTCTAAATAAGCTGTTAGTCTAATTGACCTACAATAAGTGATACCTATTATCCATATTGGATAAATAATTTTTGACTTTTTGACCTCACATCACATACAATACAGCATAGACTAAGTTGTATGAAGTAACGCTATAAGTTTAAATATATCATACAATTTCGAAGCTCTAAAATGTACAAAAACATATCAACCCACGCTTCCAAAGTAAAATATTACTTACATGAGTAACCCAGGTGTTTGCAAGGGCGCAGCAAGGGCGGTTCCGGAGGATAAATTAGACAAAAGGCCCAACTCGGGCAAGCAACGAGCGAGCAGGTGTGTCCTGTCTTTACCACTTTGTTTAACATCACATTGTAAACAGTTAAGATTGTTATGTGGGGATTAAGATAAGACCCTTGCAGACTAGTACCTGCCTTCTCCATATAGGTACTAGACTAGTCTAAACTAGTCCTGTCCCTTTTCGCTATTACAATTTGAAAAAAAATATGTTATGAACACTTGAGTGCCTCGAGTCTTAATTCAAAATATATTTACCTACTGTTACGTATTTCTTTAGAAAAACTCAGTAATAAAATTAAATTCACAATGAACCGAGGAGTTACACAAACTGCTATTCAAAAATCAACTTCCTTTTTTATGAAAATGCAAAGCTAAGCTATAACAGCGGGGATCCCCCGCCATGCAACAGCAAAAATCGCAGCCACGAAAATGCAATTTAAACTTTTAAAAAATATAACGCAGTATTTGCATAAAATCATAAACTACTGGAATAAAAAATATAACCCTGCCTTTACATTCGGGCAAAAAGAATCACTGGAAAAAAGTGCAAACGTTGCGGAATCTAAATAATAAATTGTTGTCCATTGTGAGGTGCTTTGGGTTAGCCAAATATTATATTTATGTATGCAGACGATATAACGAATTCCCACGGGCTGAAAAAGATGAGGAAATGCGTAGATAAAGACTGTAGCATCTGTAGCAGTAAATACTTCACTATAGTGTATACGAGCTTTCCCGGCTTACTTCGTTACGCCATAGAATATAAGATACTACAAAAGACTTGGCTCTATAGACTATGTTCTTTTGCCTGCCCAGAATGGACTTGATAAAAAAAACAAACAACAACAACAAACCACCTGTCAAAATATGTAAACAACGGAAAAAATATTGCACCTTGGGTTACATTATTTGAGTTTAGGTAAGGATCCCTAATTTTTTTGAAAATCTAATATAGCCTATGACACTCGGGGTTAATGTAGCTTCCTACCAGTGAAAGAATTTTTCAAATCGGTTCAGTATTTCCGGAGCCTATTCGTTACAAACAAACAAACAAATCTTTCCTCTTTATAATATTGGTATAGATGAGATTAATTACAAAAAAAAATCTCTCTAATTCCTGTCATTAGTAGTGAGTATACTATTATTAGGAACTTTAACACACACTTTAAAACTTAGTTGGATTAATATTCGATTCCTAAAAGGAAAGTCGGAATTATAATATATTTTCTTATAAATAAATACAACGTTGTTAAAATTTTACTTGCAATCTACGAGCTATTGATGATCTTCTGTCGACAATTATGTAGATTTTTCCTCCGTTTCCTGGCCCGACTTCCTCTAACTCGATAATGATACTTTGTACAACGCTAAATGCTCGCCTCTGCTATAATTTACCCCTTTGAACTTTTAATAAGATTTCTATCGTAAAAAATTGCGATTTATTAAAAAAAAGAGAACGTTTCTTTAAAAAAATTTTGGGAATTAAGATAATGAAATGTTATATACGTGTATACAGCCTGAAGAAGTAATTAACCTGCTCCTGTCGGAACCATTACATACGATTATCATCTCATGATGGAAATATAGATTATCACAATTTTACATACTAGGTAAATAAACTTTAAAAATTCAGGATTCCATTAATTATTATAATTTGAAATCTAAATTTCTTTGTTTTATTATTCCAAATGCGTCATCGTCAGCGCCATCTTGTATCTCTTTTATGAACTTTGGCATTTATCCAGAAAATTTTCCGTTTCTGCATGCAAACAGAAAATTTTCCAAGTCAGTCACATAGTTCATTGCACTGTCGCTAGATGACGTTATCAGTTTCTTAGGGCTGAAAAAAAGACGGACCAGATTCTCAAGTCAACGAAGTACCTATATCTGTTTTTTTTTGTAAAAAGGAAGGAACTTATTTTGGGTTGGGTTTGAGGTTGGGTTATAGAAAATTTTATTTTTATAAATTTTAAATAATTAGGGAGTATCATAAAAAAAACCTAACAAAATATTGGAATCTCGGATATTCTAGGATTCACAGGATCATAATGGTTTTCAGATCGTATTTAAGGTTATGTTTACGACATAAGTTAAGGCGGTTCAAGACTGTGTGGCGTAAAATTTAATTCGCGCAACACCATGCCGATCCCTCTAATGTTTTTTCTTTCTTATTTTATATCTCCAATCATAGATTTATCATTCGATTTTAATATAAAATAGCTCCGGTCGTGAAGAACCTTCCTTTATTAGTTTTTGACAAAAAAAACTTTAGGTTCCTCATAAATCCACCTACAGCAAACCATTTACAAGTCAGCGAACCCTGTAATGGCTTTCTGCATTTTTTTACTGGATGTTTATTTTTGTTTTATTTTATTTTATTTTAAAGTAGGCAGAGTTAGTCAGCATTTATAAGTATTCTATTAGTCTCTGTTGTAGGATTGTGTTTTTTATTTAAACTAGTCGTCCCGGCGAACACCGTAAACTCCTAACAATATTATATCGTTTTTTTACTAAATTCCCCATATTTTTTTTTCATTTTTTCTCACTTTTTAACCTTCCCTGGTCTACTACGAAAATTTAAAAACTAAAATCAGCGAAATCTCGAGTTTTTGCGAGACTAACGAACCACGATTTATTTTTTTATATAGTAGATTAACTGTTTTAAGATAATCAATCTTAGTGGTATAGACTAAACACATTATAGTTTGTTGTGTTAGCTAAAACGTATAAATAAAGTACAAGGCGACCTGGCGAACTTCGTACCGTCCAATATAATATTATGCTGTGCAAGTAATATTACATACAAACTTTCCTCTTGAATCACTCTATCTACTTACTAAAAAAACCGCATCAAAAACCATTGCGTACTTTTAAATATTTAACATATTATGCAAAGACAGTAAGTGGGAAGCGACTTTGTTATCAATATATATAAAACTCTTCCGTTACTGACTGACTGACTGACTGACTGACTGACTGACAGACAACGCAGAGCCGAAACTACTGGGCGTAAAAAGCTGAAAATTAGCACGTGGGTTTTTTGGGGAGTGTAGGTGAGCACTAAGAAGGGATTTCCCGAAATTCCCACGGGAACGGGAAAAAACGGTATTTTTTTGTTTATGAGAAATCTGCGCGGGAAAAACCGCGGGGCAGCCTCTAGTAATAATATGAACTGATAGTGATGAAAACTATCACACAACTATATGTCAATCAATGTTCATTTAAACTACCTGTCATTACATTAGTGAGTTTCTACATAACTACAACTAAGATAAATCATGTGATCATGTAGGCGGTATTTTTCAGCGTTAACAATGACGAAAATCATCTCGTACACAGAGTCAACAAAACACGTAGGAGCTGAAATTTTAGGACCGCGCCGGTCTTCGGACGTTCAGCTAACATCTTATAGCTATGTTATAATAATAAAAAAATTATTCATACAAAAATCGTTTTATGGCGCTGTCAACTAGATTGAAATTATAATCGACGAGCTTTCCCGGCTTACTTCGTTACGCCATAGAATATAAGATGCAACAAAAGACTTGGCTCTATAGACTATGTTCTTTTTAACTGCCCAGAATGGCCGAATAAAAACAAACAACAACAACAAACCACCTGTCAAAATATGTAAACAACGGAAAAAATATTGCACCTTGGGTTACATTATTTGAGTTTAGGTAAGGATCCCAAATTTTTTTGAAAATCTAATATAGCCTATGACACTCGGGGTTAATGTAGCTTCCTACCAGTGAAAGAATTTTTCAAATCGGTTCAGTATTTCCGGAGCCTATTCGTTACAAACAAACAAACAAACAAACAAATCTTTCCTCTTTATAATATTGGTATAGATACGGCTGTTAAGAGAACAAATGGAGAAGGAGGTAAAGTACTATTATTATTATTAGTAAAAAGAGTATTAGCCTAATATTTTTTCAAGGACTAAATAGCAGCTCCTAAAAAGCAGATCTATGATTATGTACGTCTATATAAATAAATAATACAAGGCAGCGTGGCGGAACGTAGTGATTTACAAACGCATTTAAATTATGCACAATGCTGAGTTTATGAGCGCACGACGCGGTGAGGTTTAAGGAGGACGAAATAAACTTTACGTAAAGCCATCGTAAAGCTTATTAAGCTTACATTTGAATACTTGATACTTCGATACTAGGGTGAAACGGGGGGGTTACAACAATCTAACTCAAACTACTTTAAACACGCAATGCTTGTTTTACCTTTGCTACCTTGGTCTTCTAGCTAAGTTAGTTTTTGTAAACGACTGGTTGACTGTAAAATTGAAAACGATACTCAAATTTTTTACTTAAAAAAAAGACGACTAGCTTATACTAGCTTAATGCGTGTATTAAAATTATACGACAGTCTGAAATACTCCTAACATTAAAAATACTCTAAAACGCAGATTGAAGCGTAAAAAGCCGTGGGACAAAAGATAAATCTTTAATTTTAGCACAACGT
Organism: Euspilapteryx auroguttella; assembly: GCA_951802225.1. Classification (NCBI taxonomy): domain Eukaryota; kingdom Metazoa; phylum Arthropoda; class Insecta; order Lepidoptera; family Gracillariidae; genus Euspilapteryx; species Euspilapteryx auroguttella. The sequence goes on from OX637645.1 coordinate 11,792,311, forward strand.
AAATTTTACGTCGACGACGCGTAAAAAAGACGTTAAATTCATTATTAAATTCCAAGTAGCTTATTCATTCGCCCTTTGTGTCAAAAATATCTATCAGTTTGTTATTTTAGTTTACTTATGAACGTTGATATGATTTATATTTTTGATTATAAAAATGTACCTATATCAAAAACACGCCACCTGTATACGTACTCCTCACCCGCCATTTAAAAGAAATTATTATTTGACTGAAATATTGCTAATTGTTTCATATTTAGACCGCGTGCAGACTAGCTAGCACTCGCTCTAATACTAAAGTACTAAAGCAAGCACAATGTTACGATCCATAAAGCTGCTGAGCCGCGACCACATCGGTTTGTTGGCAAGTGTCGCGATCCTTTAGAGGGCCATTAAAACTCTATAAAACATCCAGAGATTTATACTAACTATAGAGTTAGTAACTTAGTATAAACAGAAGAGGCATTCTGAGAAACTAAACTTGAGTTTCAGGTAAATTTGAGGTCAAATCACCTATTAATGAGGAATGATTAGGAAAAGAAAAAGTTGGAATGATTATTATTCTAATATAAAATATTCGTTTTTTTTTTAATATTTTTAGCTATTTAGGGATTTTTTTTATTGCCCATAAAAAAAACTAATGAAATATCGTATTTTAAGCTAACTATAAACGAAACGTAGCTAAATATACTACGCTTTAAAGAAACCCTACGCTACGCTGCTACGCTTTAGCATGCTACGATTACTGTACCTATACTGCTACGTTTGTGCTACGTAGCTCTGAGGTTTCCAGTTTTACTAAAGCGCTGAGTATTGCCAAACGCTCGTCGCACCGCGGATTACATGGCGATAAAATTAAAGCTTACATTCTTAAGAATGTACATTAAGATTTGTTTTGTATGTTATGCTGATATTATTGGATTCAAACTCAAAAGTCATCCGAGGGTCCTTCTGAGATCATCTGAAGGTTGTATGAACTTACAACATTATTTTTAACAGCTTTTAAAAAACGACATCAATTTGTTCGTTCTTCTTATTGTTTGTAATATGAGCTTATTACAAACAGTTAAGTTAAGGTTTGGTCAATTTTCATAAAATACTTGATAACGTTAAAAGTTTGGTAGAATATTGAAAAATAAGTACAGTAGCGGTCTGGGACGGCCTAAGACTTTTGTCTATAATCTCGTGTGCCCAAGACTGTAATACCAAAGAACAAGAGCTATTTTGCAATACGGAAAAACCGGAAGTGTTACGCCGTCCTAGACCGCCACTGTACTTATTTTACATATTATGTAATATATAACTAATAACTAATTTCCTTTAAATTTATTATTATTTGAGGAGATGTCTTACATCAAATGACATAAGCCATTGCCAAGTTCAACAACAGATTCAATTGAGAAAAACAATGTGTTTACGAGAATAAGAGATTGCGTTTTTTGCACCGTCTTTCTTGCCAAATTCCATCGCTATGAGTCGACTAATAATATCTACATTTATTGCTGTGATAGACAATTTGTTGTTGAGTTTTTCTTGCACGTGTAGGTAAACGGACCCATCAAGAAAATATTATTTTATCCAGTGTGGGTGACAATTGCAATAATTTTTTTTTTTTCCATTAGTTAGCCTCTGGCTAATCTTAATTTTTTATTCTGAAATCAAATTATAACTAGTATTTTAGCTCATTCAGCGAAAACGATAGTCTTTTTTTAATTTTTAACAAAATTTAATAATGTAATCCGGGGACGATTGATAGTTTACTAGAAATGTATTTTTAAGAAAATGAAAAAGTTATTTTTACGTAGTAGATATTGTATAAGATATAATGATGTTTTCGACGACAAATAGCTTTTTGAAAGAATAACAGTATTTATTAATAGAATAGAAATAAGTAGGCGTGTTTATCACGATAATATCAACGACGTCAGAAAACGCCTCAAAAATTTTGCTGCAATAAGTATAGTATCCGCCATCTAAAGTTTCTTATTCTAAGTATTTGGTTAGTTATGTCATTGTCTGTTGTTCTGCAGAACTACAGTGTTGTTAATGTTTGCATAATTACGTAAGGTTGCGTCAAAGCATGTGTGGAATGCAATGACAAATGCTCGCGTTTATTTCTGTTCATTGTTTTGAAAGAAGAGCGAACAGCAATTAGCGGTCGAGTTGTGATGCCTCTGTTTACTGGACGGGAAACGCCAATCAATATTTTTACTTGCTACATTAGATGTCTGTAAATGAGACGGTACTGAAAGCTATTGTTTAGAGTTCGCGACGCGCGCAAACCTAGCTAGAGCGACTCTACTAATATGGAATTATACGATTTTCATTTGTTTCTGTCAAATTAATATTTCATGTTATTTCATTTTTATTAATCTGTTTAATGTTCATTGTATTGTCACCTAATTGTATTGTAATATCACAAAACAAAAACAAAAAAAAATGAGAGATAAATTGTAAAGTAGAGTTTGTTACCCCTTTTTTCTCTACGCTGTAAAATCCACAGAACAAGAGAATACAATAGAAATAGCATCATGAGCTTTTAGTACTGAAACCAGTGTGTCCAAACTCACACATGTAAACCAAACGCTCACTATGAAATCCAAGCTACCATTGGTGATTAACGACAAAGCCGAAAAGATCTACATCACAAAACTTTGAAGTAGACTATGAACCTTTTTTACAAATAAACAAAGATCAAAATCAAATAACAATTATGGAATACTTAAGATAATGATGACATACATATGTTAAAAGAATGAAATTAGGTTTTTCCAAAGACATGATAAAAAGCTATACATCCTCTTTGCTTTAAAATCCTCACGCATTGTTCCTAGTTTTACTATTCGACGCTAGATGGAACTACAGCTTTTGTACTACCGCTACTAAACACTAGGTCGAAAAATGTAGGGATGTATGTACATATTGCGGGAGAAAGTTTGTCGATGAGAAAAACCTATCGATATACAACTTTCTTTCATATGGCTACAGTTAACAATTACTTTTTTTTACAAAAATCTATGTGTATTCTACGCAAACGGCCTTCTTGTTGATTGGCGATGTATGTGTGAGTGTACAGTTTAATTTTCATTTATTTCCGATGTCGTTTTGTATTCAACAGTTATGCTTCGCATAAATAGAGATTCAGAAATAAAAATGTGTTTAGTTATAAAATTGTATATACCTACAGTACTGCAAAAGTTATAATGCGCATAGAAATCTTCGTCACTGTTCGACAACGGTCGTATTCCCAAGCGACGGAAGACGATATGTATTTAAGGAGGTTTAGTACATTTTCTGCATGCGTAATTTGGTAGAATTATGATTTTTGATTCAGGTGTTTCCGTGAAATCGACAATTAGCGAATCTGCATGCGCATTATTAATTTTGGAGTAAGTACTGTACTTTAAATGAAGCTTTATTTTAACCAAAGTAAACAATTTAGGTGGATGGGTAGATAGACCAATAAAACAAGATGGGTTTTATAATTATATTATTTTATCTTATTTAATACCGAAGTACTTGCTTATTTATTACTTGCCTTAAACTCTTAACTAATCTTGGTTTTTTTAATACATAATATTTAGCATTTTATCTTCTCTAGGTATTGTTTATTGAAACTCCTCTTAGCTTCAGAAGCTTTCATGATGGCTCCATCTTCAAGTTTATGCTTAAGTGTATTAGGTTCTGAGCCCGGCCCAAGGTGGTCCAGTAACACAGGCTGTAAATAAATGAAAAGAAAAATAAAATATAGCACACTATTATAAGAGTGACGACTTGTCTTTATACAATACTAGTCGACCCGGCAAACTTTGTACCGCCTAACCTATTATTAGAACGTGCATGTTTTATACTTATAAACCTTCCTCTTGAATCACTCTATCTATTAAAAAAATCCGCATTAAAATCCGCTGTATTTTTAAAGATTTAAACATACCTAAGGACTGATGCGGAAAGCGACTTTATTTTTTACATATTACAACATTATTGTAATATGATGATGATGCTAATATAATTTCATTCATACGCAAGAGTCTAAGTTGAAAGATTCATATAATTTCATTCGTATTCAAGAATTTAACTTTAAAGTACTTAAATCACATTTTAAACCGAAAAAAAGGTAGAGGTTTTCAAGTCGAAGCGAATACCTATTTTTTTTTTCACTGAAAATTATTATTATCGATAGATTTTTATCATAGAAAATTATCGATAGATTTTCATCATGTTGAGCAATCTCTAACTGATTTCCATTATCTGTTGTCAAAATGTTCTAGAAAAAGTCATGAGTCTAATACCATAGATAAAGAAGAACGCTATGAAGGTACAGTCACAGTCACAGGCTTCAATGAAAATTCAATTTTACTGCTCCGTAATTAGGGTGTTTTCATTTTCTCACTTATGGTTTTGTATTCTTGTTCATGTATAATTTCAAATTTATTTAAAAATACAGTGAAATATTACTTACCGATGTAATGATACGGCATAATTAGTACTTTTAAGTCCCCAACTTTAATTTTTGCATTCCAACACAGCACAATATGGCATTTTAGTGGTTTTTTTTTCATATTTTTCCTGGTGGTTTGTTTACAAGAAGCTTATAGCAACTGAGCTTATCAAATCTGTCAAAAACTACGCATAGGCACTGCAGAGCTAATGATAGGCACGCGGGCTCCGCCTACTCGCGATTTCTATTTAGAGAGAGAGAGCACCTTCCTTGTTCTGTGGTAAAATCATTGCAAAAGGGAGTAGAATCATTTGACAGAGGAGGGCTCCTTTGGGGGCCTCTCCAGGCGACTATTGTCGTAAGGCAAGGCAAACATTTGTTTACCTGAGCCAATTGGTGGGCACCCTGAACTACCTCGCCTCTCACAGTATAGGATACTTTACCAAATAGGGTATCAATAGCAATTAGATTAGATGTAGTCTAATTGACTTTCAATAAGTGATATCTTGTATCCTTTATTGAATAAAGAATTTGACTTTGACTTTGACTTTGAATAGCGTTACATGCAATTCACCAATGTGATTTTAAATTCTCTTAACGTTAAAATACATTTTAGCTTCTTGTTCTTAGGTTTATAGTTTATAATAATGTTGCTGTTATAATAAGACTATAGGGTTCGCCCTACGACTTAGCCGACCCATTTTCCATTAATAAATTTATCAATATATATAAAACTCTTCCGTTACTGACTGACTGACTGACTGACAGACAACGCAGAGCCGAAACTACTGGGCGTACAAAGCTGAAATTTGGCACGTAAGTTCCTTGGGGAGTGTAGGTGAGCACTAAGAATGGATTTCCCGAAATTCCCACGGGAACGGGAAAAACGGGATTTTTGTGTTTATGAGAAATCTGCGCGGGAAAAACCGCAGGGCAGCCTCTAGTAAATATATATAAATAAGTCAGTTTTTCCCGTTTCCATTATATTTTTGCGGTACAAAGTTCATCTTCACGGGTTTTTCATTAACATTATAATGCTATGTTAATAATTCATAGCCTCGTTAAAATCTGCAGTTATTACTGAGATAGAGAGTGACTAACAGCTAAAGTATCTAGGTCTAATTTCAAAGAGTAATCTACATTCTAACACCTGGCGGTGAGTGCACTAGTCATCTGGGGCTCTGTTCAACTAACACGCTTAAAATAACCTATAATTATTATTTTATACCTTTATTAGTTTAGCCCTACTTCGATCGGCAACTCGTCTGCCAAGCGTGACAATTGTGTCAAGATCGCCACCAGATTGATATTTATTAAATTAAAGCAAACTAAAACTTATCCTCTGAGAGTAAATTCTCAAACTGTATAAAATCTAAGGACTTTTCCATGGAAATCAGGCTTAATTCCGTAAACCGCCTCCGTAGCTCAGTAGCGTAGAGCGTTGCGTCCTTGATTAGGGCACGGAAGGTTCTGGGTTCGATCCCCGCAGAAAACACCGCATATTGATTTCTCACAAAAATCACGTTGTGGTTATTTTCGGTTGGAAAGGACATTGCAGTCTTGAATCACCTGATTGTCCGAAAAGTAAGATGATTCCGTGCTTCGGAAGGCACGTTAAGCCGTTGGTCCCGGCCGCAGTTGTGGTCGTTATAACCGCGGCGCCAAGCTGGCCCTTTGTCACGTTGGTAATAAAGTATAAATTAGGCTAAATGTGGGTCCGGCTCTTGAGCTGGTGCCTCTGCCTAATCCTTCGGGGAATAAAAGGCTTGAGATTATGTTATGTTTTTTATTAATCAAATCAAATAAAAATATTTGATATTTGATTTGATTTATTCCCATGTTAGAGAATCGCCGCCCTCTATATTTGCAGCGGCCCAGAATCAGGTAGTCTTTGTTCTATACGCGGCTCTGATGCGCTCTGCCTCTGAGTCACGGTGCATTGCGGCCATTCTGAACTTCGCTAAATTTACTGAAGTTTGAGAAGGGAAACGTATGAATGATATGTAGGTAATCAAGTAATCATCAAGATATATGCAACTCTTCCGTTACTGACTGACAGACAACGCAGAGCCGAAACTACTGGGTATAACGGGCTGAAATTTTGCACGTAGGTTCTTCGGAGAGTGTACGGGAGCACTAAGAAATAATTTCCCGAAATTCCCATGGGAACGGGAAAAAATTGGATTTTTGTGTTTATGAGAAATCTGAGCGGTTGAAACTGCGGGACAGCCTCTAAGTATTTCATAAAACGTAGCTCTCAAGATAAAACATTTTTCGTCTTTACCTAGTCAAAGATAGGTATGTATAGTAAAAAAACGTTTTCTATCAGTAAATTTCAAATTAATGTAGCTTATAAGCAGAGCTAAGTGAGTGAGTTCAAGACCTTCTGAAAAGTTACCTAGATGTTAAATTGAAAAATTATAAAAAGCAGCTTTGAGAATATCTTGCGTCGGTTGCATCACATCATTAAACGTTTTCCGCGGTGCTCCGTACGATTTCATGATGGATGGACAGTCGTGGACAGCTTCAGCCACGGTGCTTCAACACCTGCGAGGTTTCAACACCTGTGATTTATTGAGTAGGGAAGTATATTTCTAACTTCTGGTTTAAATTCGTAACATTAGATTAATCCACATATTTTTAAAACTACAAATTAAAAAAAAGCCTTGTATTTGATCCTGCTAAAATAACTTCTTTCATAACTCAGATTTGATAAAGGACTCCTCCATCGGTTCTCTCTATCCTGTGCAATTTGCCACCACTTGGGACCCGCGTTTTTTTTTTTTATCAAACCACTACTTTATGGTTCCGAGTAGGCTTCCTGGTACAAATCGCTTACAGTGATAAGTCAGACGACTTACTCAAGTAGAAAGCCTTTTGTAACGCTGAAACCCGACATGCTTTTAATTCACTTGCCCATCATCATGACAAAAAATATTATTCCTGTATACGCCGACATGAAGTGAAGACACTGGCTGGTTATAATACTGGCCGGTTATAAAATATATTTTTTTATGAAGATTGAAGATTACAGTTCTTCATTTCAACTGTGTTCTTATTCCTTATTTTAAAATGTAAAATTGATATTTACTTGTTTTTACACGCTTTTCTATACCGGTTGATTTCTTGTGAAAAATAAATTATAAATTAATAGAAAGTAACTGTTTCAGATATTTGTCTTGTTTTCTGTAGAGAACAACACCATTATTAATTAATTGTCATAGATGACTAAACCTGTTACGAAATATAGACGTAAAAGACGCTGAGACAGATAAAACACGGATTTACGAGGATTATTACAATAAAAAAGCAGTAAATCTGAGACGTTGATAACTAGGTTTATGGAGGACATCGTTTACATTACAACTTTGGAATGTCTGTTTTTATTGCCATCACGACCTTAGGACATATAAATACATGCTACAGTCACGGACTTGTTCAGCGCAACACTTTTGTCTATGGTCTCGTGCGCACAAGACCTTGTAATACCAAAGAACAAGGGCTTTTTTCAATACAGGAAAACTGGAAGTGTTCTGTGACTGAAAATGTACATGGAATTTTATAAAGATACTTTTTATCAGATCTGAGGATGTAACAATTCTGGCTCTATGGTTTTTGTTTAAAACTTATAATTTCTGAAAATTTAGTAATTTGGTTTATCGGCAACTTTCAGTATGTCTTTAAAGAAACATTACGGAGACTAAGATTGAACTGTTAATTAATCACTTTGGATAATATGACCTGCATAAGATCAAGAAGATTTTTATTTTTTATTTCTCCAGTATAAAAACAAAAATAAGTTACACAAATTTATTCCAATTAATGTTCTCTCGTCGCTTCGGTATGCAAGGACAATACTGATATATGGAGAAATACCAGGTCAATCCGTTTATTTTTATCAATATACTTACGCATTGCATTTAGGAAAAAAAAAATATTTTCTAGAAACATTCGAAAATATTTGGGTTAACGGCCGAGACAATGACGTCAGATGCATAATAACTAGTATCACGTCACGGGTAACATCCATATAATCTATATTATAATATCATAAATGTGAAAGTAACTCTGTCTGTCGGTCTCGCTTTCCTATAAAAACTACTGAACCGATTTGAATGAAATTTGGTAATGGATAGTGTAGAGCCTGAGCATAGACTAGGCTACTTTTTATCCCGAAATTCTCACGGAAAAAAATGGTATTTTGATGTTTCAAGGGAATGTGCGCTGGAGAAGCCGCGGGGCGCCCACTGTTACATTAGAAAGGTACAGTAACCAGAAATGTACCAAATTTTGTTATCATGTAGTAGGTACTTAACTTACGTATTGGAACCTATATTTTTAATCGTCGTAGGGATTTCATCATTATTTCAGCCGAAAGATATCCACTGTTGAACAAAGCCTCTCACTTATAGGCTTCCCTCACTAAATAAATAAAATATGTTTATTTTACAAAATACTCATGACAAGGGGTCTCTTTTACAGTAGAAACTGAGACTTCACTCTTTCACAATGTCAGTGTGCTTAGAAATAAAACGTCTAAATAGCTTAAATAATAGTTCAAATTTTAAAAATAATTGTGTGTCTGTCTGTCTGTTTGTCTGTCTGTTTGATTTAATAAATTAAAAAACAAGTACCAAGTAATTGAAATAACATTTTATAACCGACTGAACGTATATAGGTGTCTTAAAAACACAATGAGTAGGTATCCTACAATTGTAAAAATTTGTTCTGTGAGTGGATGCGCCTTTTTAAATCCCACGAAATCATGTTTAAAGTGTAATTTTTCGTTATTACAAACAAATATTATTGCTGAAATGAATCAAAAACTTTTTATAGATGACCTTTTGACCGCCCAAGGCCCAAGGCGCCACTGAGATCGATTCAAGTGCTCTCGGTAATTGAATTTGCAACATTAGCGATCATGATATGATGAATCAGTAATGCACGCGTTGCTCATCAACGTTTATTTTGTTTAGTTTTACTACCTACATGTTTATAATATGCATTTTTTCTATTTTAATTAATTTAATAACTTACACGTTCGTTACTAGACTAATTCAACTAAATAGTGTAGAACTGTAGAGTATGTACTTAATACAAAAAAAAAACATTTATTAAGACAGTAAGCAATTCTAAATTTAAAAAAATCATAGATTATAAAGATAAACTGCGTAGTGGGCAACGTTGACGTTTCGGATTCGATTCCCGACTTTCCAGGTTGATTGTATTCGTATATATATAAGTTTTGGGCACCCTAAACTATAAAAAAGGCCCTTTAACTCTAAGGTAATGTGTACCTGATTGGTATTTTACTTTAATATAATACTAGCTTTGCCCGCCGCTTTGCACTGGTTGATTCGTTACTCAGAAATATCGGGAAATAATTTATGATCACACGCATAACCCCAAATTTTTGAAAATAATTTCAAAAATTTGGGGGTATGCTTGTAATTATGAATTGAATGCATCTACAGCGAAAATATTAAGTTTAATACAGAGTTTTACATCCTGTAATTCGGATCCCGAGCATAAATACATAGTATAAAACAAAGTCGCTTCCCGCGTCTGTCCCTATGTATGCTTATATCTTTAAAATTATTGAACGGATTTTGATGCGGTTTTCTTTACTAGATAGAGTAATTCAAGAGGAAGGTTTATAAGTATAATACATGCACAACATAATAATAGATAAGGCGGTACGAAGTTCGCCGGGTCGACTAGTATATCCTAAATCCCATCTTAGTGGGTGCTACGCTACGACACAAAAGTCAGATACTGTCCAAATTTGTTTCGACTGGGCTATGATAACTAAAATGAAAACCCAGTTCCAATGGTTTCCTTTAATAAAGATTGACTGATGTTTGTAACAGCAGACACTCTACACCGGCCGGATGGGCCCATCACGCACCAGACACGCAAGGGCTAGCTCGGATTACACGAATTACAAAATTATTATAACCCGGCAAAACAGGATTGTGCCGAAAGATATACATACATACATACATAATAAATTAATAATATTAAATAAATTATGCCTTCAATAAATTTATACATACATAAACTGAAAATTTCCTCTTTTCTTACGTCGGTTATAATAGGTACTAAAACCTTCTCCTGAATGTAACAAATAAAGTATCAAAACGTCAAAACATTTATTTGAATTTGTCGAGATTTCCCAGTAACGCTTTAGATAGCCAGGCTTTACCTCTATTATCAATTCACAACGTAGAAAGGTGTTTATTTCAGAATCCAGCAGCTGTTTCATAATACCCCGACTTACCTGACTTTGTAAATTATATAATTCAATATCTGAGTGCGTAGGTGACGAAGTGACGAGCGACAACTGACGGAATTCCTGTGTCGCAACACACGCTGCCTGGTCCCACTCACCTCGGTATTTATTTCTAAAGCTATTTCTTAATTCCTTGACATCTGATGAAAGAATCTACACTTCGAAAAGGGTGGCGTTAAAACATTTTCAACATTCATATTAATGAAAAGTAAAAGTTTGGTTGTTTGTTTGTTGAATTCTGCTAACAAAATCGCAACTCTGAGCGATCAGAACTCTAAAATTGTTACTAGGAACTCCTGACCGCTCTAAGAAATAAAATTCATTGGAACGGTGGGACTTATTTAGAGTACTAAACAAGGATCTAATCCTTATTCTGCGGATGTATAGTTCAAAATAGCATTAGTTCCACTGTTTCGTTCTATCAATAGCAAGTCGTCGAGCTCGGCACTCCAGGAATGTCGTCGGAAGGTCAGCGCATTGCGAAAGGAATGCGCTTAACTCTTTTTTTTCTAACAGTGTGGTGCAACGGTTAAAAGCGGCGCATTCCAGTCTGCTGGCCCCAGGCCAACATACCGGAGACACCTTGCTCGATAGGGGATGCGATGCAGGAATGCATTTTGGAGTTGAAGAGAAAGATCGCGCCTTGTTTTTATAATTCTGAAGTGGCTTTTATTATATTTGAATCTATAGTATATAGCATCATCATTATCTCAGGCAAAAGACGTTCACAGTGGCTGTTCTTGTGCGACCCTCATCCTGTATACTCCTACAACCTTTACCAGGTTGTCTGGCCACTTTGTGGGTTATAGTATTTGTAAAAAGAAGAAAATATTATTTGCACTTTTTTCTTAAATAACGGTATTTGAAAAAAAAAAATATTAGTAAACTTGTGTTATGTTATACGTTTGTGTCCTAAATTATTTTGCTTACTGTGGTTGCACCCAGATCATTATTTTGACGGGTCCTATTTATTGTACTCAAAGATTTAAAGTAACTATGCCCCATCGGTCAAAGATGAAAGGTATCCCATCCTACATCATTTACCGTCACATCTTTCACTAAGGGCCTCACTGGCAAGCTTGATGGACCGTCTTCGCAGATCTATTTAAGATTTTCTGCGAGTCCAGGCGGAAACCGTTGACACAGACATATTGTCCAGTTCTCAGATTCTTGTGGAAATTCGTGAATATTGCTTGTACATTTCAACATGATTCCAATGTACATGGACAAATGTTACGACTTATACATTTTATTGTAACCTCTACAATTTGGGTCGTTTAATTTTTTTTTTCATGGTCAGCCTCTGTTAGAGCACAAAGCTATTGCACAAGGGCTCTTCTCACGCTTGCAATGCACCACGTTCTTGTGCTAGTTGGGCACACTGCCTATTTTCACTAGTACTCGTCAAACAATCCGATTTCTCCTTCCATAACGCTGTCCGTCTTTGATCATCAATCACTAAATTACTTAGATTTTAATACGAACATTGACTTAGTTTAACTTAACTAGGGCAAAAGTGAGCAAACTGATCTCTTTTTAAATTCCAAGATCAAGAAAGAAGGCTCAGCTAACAGAAACCTTAAACCAAATCCATCATCTTATTTTTACATAAAAAAAACTCCAAAAACATACTCTGAGTCCCGAGGTCGTTATGCGGTGATCATGTTGTTAATACTAATGGTATCAGTGAAACATGGAATGTATGTTTGTGCAGAGGTGATGAACCAAAATAGTCAAGAATTTGAAGTATGCGGCGAGACGGCGCGGGCGCAGGAACGGTAACAAACTTTGTCTCGGTTTAATTTTGTCACTAAAAAAGTACTTAGCATGTTATTAACCGAGCATACCGCCGCAGGATCATCAACTTGTCATCTGATTGTAACATTTAAGATTTTTTCAGTTTTTTCTAAAATAATAAAGTGACGAATTGGGACGAAAATACAGAGCATGATACAAGATCATACAATATTCATTCAGACAAACTTTTCTGAACTGCCTAACTAGGCTGTTTTGATTTATCATCATCAATAAATCAATATACATAGTATAAAACATAGTGGCTTCTTGCGTCTGTCCCTATGTATGCCTAAATCTTTAGAACAACGCAACGGATTTTGATGCGGTTTTTTTTAATAGATAGAGTGATTCTTGAGGAAGGTTTATAAGTATAATACATGCACAAAATCGTAATAGGTTAGGCGGTACGAAGTTCGCCGGGTCGACTAGTAAAGTATAAAAAAGTCGCTTTCGCGCGTCTGTCCCTATGTATGCTTAAATCATTTAAACTACGCAACGGATTTTGATACGGTTTTGTTTAATATATAGAGTGATTCAAGAGGAAGGTTTATAAGTATAATACATGCATACAATACGAAGTTCGCCGGGCCGACTAATTGATTTACATATTCGGTTCCTTTTATTCATATATAACGCGGAAAGCAAGTCCAAGGCCTCTGGGTTTTCAGCTACTGCGAAAATAGATAACAAAGGGCTTTGCAGTTTCAGCTCTCTAGCTCAAATATATTTGTAGTAGGAAGTAATTTATCAAAACGACATTAAAACACATCGTGAAATAGGAAGTCGCCTGATGAAGGCCAGCAAAGTTCGCGTCTAGGCTCTTAGACACGAGGTTAATGGATCATAAATGTTGGATTTTTTCTGCAACTGAGTTCTGTAAAAAGATTTTAACCTTAAGATCCAGACGGTAATAATACAGAGTTACACGTATTTAGAATGATGATAAAATGGATGCTTAAAGACCAGCCATAGCTTTCAATTACATATATTTTTTGCATTTTACCTGTTAACTTAGTCCTAATAACCAAAATTTAAAAATTTAAAACTCCCCAACTGAGTCAGATATACCCTTATCAACTAAACTAGAACTATAACTGATCATCTTCAAAAGATCACGGCTACTTTACCATATACTTTCAAAATCATTGAAGTAACACGGTGCAATTTATAAAATCGATAGGTCATATGAAAGATAGCTAGATACCCTCATCCACTATTTAAGGGCTGATCATCTTCAAACGGCTGAATAGGTCAATGTTACCTCACCACATAGACTTTAAATCGATTGGACATAACGAAGCTAGTTAGATCCCCTCATCAACTAAAAAGAGTTGATGATCTTCAAACGGCTGAACAGATTTTCATAAAACATGGCTAAGAACACTCGGGCTAAAATTATCAATGACATAAAAAAACGGTTCATCTGTTTGGGCTCTATGATGCCACAGACAGACAAACGATAAACTTATAAGACCCGTCCTCTGTTTTTTATCGGGGGTTAATATTTTACGGGTTTAACATTTTACGGGTTTCTCAAATAGATGTAAATCTGTCTCCGATAAGTGTGTCACGAATGATTAAATTCCTGAAATACTCGATATTGTCCGAGAACGCGTGCGACACTAATAGAACGGAATGTTTGCAGCAGAATGCGAAGGACAACTCTGATACCAATGTAAACAAGAATTCTTTAAACTAAAAACAAAATAAGATGACCACAATATTTTAAGAATCCTATTACACCGATCTAGGGAAGATCACACACAAAAAATCATATCTCCTCAATCCTAAACCATGGCAAATATCAAACATTTGATCCTATAGGATACAAGATAATCTTTGTATTTTAAAAGCTTTTTAAGAGGTCCTAAGTTTAAAGACTTAACATAATCTACTGAATGTTGCTTTAATATGGTACTTTTACCATTTTGATATTTGCCCTGGTTTAAAAGATGTTATTTTTTCGCTATGGGATATTGGTTTAGTTTTAGTTAGGGCCTAGGGCTAAGCTCCACTTGCGTTGCGTCGTCGCAGCGACGCACGAAGCAACGAAGAAAAACGCGAGCGCAAAGCAAGTGGAGCTTAGCCCTTTAGCACAGATGTTTATATAGTTACTATAACTTTAGTGTTAACGTGCTATTGTTCAATGGTGCTCACATAAGACCGCATTTATAGGCACGCAGGGCGTGCTGCAATTAAATCAAACGTATAGCAATGTATGAGACCGTTTACAGAGACGCGTTGGCGGGCGCTGACGCGTGCACTGCCGCGGGCACCGCCGCGGGCGACGCCCCGCACAACGCGCCGCGTCTTCGTAAAGGAGGCCTTAGTATTAAAAGCAACTAAGGAATAAACAGTCGAAGGTTGTTTTTCTGTAAATAAACACATCTGTTGATGGAGCTGTCACCCATCAAGGTGTAAGATGTTGGCAATACATCCAAATCCAGAAATATAACTCAGAACGATGGGAATGCAAAATGTATCAATTTGGCTTGAGGCCAAACAAACAATTTGCCCAAACCCGAAACGTATGAATGTGTACTGTACGTAGTTAATGACCGGGTTCGAATGCCGTCTAAATTTGTACCAACAATGCCAAACGTTAAAACTTTGAATCAAATTGTTAGGGCCTTAACAGACGAGTGACGGTCGGCGACGGTCGGCGACACTCGGTGACTAGAAGACTGCCGGCGACGACAGTCGCGCAGCCGTAGCTGACCGGCTTCGCGAGTCGTCGCCGACACACTGTCGCTCGTCTGTCTGAGCCATTAGAGCTACTGCCATGGGAAAGAAATTTCTTGTGTCTCTTTCTAGCGGTCTGATCTACGTACCTACGATCTTCGATGAATTTCTTATCACCCCATCGTGAGCCTGTGAGAGTTCAATGCTGGATATACAGTGTGTCCGGGGAAGTTATAACATAATTTAAAGGGTGTATTCTATGATCAATTTCATCGATGAAAACACCCCATATGGGGGGTCGCAGCCTCACCCCCCCCTCAGTATGACGTTTTTAATTTTTTTTTTGCAAAAATCGACCCCGCCTACTTTTAAATTCACAGTTAAAGGTCTAAGGCTCACAGAACCTTCATTAAGGTCTTGATCGAAGGCTAAGTAGTTAGGCTACCTAAGTTACTAACAAAATAACCAAGAATCGCTTTTACTTTTTTTTTTAAAGATGATAAACCAAAAAAAAAATTTTTTTTTGTGCATTTTTTACGGTTTTTCAAAGTTTCCACAAAAAAATGCAGATACTTTTTTTTATTTTTTGTGTTTTATTGTTAGCTTTTGAGTTGTTCTCCAGATTGGTATTAGATTTATTTCTCTAGGTCTATTACTTCAGAAATTATCAACTACCAAAAAGACCCTTCGCTTTTACCTTTTAATTTAAGATTTCAGTTTAACCCACTTTTATTAAAAAATAAAATCAATATTTAATTATTTTGCTAGTTATTTAGGTAGCCTACCTACTTAGCCTTCGTACAAGACCTAAATTAAGAGTCCTTTTACGCGAACAGTGGCGCCACTCTAGAAAAAAATAATTTCTAAAGTAAGGCTTTTTTTCAGAAAAAAGTGCTCCCTTGTGCATAAAATCTTGGTCCCTAGTATTTTTTTAGTATTTAAAATAATATCTAGGTTTAGAATGTTTACGTTTTACTGTTTGTTGCTAAAAGTGGCCACTTTAGGTTTATACTGTTTCATGTATTACTGTTTGTTCCTAAAAGTAGCTAAAAGTGGCTACTTTTAGCAAAAAACAGTAATCCATAAACATCCTAAACCTAGATATTATTTTATATACTAAAAAAATACTAGGGACCAAGATTTTATGCACAAGGGAGCACTTTTTTCTGAAAAAAAGCCTTACTTTAGAAAAATTTTTTTTTTCTAGAGTGGCGCTACTGTTCGCGTAAAAGGACTCTTAATTTAGGTCTTGTACGAAGGCTAAGTAGCTAGGCTACCTAAATAACTAGCAAAATAATTAAATATTGACTTTATTTTTTAATAAAAGTGGGTTAAACTGAAATCTTAAATTAAAAGGTAAAAGCGAAGGGTATTTTTGGTAGTTGATAATTTCTGAAGTAATAGACCTAGAGAAATAAATCTAATACCAATCTGGAGAACAACTCAAAAGCTAACAATAAAACACAAAAAATAAAAAAAAGTATCTGCATTTTTTTGTGGAAACTTTGAAAAACCGTAAAAAATGCACAAAAAAAAATTTTTTTTTTTGGTTTATCATCTTTAAAAAAAAAAGTAAAAGCAATACTTGGTTATTTTGTTAGTAACTTAGGTAGCCTAACTACTTAGCCTTCGATCAAGACCTTAATGAAGGTTCTGTGAGCCTTAGACCTTTAACTGTGAATTTAAAAGTAGGCGGGGTCGATTTTTGCAAAAAAAAAATTAAAAACGTCATACTGAGGGGGGGGTGAGGCTGCGACCCCCCATATGGGGTGTTTTCATCGATGAAATTGATCATAGAATACACCCTTAAAATTATGTTATAACTTCCCCGGACACACTGTATATAGAGCTCTTTCCTTACCCGCCACGCACCGTGGTCCCGAATTTGTCTGGTCCTTAGTCCATCGTTTTAGCTACAGTAGATGAATTCATATATAGGCCTAGGAAAATATGGTAGTGTTTACAGCCACATCCTGAAAAATTCTAAATTAAATGATCTGCTATGAAACCTGAGAGCTTTAAGTTGTAAGTTCGTGACTAGAAGTATTTCGACTAATTACATAACTAAAATTAGCCCTTTGACGTATTTTTTTGCAAAGTATGTGCCAAACTTTTTTAATGATCGATTTTAAAACAGTGAAAGTGGTTCCTTAAAATAATCATATAGTGACAAAAATGCTTACTGACTTCAATTTAAATTAAATATTATAAGTATTATGTAACGAATATATTGTGTAGGTATATAATATCTAATTGTGTAGTTTAGCTTTACAGTTTCTAAAACAAAAATCGCATCATATGATGATACGATAACTATTGATAGCATGAATGCATCTATATTCTTACTTACTTCTCGTTTGATTCAGCGCTCTACAGTATATCTGCATATAGCATCTATCTCTATGTTATATTATGAAGAAGTTATTTGCAATTTCTAAGCAAAGATAAACAATAGTTTTAACGGAACCCCAAATTGTTAACAAAATTGAGCGCGGGCGCTTATTACGGGAAACATTGAACTTGGGCGGCGCGGCGGCGGATGTTATGCCAAACACTCCGCTAGCCAAATTTTACCGCGCTATTGTTTTTGAGGTACCTAGCTAAATTCACGTTCTGTTTTTTGATCAATCTATAATTGATAGGATATCTACTACATAGACATACCTTACACTAATTTAAAACTAAAGATTTGATAGTTTGTGTACATCGAATAGGCTACAAAACTACTGGACCGATTTGAAAAATTATCAGAGTTCCATATTATAACTCATTAACTATATCAAATACTAGTGGGCGCCCCACACTTTGCCATCGAATTTCCCTTGAAACATACAATCATCAATATATATAAAACTCTTCCGTTACTGACTGACTGACTGACTGACAGACAACGCAGAGCCGAAACTACTGGGCGTAGCGGGCTGAAATTTTGCACGTGGGTTCCTTGGGGAGTGTAGGTGAGCACTAAGAAGGGATTTCCCGAAATTCCCACGGGAACGGGAAAAAACGGGAATTTGTGTTTATGAGAAATCTGCGCGGGTTAGACCGCGGGGCAGCCTCTAGTTACTTATATTTCCGTGGAAATTTCGGTGTAAAAAGTAATCAATGTCCTTTCCAAGGCTCTAGACTATCTATATACTAAATTTCATTCAAATTGGTTCAGAAGTTTTCTTAGGAAAGCAGGATAAACAGACAGACATAGTTACTTTTCCATTTATAATATTAGCAGAGATGTGACTTATCTAAGATAAAAGTATCTTAAATACAGATACAAGATACAAAATACGTATCTTCAATCTTGTATCTAGATACTTTTTTTAAAATGCATTTTGTATCTGGTATTTAAATACTTTTGTTAGGTATCTTAGTATCTTGAAGATACTTTGTTTACAAAATACTTTTAGATTGGATTATGAGGGTGTTTGTGCATGGCGTTTTAATTTTTTCTTGTTAAGAGGAAAAAAAATTGTTTCTTTGTATCGAATAAACTCTGTCCATAACTAACTAGACCGATATTTAAAAAAAAAACATTAGAATCCTGAATTATTCCTGACTAGCTTTCCCGGCGAACTTCGTATCGTGCCTCACACACAATTTTATATGGAAAAAATTAAATGTCGTTTTAACTAACTTCCCCTCCGTTTTCCATATTTTCTCACCTTTTAAACCTTCCTTGGACTAGAACGAACATTTCAAAACCAAAATCAACTAAATCGTCCCGGCCGTTCTCGAGTTTTAGCGAGACCAACGAACCACGATCATTTTTTATAGATATATAGTAGAAGAAGATAGATGAATTAACAAAGCCAAAATAAGAATAGAGTATTTTCAATAGACTACAGGAAAAATATTGCACCTTAGGTTATATTATTTGAGTTTAGGCCTTACCTAAACTCAAATAATATAACCCAAGGTGCAATATTTTTCCGTTGTTTACATATTTTGACAGTTGGTTTGTTGTTGTTGTTTGTTTTTTAGGGGGTTCTGGGCAGTCAAAAGAACATAGTCTATGGAGCCAAGTCTTTTGTAGTAAGTATATTATATTCTATGGCGTAACGAAGTAAGCCGGGAAAGCTCGTATTACATAAAGATATAAATAAATAATAACATTTACATAATTAAAGCCTTTCCGCTTTTTGAATTCTTGGAAATATTTTTTATCTATAGTCTATTGAAAATACTCTATTCTAATGGATCCCTAATGTTTTTGAAAATCTTATATAGCCTATGACACTCGGGGTTAATGTAGCTTCCTACCAGTGAAATAATTGTTCAAATCGGTTCAGTATTTCCGGAGCCTATTCGTTACAAAGAAACAAACAAATCTTTCCTCTTTATAATATTGGTATAGATTTAATACTATTGCTTGTGCTATTTTGATTTTTTGCGAATATTCTATACTATTATTATGTTCACCAGGGATAATGTAGGATTCATAACATGAAAAAATAAAACGGTCCGGTAGTTATAAGCCTATTCGATGCAAACGAACACAAACATTGTCTATACTTACATTGTAGGGCGGTACAAAGTTCGGCTTGCTAGCTTGTTTTATACAGGGTGTCAGGGGAAGCTATAACATAATTTTAAGAGTGTATTCTATAATCAATTTCACATACAAAAAACACCCCATATGAGTGGTCGCAGCCCCCCCCCCCCCCTCAGTATGATGTTTTTAAGTTTTTTGGCAAAAGTCAACCTCGCCTACTTTTAAATTGACAGTTAAAGAGCAGAGGCTCACAGAAGCTTCATTAAGGTCATGATCGAAGGCAAAGTAGTTAGGCTACCTAAGTTACTAAAAAAATAACCAAATATTGCCTTTACTTTTTTTTTTAAAGTGGCTGAAACAAAAAAAAATTTTTTTTGCATTTTGCTAAGGACGACTTCAAGAAAAAAAAAACATCATACGGAGGGGGGGGGGAGGCTGCGACCCCACATTTGGGGTGTTTTCGTCGATAAAATTGATCATAGAAAAATTAAAATAAAAATTATGTTATTACTTTCCCGGACACACTGTATAATGTTGTTGGTCCAATATACAAAATGAACGCGATTTACTCTTTAAAAAAAACTCATAAAAAAAAGTTATGTAAAAAGTATTTTATCTATAAAAAAGTATCTTAAAGATACGTATTTTGTATCTTGTATTTCAGATACTGTTTTAGAAAGGTATTTGCATCTGGTATCTGAAATACATATTTAAAAAGGTATTTGTATCTTGTATTCAGATACTTTATTCAAGGTATCTTGTACATCTCTGAATATTAGTATGGATGTATGGATAGTATGATAATACGAAGTTTGCAAGTTTTTAGTTTTAAATAAAAGTGCTTATAATCAATAATGTTAAATCTATGTATCTGACTGCGATGGCTTTAGAAAAAATAACAAAAGAAGACAGAAAACACAGAAAAATCTCAATTCTCCAGTGATCGCCAACTCCTCTTCAACATTCTTAAGTCTATATTTACCACCACGGTCACGAGGCCAATAACCAGTGCTCAATGAGATTAGTCATTGCCGCCAGACGTGAACGTGCGAGATCGATTGAGCCGCCCATTCACTAAACATTTTGCTTAGCATAGAAAAGAATTAGCGAGTTCTCACTCTTATTCTCTAGCTCTATTCAGCGTTTGCTCATAGAAAATTACGATTTTGTATGGATACGCGTACGCATCCGAAAGCTGAACAGATGCGTCGCGTCTCCATACAAATTTGTTATTTTCTATGAGCAAACGCTGAATAGAGCTCTACTGAACCGATATGGATGAAAATGCGTAGTTAGAACCACGGGAAGGTCTTATTCATCGGCCACAATATATTTTTTTATACCGAAAATCCAATAGGAAGGGAGAAACGGATTTTGAGGTTTGTAGGGAAAACGCGCCTGCAAATCCGCGGGGCGTTCACTCGTTTAATGCAACAACAAATATCAGAAAATTTATTAATTTTGAACACAAATTCTGCTACAAAAACTAAAGTTAAACGTTTATCTATAGCTAGCAGCAGCAACGGTAGGTTCTTGTAGATCTTTCAGCGGAGCTATAATCAAGTGTGAATAGGCGACCATTTCTTGTTCAGTCTAGACAAAAATGTCACAGTTAGGAATGCAGGAAGTGAACATTTAATTACTTGTTTTTTAGCCGCGATTAAAACTTTTTATTTATTTATTTGATTGTGTTTCAATAAAATGCAGTAAGTAATACAAATTTTATGTTTTTAATTTGGTCCCATAAAAATATGAAATACAATAAATAGACTTATTATCACTAGAATGATTATCACAATGCCTAAATTACATTATCTTAAACTTATTATATATTAC
Source organism: Euspilapteryx auroguttella (assembly GCA_951802225.1). Lineage (NCBI taxonomy): Eukaryota > Metazoa > Arthropoda > Insecta > Lepidoptera > Gracillariidae > Euspilapteryx > Euspilapteryx auroguttella. The sequence continues at coordinate 11,813,845 of OX637645.1, forward strand.
ATGCATTATTTACTGTACTCAATGTGCTCAAACTTATGTTAGTTTCATTACTTTTGTAAACCAGTAAGAAAATAACAGTGGCGGAGGGTCCATACAACCCAGTTTCCCATCGGTTTACCTTTATTTCTTTATACATATGTATAAAAATGTATATGTATGTATGTATAACTAGTTCGGTATTTCTATAATTCATAATTTTAATTTGCTTCTATTACAATGATTGCTTAAATTGATTTTTTTTTTCGAAAGTAAAATATTATTTGTACATAAGGCCGCTCATTGCAATAAATGTCATAATTAAAGAAATTTTGAATTTTGTATGTTAAGTTGCATTGATTGCAATTAAGTGTCTTTCTATCTAAATATAACATACTCTTAACAAAAATTTTGATAACGGCTTCGTTGGCATTACATTATTATCACTCTCTTATCAAATCTAATCGCTGACGTCGGTCGGACGTAGCGTAGCTCTGTCTATGCAAATATAGTTTTCCGCGAGTAGCTATCATCAGCGCTGCAGTATTACGCGACAAATGTATGAACGCGTAAACTGCAGCGCTGATAATTAGCTTTAGTAAAGCACGTTAGATATGTCTAAGTCCTCGTCGGTCATGCACTATTTGCAACTAACGACCGTTTTCGATATACAAACTATCGAGATAGATAGCTCGTCGATCCATATAAAAACAAAATAACAGCGTATCTCCAGTTAGTTAAAACGTACCAAAGGCACAGCTATCTATTTTAGCACCGTTCAATAGGTCCGTAACGTTGCCTGAACCAAGTCATAGCTTTATAATCTGGCTCGTAGACATCAGGTATTTCCTTGTCGATCGCCTCGCAGTACACCATCTTCACTGACGCCTCGCCAAAGAGTCGCTCTTCAAACTTTATGAGCTGCTTGAAGAATCCAGTGTTGGGTCTCACTTGTGGTCTAGTGGACAAAAAATAATTAATTAATAATAATAACATGAGTGCATGATCTATTTGTGCATTTAGTGGCGGTGTCTGGTTGGTGATCCACAAGCAAACCTCTCGAAAGGGCTTCTACGAGTTGGATTTGTCCCCTCGCACACCTCTCAAAGGACCGGTCTCCATCCCGTGATACCACCTTAATACCCCAATAATAATACCTTGAATTTGTGTTGAACACCTTGTGTGGGATCTGCCTAATCTGCGTCTTGCGATGCGCGGTCGCTACTTGACATTAGCCCTTGGATATATACCTTAACTTTTTAACCTTTATTGGTATAGACTAATGTTCAGTGTGTATTTTCCTGAATATTCAATTTAGAAAGATTCTTACCGTCGCAATTTCATATGGTGGTAAGCCTCTCTCAGGGTCAATTTGTGCCACCGCATAAGGTAGGCCAGGCAGAGGGTGACGGAGCGGGAGACTCCTGCCACGCAGTGGACTAGAACCACCTCCCCACGTGATACGACCTGTTTACAAAGATATGACTGTAAGGATAAGGCATAGTGTTATTTTGGATAGACCTAATTCGATTGTGCAGCGTATGACCTGACCATATAATGTAGTGTGACCAAATAGAAGACAAAATGGAAGTTTTTTGCATTGCTAGCTATATCCACCTTACTTTTCTTAGTTTTTGACAATTTTATGAGAGAATGATCATTGAAATACTAACTTGAGACATACCCAAACTAGATAAGTATTAACTTATAAAGTGATCTAGATTCTCTATGCTAAGCCAACACCTTTACCAACTGACCTCATTGATCAGGTCAGCAACTCTCTCCATATGGGGATGCATGTCAGACGTGGGAGTGTCCAGAAGTGGCACGTAGTGTCTTGGCACCCAATCTTCAGGCGGTGGAGGCAGCTCAGGGGCAGCATTCACCACCAAGCCTGGCCTCAATGCCTTCACACCTCCCGGGAGAGCGTGGGCTCCACAGATGTAGACTGAAGACGTGACGCGGGATACGCCTAGTGGACATCCTCTGCGAAAATAATAGGAAAGATCAGATTGTGGGCCAGTACGAAGTTTCTTGAACTTACATATGTATATTTTGAGTTGAATTGAAATGAAAAGAAGACGCAGAGTACGCAAACCTTTCGCAAGGTGATCAGACCTGGTAAAGGTTGTGGGATTGCACGAGATGAGGGTTGACTATCTCCATTTGATTTGTGAGAGAAATCTTCCGACTAATACAGTAAATAGTTTAGCAATGATTGTCCTCACTATGTAGAGTAATTCATAAGTCAGTTAAAAGCCAAAGAAGGAAGGACCAGATTAAGAATACCTGAACTAAATATAAACTGAAAACAGTTGAATAACCTTAGCTACCTACTTCAGCAATTATCACCTAATCTTAATATCATTTATGATTTACAATTTAATTCGTCAACACACTGGCTAATCCACTAAAATAACTTCAATCAGCTGGGCTGGGCAAACACATCAATTCACTAGATGGAGGTAAACACGACATTCCGATCTGTTGCCTCACGCTGGCTGGAGGGATGCCAAATATTTGCATCTACGAGAATCTACCTCAGATACTAACAGGTGGAAAGGTCTAATCTAAGGTATTCGGTATGACAAGCGATTAGGCTACGAACGCACAGGCGGTTTTTTGCCGCGCGGATTTTATGTAACATACTGAATCCTATGGAAGTGTGCGCACCAGCGGATAAAAAACCGCGCGGTTAAAAATCCGCTGTCGCGGTTTTATTTCCGCGCGGCTAAAAATTCGCCTGTACCTTCGTGGCCTATGAATAAGGTTGAAAATGAAATAACAACCTTTCCAACCGCGCGGAAATAAAACCGCAACAGCGGATTTTTATCCGCGCGGTTTGTTGCCGCGCGGATAAAAATCCGCCTGTGCGTTCGAAGCCTTAGTATTATTTGAATTTAAAGGTTCACATAATGGTTTCTTCTTGTACGCGGTCGTCAGTGATTTTAACTTTCATTACAATTTTACTTTCGACTAGGTATATGAAATAATGTAGATATAAAGGTATATTTAAAAGCCATAATGTTATTATTAAATTTAAATTTTCAGACGAAATGTATTTAAATAAAACCAAGTATGTAACCTACCTGTTTAGTTCCTCCTTTGTTAACTTCAGAGCTTCTACATCAACTGTGGGTTCATTCTCGCCGCTTACTGCTGCTACCTTATTTTCAACGTTTAACACTTTCATTTTGGCCAGCAAATTTTATTGCTTTGCACTAGTTAGAATATTTTTTGTTTTATTTTACTAAAGAAACCAAATTTAAGATCTCTACTTTTTTTTTCAGTTACGCAAAAAAGTTTCAAAAGTTTTTTTCGAGAAACGTCAAAGTTCCCGCGTATTCCAATTTTTTCAGAGACGCGCGTCGCGTAGCTCGCCGGGGCAAAGACTGAAATCTGTTTAGCCACCTGAAGGCACGCTCACAACAACGCCTCTACATCCTGCATTCCAAAGTTATTTTAATCAACAGTCACTGTGTGTGACGCCCAGTTTATTTACAATGTTTTCGTTTCCACTTTTGGTGACGTTATAAAGCTTCGTGGCTGTTTTCATGTTTTTGTAAAATGTTAGATTGTTATTTTGTACAATTTTAAAGTTTATTTTATGCCGGAACATAGGTAATTCAAGTACCTATTTAAGATGAAAAGTTTTTTCTAATGGTTTGTGCGTTTTAAAAACTAAATACGTTTTTAAATTAACAAAGAATTCACCTTAATTATGTTGCTGGACTGCTAATGCAGCTAACTACAATAAGGAGCGTATACCTAGCTAGGCGTCATGACTACAACTTTACAATAAAAAGTCGGAAAAATTATTTGTGTTCTTGCTTGTTTCTGGTTTCATAGTTTTGTTTACTTTTCTTTTTTTTGTTCGGTGGATTTTTTGAGATTTTTTATTTTTTACGTTTTTATGTTAATTAATTTCATTATTAGCAAATTTTTAAAGTACTTGAAATAGTCAGCTCTTAGTGCTCCATTGCGAATATAAATTATGTTAACATAATGTCCCGTTATGTAAGGATTTATTATGGACCTTGTGAAGAATTTTACAATCTTACTTACAAGCCACAAAAGTTAAAGGGCATTTATGGTAAGCTAGATTAATATTATGTAGTACCTGTGTACCAAAACGACCCACTGACCACCCACATCAACACTACCTACCTTTCATAAATATTGATTCAAGCTGTTAACATGGGAAAAACAGGGCCCTAAATAGCGGTTGGAAATCGAAGGCTTCATGCAAACAACGGTCGGTGGGTCGTTTTATAAACGTTACATTACAAGTGGGTAATTTAAATAACCATTGCTTTGCTTCTTTAGTTCGCACCTGCCTATAAGTTAGTATTTCTACGAAAGAATAACAATAACAATACTTGTAAAGTGGAGGTCTAGGACGGCGTAACACTTTCGGTTTTCCGTATAGCAAAATAGCTCTTGTTCTTTGGTAATACTCTAGACTCTAGAGTGCAGGAGACCATAGACAAATCTGTTACGCCGTTCTAGACCGCCAGTGTATGAGTAGATACCCACTTACCCCTACTTACCTAGGTATACTTTGATATATTTTTTTTTTAAATAGATGAATTGACAAAACACGGATACTGTGTCGATTTTATACCTGTTGAATATGAAAACTACTGCCGCCTGGTCATATCAGAGAATGAGGTTAGTTTAAATATTATTATACTTACAACATCATAGAATATGATAACATCAGAAATAAAAGAGCTCTTTAGACGGTGGTTTAAGTTTTATGGGTCTGGCGATTTTAGACGTTACCATATCATTGAAGGATCATTCTTATCTTATAGACCTGCAGACATAGTCATGATACGGGAGTTTGGTATGTCGACTTTTTCATTCCAGGTATTCCGCTGTAACATACGCAATTTAGGCTTCAACACGCCCTGCTGCCTGGACCCTGTGTGCCAGAAAGCCGTGGCCTCTGTGCTGGATGCCACCACCAAGCTGGAGCGAGCTGACACATACTTCTGGATAGAATACCTCATAGTAGAACTTGTTTTCAAAAGAACCTCTTTTGCTTCGAAAGAAACCTGGCCCATGCAAGTTCAGATCGAGCCAATGGTGAATGATATTGATTTGGAATCGAACCAAAATTATTATTATTAAAATGTGTTTTTTTTTTTTGTGGGTAAACGATAGTTAAGAAATATTTTTAGATCATTATTTGTATCTTTTAGAATTATACTTACCCTTATTTTTTATTTAACATAAAATAAATATTTTTAATTTTTTTTTTTTTCAGAATGTTTGTTATAAGTTGGCTTTTTTGTCATATATTTTATAAATAAAAATCATAATTAAACTTTACTTGCTAATTACGTCTTTATTATTGGGTTATTACTTATTTTTTTTTTTGGTAAAACTTAGGGTGCTTTCCTAAAAAAACAGGTTTACGCATAAGATACCATGTAAAATATTCATACTGATCGCCTTGAGAGCGCCCCTTCCTATAAAAAAATAATAATAATTCGATACTAAGCATTTATAAAAATAAAAAAACAGATATTTGAGGTATAGTTATTTATTCATATTTATAATAATTAAATTGTCATGGTTTTTGTAATGGAAGAAAGAATCCATGACAAACGAAGTGGTGTGGGAAAGAAACCTTCCTCATGTGATTAAAAGGTTGGTTCATTGTCCATTGGTTGCATGGACGTTACTGATGTCAATGATGTAGTCTTGACTTGAAGCTTGAAGCAAACGTCTGTTTGTTTTCTCTCTTTCTTTTTATACTGGAGTAGCAGAGAGGACGGAACCACATTTAACAGATCGTTCTGAACACTTGCAATTGCTTATGAAGAGTTCCTTGCATGCACCATTCCAAGCTCCCTCAAATTCTAAGTTTGTGTATAAATTTGATGGTAGTGATAAAGATTCGGTAATATATAATGTCCCACGTTTTCCGCACTGCGAACTGTATTTATGTACCTACAAAAAATAAAACTTACAGAGTGCCCCGTCGACGATGTTACGCGTTATACTAGCTACAATCTCGAAAAAAAAAAATCTAAACCATGGCCGAAATCAAAAATATGCATCAATGATGCAGTAGATAATAGTGCTTCGAAATTATAAGGCACTATTGTGTAGCCACACAACCTATCTAGTTTTCTAGTGCATCATTGACTCATATTTTTGATGTCGGTCATAGTTTAGTAAGAACATACTATATTTTTTGGAAATGGCGCCCGTATCGCGGTTGGATTGGAACCCTTTTAAATCTAGATTATAATACTAAATGCAATCACACTTGCATAATAGGCACAATAAGCTGACCCATGGCCATTAAAATAAAATTTATCTAATAAATCAATATCAATACATAGTATTATACAAAGTCGCTTCCCGCGTCTGTCCTTATGTAGGCTTGAATCTTTAAAACTTTGCCAAGGATTTTGATGCGGTTATTTTTAATAGATAGAGTGATTCAATGGGCAGGTTTATAAGTATCATGCACAAAATACTAATAGGTTAGGCGGTACGAAGTTCGCCAGGTCGACTAGTACAAGATAAACTTAAGGTGGTAACTCACGCTATGGCGCGAAATTCAAAATTTTTCGTGTTTTTTATTTATTCTGGCGAAAGTATACATTTTTAATAAAGTTTAAATTAATTAGCGTATGTAAAAAACCATCTCCCTTATTGTAATACAACGTTTTTTGAAGACAGACCTACAGATTTTGTGTCTAAGGGGTAAAAGGCCAAAAAAACAAGTTCCTTGAATATACACAAAATCGGTAACTCTGTCTTTCAAAAACAATATATCACAATGTGGGAAATAGGTTTTTACGTACGCGAATTCATTTAAACTTTATTTAAAATGAATACTTTCGCCAAAACGTAATTAAAAAACGTGAAAAAAATTGAATTTCGCGCCATACCGTGAGTTACCGCCTTAAGAGAAACTTGTATTATGTTATGGCTTTTTGAAATAAATATTATTATTTATATTCTAAATAAAAAAATACATACTTAATATTATAAATGCGAAAGTACTGTAAGTAAGTCTGTCTGTACTGCTTTCACGAGAAAATTATTTAACCAATTTGAATGAAATTTTGTATATGGATAGTTTACAGCCTGAGAAAAGACAAGGCTACTTTTTATCCCGAAATTCCCAGAGGAAAACTGGATATTTAATGTTTCAAGGGAAAATGCGCTGGCGAGGCCGCGGAGCGCCTACTGGTTTATTATATCAGTCAAAAGAATTACAAAACTTAGTGGAACTTGGCAGAGCACATTAGCTCTTTTAGTGGGTGCGAAGCCCACATAACCCGGCGGCCCACATAACCCGCCGCAGCCTGCTAGGAGTTTCCCCGCCTTAAAAAAAAAGAGAAAAAGAAAACGAACAATGATTATGTACCTGAAAGTCAACCGAGGCGCACAAGATCGAAATTATTTTTACTCTCACGCTGTCAGTCCCTTTGTTAGATTTACCGCATCGGATAACGCCGCTACTTAACACGTTGCAGTGCGTCCCCGTACCACTGACCAGCAGTGGGAGGACCACTAGGAGGAAACAGAACCTTGCGAACATTGTACTAGTGACAAGTGACTGATAAGTTGTCAGACGTCTTGGCGGAATTTATAATTCAGCTTTATATACTAAGTCAAACTATTTGATCAGCTTGATTTATTCTATTATGCCGTAAGTTATAAATTATTAATAATGTAATATTTGTTCATTGCATCTATTTCCTTATAATTTAGTATAAATTTACAAGAATTTTTAACCGACGAAAAAACAAAAAGGAGGAGGTTCTCAATTCGTCGCGTATATTTTTTTTTCTTATGTATGATCACGCATAACTTTTTACTGTGTGGACCGATTTTGATAATTCCTTTTTTAATCGACAGGGTATACCTTGAAGTTGGTATACCTTGAAATTTGAAAATAAAATTCCAACCCTAAGGGTGGAAAAATAGGGGTGACTTTATTGTTCACTCACAGATTGTATTGCCGTGTTGTGATTTACATGATAACTGCTAGGTATAATTATGAGTCTTTTTTATATGAATGTTAATAATCATAATCTCAGCCGATAGACGTCCACTGGTGGACATAGGCCTCCCTCAAAAATCGCCTCACCGACCGGTCGTGATCGAACCTCATTCTGTTAGTCCCTAAACCTTAACCAGGTTGTGTGGCCACCTTGTGGGGTGCGACCACCCTGTGGAGGGTGATTGGCTGGGGTCAAAAAAATTAGCCCAAAAAAATCTGAAAAGCAAAAAATAAAAACTTTTTATCAAAAAATTAAACCGCCGAAAAAACTGAAAAGCATTAAATAATTGGGAAACATTTTCTATTAGGACTTAATTTACTCACTTCTTAAAGTAATTTTGGTTAACCAAGAAATTTTGAGTCGGTGCCACAGAATCAACGAATAACGATCACTAAATTACCTGAAATTTAAAGAAATAACCGAAAAACGTGTGCCGCCGCGCATCGCGCTATAGGTAGTTAAGGAATTTGCTTGTGTGGTGTGGCACCGACTTAAAATTTCTTGGTTAACCAAAATTACTTTAAGAAGTGAGTAAATTAAGTCCTAATAGAAAATGTTTCCCAATTATTTAATGCTTTTCAGTTTTTTCGGCGGTTTAATTTTTTGATAAAAAGTTTTTATAATTATTTAGGTAAGGCAAAATCGAGCTCAAACGAATCAACCAATATACATACAAACAAACAAACAGGAAGGTTACTAAACTAAAATAAAATAAAACAAGAGAGGAAAGGGGTTACGTGATGTGTGCGGGGTAAGGGGCAAAACGACGAATATGGGAGGATCCGAGGATCCAATAACAAGTAATCGACTGAGAGTGAGCGACTACCATGTGTTGTCCTAAAACAAATTTAAAAAAATCCTAAAAAAATATGTTCCTAGAACGAATGACAAAACCTACATTTTTACGATTAGATGCATCTCATACACAGTGAAATTAAAACCAAGAATAAAAATTTTAAAACCCCCCGATCTAACACTAGCATGTCATATTTAAAGTCGTGATTACCTACACTTTCAATACAATATCATTGAAGTACGGTACCAAATTCTTGGTTTTTAACCTAAAATCTACAGCAGTGCCCTAAAAATAATAGGCTACATTATTATTTAATGTACAGTGGCGGTCTAGGTCGGTGTAACACTTCCGGTTTTTCTGTATAAGAAAAATCTCTTGTTATTTGGTAATACAGTCTTGGCGCACGAGACCATGGATAAATCTGTTACGCCGTCCTAGACCGCTGTACTGTTAAAAAATTGTATCTTCTAAACAGTACCACTATGGAGTGGTAAATTGTAGCTTCTAAACTTTAGAAGATACAATTTTTTTTCGCGGGTGGCGCTACTTTATTTGTCCTGTCTCCTCATGTTATTCAATAACAAATGTTTTGTTATGTATGACGTTAAACTCAAAAGAAGTGTAAAAAAATATATTAACGTGAGATTTTAAAATTTTTCATTGTTTCATTTTAATGAAAAATACATAAATTCGGAAACGATTTTATGTAAGTACGTCATCTATTGTTCAGCAGATAGGAAACAAACTTCTTATATAGGTAAGTATTTACATTTAATCTCCATTTAATCAAGTCACGTAATACGTACAATACAAGTGTTATAAAATAATATCAATTCCGTGTAAATAGGAATGACAAAAACATTTAAATACTCTTTCGTAATGTAACTGGTGCTGTGGTTTTTGTATACCTTAAATACCTAATAAATAAATAAAAAGTACCTATATAACTATAGTATACTATTTAGGAATTTCCTTTATTTCAGTAATAAAATTAAAGTTTAACAAAGTTTAAAGCCATTAACGAGACAAACGAACAGCAACCGAACAGCAATTGGTTTTTATTTTATAAATGTACTTGTCGACCCGGCGAACTTCGTACCGCCTAAATTATTAGTATTTTGTGCACTTATAAACCTACCTCTTGAATCGCTCCATCTATTAAAAAAACCTCATAAAAATCCGTTGCGAAGTTTTAAAGATTTAAGCATACAAAGGGACAGACCTCAGAGAAAGGAAACCGCGGACAGACGCGGGAAGCGACTTTATTTTTTACTAGTCGACCCGGCGAACTTCGAATCTTGTACATGTATTATACTTATAAACCTTCTTCTTGAATCATTCTATCTATTAAAAAAGACCGCATCAAAATCTATTGCATAGTTTTAAAGATATAAGCATACATAGGGACAGACGGGGGAAGCGAATTTGTTTTATACTATGTATTGATGATGATATTGATTGATGATTGACTATGTATTGCTTAGAGTCTCAGCTTAGAGTATATTACATATTACAGCTATTGATATTGAATCTGAGTTTTGTTTATCAACAACAACAAAATCAGCGACAACTTTAGAACTGCATTTTGCAGATTTTTATTATACAAGCTCCTGTTTTTTTAAGTATACTTACCTTGAAATACCTACCTTCCAACGATTTAAACCCAGCAAGCAGCAAAACTTAGGGTGCTTACATAAAGAAGTTGGTTTTCAGCGCTGACGAATCCGCGCGGTTTAACCCATCGGTACAGGTCTTACAGGTAGAAGTATTTCCATGTTTTCTTAGGGTGAGGGCATAAAGCGGCGGAGCGGGTTCCTGGTACTTACAGACGGTACAGAATACACCGGTACGGGTCGGTACCGATCCGTACTGGGTACTGGTAAAATATTCTAAATTTTATCATAACCTCTCGAACATAAACAAACAGGTTCGGTACCAGCTTTCTTTTAAAATACTACCTGCATGGATCGGTACATACCCGTACTGGTAGTCGGCACCTAAAACGACCCACCGACCGGGAACCTGCATCTTTATGTTCACACCCATAAGCGTTCACTACAGAAACAAGTTAACCTGTAAACAGGAGAAATATGGCTCAGTGGGTAGGTTTGTCCCGCGCGGATTTGTCCGCTCCAGTGCCAGAAACGGTTATTTTATAGAAAACTAAGTTGCTCTCAAGAAGCGTGAGGTTGACTTACCTGTTTCTTCAGAAGTGAACATGGAAATATCCCTGTACTTACCGACGATGGTACCGATTCTGTACTTAGATACAGGGTTTTTTTAACTTGACGACCGATGGGCGAATATACATACACGTCCGATTTTTTTCCCGCCTAAAACCTGCTTCTATAAGTAAGCACCCTTACCTACCTACCATCTATTTAAGTTATAATTGCATTAAAGTGTCACGCTACGTAAAGATTTACTATGGACCCTATGAAGAATTCTTCACACGGTCGCACAGGCCACAGAAAATCAGAGGGTTTAAAGGTTAGTGTAACCACGATGGACGAAAAGTTAGTATAACATAAACGTATCATTTTAAAATTAGCTACTTTCAATAAGCGATATCTTGTATCCTGTATTGAATAAATCATTTTTTACTTTACTTTTTTACTTTACTTACTATTTTGACACTTCTTCTTCTTCTTCTTCTTCTCTAGTGGGGGTTGATTAGTGCCTGCACTTAGCTCGCATAGTTGGAGCCATTGTACATATCCCCACTTAATTGGAGCCATCCGAAGCGTGGATGCTCCCACAACTCAGACAGGTGGTCAGCTGGGCCGTAAATTATAATAAAATTTTTTCCACTATCAATGCATTCTGATGTGGATTTTTCATTGACTGCATCATTTATTTCTACCCTGGTGGGCTTTAGCGCCGTGCAGACCCTTGAAGCACCATCTCCCTCTCGAACCCCAGTAATTGCTCACGCAAAGAAGGCTGATGGAACCCGCAGAGTCGCTTTGGAGCCCCTTACAGACCCCTAGCAGATCCCCTTAGCCCACACAGACCTCCTGTCAAAAAGCATTTTGACACTTTGGAGTGCGAGTTCGAGCTGCGACTCGACTGTGAATGTCAGCCTCAGTGGGTGCGAACCCCACATAATCCGGCGGCTCCCCTCGCGGCCGCAGAGTGTACTCGTTTGTACTTAGGGTGTTTCCCTTTCTTAAAAAAAAGATACCACTTGACCAGCTTTTTGCGGAAAATAATCTAAGTAATGCGACATCACTCTGTCTCAGAACCATGTTTTTGTTTTCAGATCAATTGCTGAAACTTGGATACCGTGTCGATACCATACCAGTCGAATACATCAACTATTTCATGATAGAAATGTGTGGAAATGAGGTAAAGTTTTAATTATAATGTATCATAAACTTTATACAGGTGGTAAGGTAAATTAATTGCATAAATATCAAAACTACGAGTACTTACCTACTTATCTAGGTAAATTTTGAATTTTGGAAATCACGACTGGCGCTAAGTAATCATTCATTATTATACCCCTAATTAATGATATAATTAATTTTTTATTGATGATCACTATTTTAGCGAAATAGATGATCAACTATTACTATAAGTACTGCTTCTTATAGCTCTAAGCTTTCATAGATGGTTATTCAGTACCTAGGTAATATAACAATATTGGTAGCAGGAAGGTTATCAGTTATATTGCAATAATGCCGACAGGTATTCCGTTGCAACATCAAAAACCTTGGCTTCAACACGCCGCACTCGATCGACCCCGTCTGCCAACGAGCCCTTGCAGCCGTAGAAGACGCATCCACAAAACTAGAACGAGCCAACAATTACTTCTGGCTACAGTTCCTCATACAGGACCTCGTCTTCAAGAGGTCCGAAATGGCCCCTATTGAGAAATGGACATTTGATTACGATCTCAAGCCGGTAGCGACGTGTTTGGAATGCGAAAAGTGTCGCGGTAAATTTGTAAAGGAAAAGTAACTTTAGAAGAAGATATCAGAGGATTGCCTTCTGCTTTATGTTGGTCGATTTCTAGATGAAATGTTGCTTTTAATATTTGGAAATTCGTTTAGACTTTCCCACTCTTTATTTGTAGGTAGGTATGCACATTATTTCTACGAAATTAAGTTTTTTTTTATGTTTTAATGTTTATTTATAGGCAATTTTGTATAATAAGAATGTAGTTTGTAACTCAATTTATTCTATATTTTAGTAAATTTATTATTTATATACTTATATGAAAAAAAAACTCTTTAATTTGTAGCTAGCAAAATAGTATATTATATAACATGGATTTAAAGTGATGTACGCGCGCATTGTAAATTGTAAGGGCTTTTTATTAACCGACTTAAAACAATGAGGTTCTAAGTTTGACCTGTATGTATGTATGTTTGTCCGCGATTATCTCGCGTTTAGCTCAACTGATTTTGATGCGGTTTTCAAAAAAATATTTGTTAAATTCAGGAGAGATTATGTATGTATGTAACCTGAGCGCGGTTAAAACTTAGGTAGTAAAATTAAACAAGTATATTTTTAATGATTTTAGATTCATTTATTGAAACAAGTGACAATTAAGGCTCTCCTTACTTCAACCGCTATAGTGGCTCTCTATACAGTGTTTACAATAACTATTTATTTCATGTTAAATCAGTCATTAATTCGTCGATGTTATAAGGCCTGTACACACGCAACGTAAGAATGGTTTTGGAGGAACATCGGAATAACCCATTTAAAACCCTGCAGACCCACGATACCCCTGGTGGTATCGTGGGACTTTTCAAAGTTACACGATAACCCAATAGTAGTGATGTGATGTCAACAATATCATCAATGATTGATATAAAAACACTGTTACCGTGTATAGGTAGGTAGGTAGGTATACCTTGGAATGCATCATCTATATTAACTTCACATTACGCGAGTCAATAATTTAAAGAATTCCATTAGTCTAAAAGTTCATGTTGTTAATTAGATTTCATGTTACCTTGCGTGTGCACAAGCTATTATAGGGTAACCATTACAATATGGCGTAAATGGATTTTGCGTAACGTAACAAAATTGCTTTAAAAAGTCCCCAATTTGATACCTAGACCTATTACAAAATAAAATGGAAATTTTTCTTTTTAATAATAATAATAATAAAAAAAAGGTTTGCCATCATTTTTGCCTTAGCAGCAAGGTCGAATCTAAATAGAGATAATTATTTGATTTTTTTTTCAACTAATAAATTGTATTTTGAAAATATTGCATGCAAATTCTCGCGCCTAAAGTTGGCCTCTCAAATAATTTAAAACCCGCTCTTGCGCTTAGAACTGGTGTAATAATTAAACAAAATAATGTACAATAACCAAAGCTCATACATAATAACAGTACAAAACATATACCTACAATTTCATAAATATTTCTATTAAAACTAATACATTGTGGTGCATACATACGAGTACGCGTTTATTTTAAAATCTAGATACAGTGTTGAAATAAACTAGGTGAAATGATAAATACGCCTTACACCGAATCACAATTATTAAATTGCTATTATTTTAACGAAAGGAATAAATGAATACTTGATCATTAAAAAATCACATAACCTGCACGTATACGCCTTGACATGAAGGAAAGAACAAATATTTCTTATTTAAAATAAAACATGTTTTTATAGTAAAAGGAAAATAACAACCTCTCCCTTAAATAATATATTAAACATTGATTTATATAACTAATAATCATATAGTATGGTAAAAATCGCTTCAGACCCACGATACCCCTCACGATACCCCTGGTGGTATCGTCGGACTTTACCCCCAGGGGTATCGTGGGTCCGACATGGTAAAAATGTATTATTTACATTATTAACCATAGATACAGATTTAAGGAATACCCTCCCTAACTTTATTATATTTACAACACCTAAAAATCGAAACAAATGCAACACCAAAAACAAAAGTAATATCTAAAATAAATAACGCTTTAATTTGCAATCTGTCTTTTAAATTTGAGTATAGGTACATGATAGGTACAGTGGCAGACACGATCGGCGTAACACTTCCGGTTTTTCTGTATTGCAAAATAACTCTTGTTCTTTGGTTATACAGTCTAGGGCTGACGAAACCATAGACAAATCTGTTACGGCCTCCTAGTCCGTGACTGTACCTAGTATTCTTAGTAGGTGTTCTATGAAATTGGTGATGGTTGTAGGAATTTCAAATTTATAACCTTATTTGATTGATTATTAGATTGAAATGCTGTGCTAGTAAAATTTATAGTCATTCAACATATGTTCAACATGCTATATTCAGTGTTTGTATTAAAACTGTTTTATTTCATTATTTTGCATAATTTAGCTACTTTATCTTAAACCATTTTCATTTTACACAGTCTGTGATGTTACGACAAAAACTATAAGAAAACTATATTATCTGTATCGTTTACTATACAAAGTCAAAGATTTAAATAATATCAACACTACCAGACAATACTATCAAATTACAAAACTGTCCAAATTTAAAATATCTCAATTTAAATTTCTATCTTGCATTTGCTAACAACTTGCTTTGTTAGTTTTATTTATAAACGTAACAAAAACTAAGAGGCTTCGAGCAAAATTTACTACAGTAAATTTAAATTTGAACAGATAATCACAATTATTATCAAAGGTTAAGGGCAGTGTTGCGTCGAGTCTCACTTTCATATTTACACATGTTGCACAGCTAAATGTTCCGTCCACTTACGGGCGTCACTCACTTGACTTGGCTCTTCACGTGTTGAAGGAACTCGTAGTATGAGAATGCGGATTCCACGCGGTCCTCCACCAGTCGCTCCGTGAAAAGAGTGCGTGAGGGTGAGTTATCCCTGAAATCACACAAAAATTAGGTTACCATTTCAAGACAATTTAAAATGTCTAATTTTCAGCTGATAAATAATAATATCAAGGGGTGTTACCACTGTATAATTGTGTTATTACTATATTACCAGTCTTCTACTTTTTTCTTTTACCTTATGTTTTTACTACAAATTAGTTTTAAAGTCCGAACTTAGTTGAAAGATCAACGACTTCCCGGGCGTTCATCCCACTGAGGTACAATATCTATACATTTGACCACCTGTGATTTAGTCGGCACTTATGCTGACTGTCATTCGGAGGATATCGACGTTTTTTTCCTTTGTCTAATTATTATAATTTAAAGTTCCTTCCTTGAAAAGTGGTTCTATGCAGAGGGCAGCCCACATAGCTCTTGATCTCGGTACATGTTATCCTTCTACTAGTTCATGTTAGCCTGGTATTTTTTTCCTGAGTTACCGCTCAGTACAAGTAGCACGTCTCATCTCACTCACACAAGCATGATACGCGTGCACGTACAGTCACGGACTAGGAGGCCGTAACAGATTTGTCTATGGTTTCGTCAGCCCTAGACTGTATTACCAAAGAACAAGAGTTATTTTGCAATACAGAAAAACCGGAAGTGTTACGCCGATCGTGTCCGCCACTGTACAAGAGTTTCGACTGTGTGCGAAGCAACACGGTTTTTATTCGAGATCAAAAAAGGAGGTTATCAGTTTGACCTATATGTACGTATGTATGTTTGTTTGCGATTATCTCGCGTTTGGCTGAACCGATTTTGATGCGGTTTTCAGTAATGTATTTGTTACATTCAGAAGAAGGTTTTAGTACCTATTTTAACCGACTTCGAAAAAGAGGAAGTTCTCAGATTATGTTTGTGTTAGTTCGTTGAAGGCGGGTTTCTTTTATGAAATGCCCGAGGTGAGCTCTTACCTCAGTATAAGCAGGTTGGCATCATAGGGCCGCTCGCTGTTCAGTTCGTCTATGAACCGCTGCAGCGCCTCGTCGCCGCCGTCTAGCTCGGGCAGCGCGCGCGCCTCGTCGGGCAGCTGGCTGAAGGCGGCGGCGCCGAACGTCTCCGACAGGAAGGCGGGCGAGACGGCGTGGCACACGTACAGGATCATGCTGTCTCCCTCGTCCAGTAAGTAGGCACCCGTTGAGTTTATTCTGGAGGGGGAGAGGGGATGTTAGATGTTTACTTCGTTTACGAGTACGAGCACCACTCCCCTGTTGCCTTCCCCAGGTTAATTGAACAAACTATCTACAATCACAGACATCCATTCAATCACTAATTCAGGGATATTTTTTTTATTCAGTCATTCATTTATAGATTTATAATTAATTCAGTCATCAATGTATATGTCACCGGAAAATAATAAGATTCTAAACGAGAGATAAATTGAATTATTTTACGCCCACTTTTTCGCAAATTTATAAATTTTCGACGCGTCGTAGTAAATTTATAAACTAACGGATATCAATCCGTAAGATTCTAAACGGATCGACCAATCACAGAAGAGCTTTTAATTTTACGCTTTTTGAAATACGGAAAATAACACACTGCTCTCTGATTGGTCGATGTTGACAGTGAAAATGCTTGCGTCCATAGACTTACGTACAATCAGACTTGTCAAACAATTCGATCACACTAAAAGTATTTTTACTGGTACTAAAAACTAAGTAGGTTTATAGGTTAATATGTGACCGCTAAATAAAAATGTTGTTCTCAACATTAACTAGGTAATCTGCAAAATCCCTAGGTAATCTACATAGTTAACGACTAAGTTAAGTTCGAAAATTGTTGCCTTAGATTTCAGTTTAACACAGGTAACCCAAGCTCCGCTCGCTTCGCTCGCTACGCTGGTTAAAGATCACAAGCCAAACCTAACCTAACCTACAATTTTGCCCTAGATTTGAATTTTCGGTCGGAGCTTTCTGTTTTCCGCACTTTAACGGCGAGACATCCGGTAATACGCACATTAACTAGGTAAAGTGCGAATACCCCATATTTCACATAAAATTTCGCACATTAACTGACCTAAACAGTTAATGTGCACATTGCCCGGTAAAGAGCACATTAACGTATTTCGCACTATAACGGTGACAGATATAATATGCTATTATGGGATAATAGCATATTTTATCAAAAAGTAACCTTGTATTTTAGGTACCTACCTACCTACCTACCTAGTAGGGGGTTAAAATTCCCTATTTCACTCTACCAAAATAAAACATTTTGGTCATGGCTAAAACTTTCGTAGCTCTGTGGTAAATTTAAACATTATACATGGCGTTTGGTTATTGGTTACTTATTATTTTACGAGTGAGTTTAGTAAGTTTATCAATTTACGAAAATGTAGGCGTAAAATAATACAATTTATCACTCGTTTAGAATCCTACGAAAGTTTATAAATTTCCTAGTAAATTTATAAATTAACGGTTCTTGTTATTTTCCGGTGACATATATAAAACTCTTCCGTTGCTGACTGACTGACTGACTGACTGACAGACAACGCAGAGCCGAAACTACTGGGAGTACAAAGCTGAAATTTGGCATGTAGGTTTCTTAGGGAGTGTAGGTGAGCACTAAGAAAGGATTTCCCGAAATTCCCACGGGAACGGGAAAAAACGGGATTTTTGTGTTTATGAGAAATCTGCGCGGGAAATACCGCGGGGCAGCCTATAGTAGATTCATAGATTTATTATTTCATCTAGTCATAAAAACACATCCCATTCCATCATTCGTTTTCGCATATTCATCCACCCATTCCATTATTCATTCTGTCATATATTCAATTACTTAATGATCCGTTCACTCAATCATTCATATAGTAATATATTCAATCAGTCATGTAGACATTCATTCAATGAAGTTGTACACGGAAAACTTTTTGTAGATGACGCTCTATATGTTTGACCCATAACAAAAAAGTGAAATACAATACAAGGCATTTTTTTTGTGTTTTTCGACGTTATTTTACACTGTATTGTATTGTATCGTATGGAACGTAGAAGAAAACATAGTTTCAAGAAGAAATTAATGAATGAGAAGGCTTTTTACGTGACAAAAACGCAAACTTCGTGAGCAAGTAAACAATGGATTAACTTTAGTTAATGTTAGCTAGGACTATTTCCTTGTCATTATCTCAAGTTCACATTTAATTACTAGGGTGTATGGACACAAATTCATACGAATAAACTATTTTAAATGACTTGCAAGTAAAACAAAATATAACCTAAAAACAATCTAAGGTCATCTCAAGATGGGTCAGAAACCCTGTGCGAGGACTCAGACCCACTAAACAGCGATGAGATATATAATAAGGAACAAACCTATAGTAAAACTAATACTTCGGTAGTTGAAATCTTAAAAATGTCGAAAACATAACCTCGATCCGTTTGGTATCTTTAAAGTTCTTTAACCTCATAGCTTCCTAGCCGGGAATTGTTAGGAAAGATATTATTTCAATTTTTCTTACACCCAACAGCTACATAGTGAGTTCTTTTGATAAATAATTGGACTACCAATGCAAATCACATACAAAACTTTGTTTGTTATAGGTCGACCGTACAAACGACACTAGCGCGATAAATTGGCAGTTTTCTTCCCTATTATTTATGCAGTTATAGTAGATTCAATTATTCATATGCTTCTTCCATCTTAGATTCCTCAATAAATATATATGTGAATGGCATAGTTAAGCATTCTTTAATTCACCAATTAATAATTACTGTTCAGTAATAATAAGTAGCGTCACCTCTCCGCGGTGAGCGGCAGGCGAGGGCGCGGCAGTCTCAACTCACTAGTAGCACTGTTTAAGAGCCAGTTTACAGCGATGCTAGCGCCATTCTCGAAAATAAATGATATCTTCTAAACTAAGGCAAATATCAAAAATGTGGCACAGTATGACACTAGATAATCTTGCTTAGAGTAATAAGAACAAAATAATCCACAGATTGTTGCCAAAAGTGGCCACTTTTCGCAACACTTTGTAGCTTTCATTGGTCTTCAACCTAAAAGCTATACAGAAGTGCCCTATAAAACTAGGCTACATTGTCTAGTGTCATACTGTGCCACATTTTTGATATTTGCCTTAGTTTAGCACAGATATAATTTTTTTTCGCGATTGGTGCTAGTATTGCTGTAAACTGGCTCTTAAGAAAGCGTACAACGTACACTCCCTGTCTCCCTCAGCGAGTGCGGCCCCGCGCGCTATGTCACCGCTCAGTACAAGCAGCACGTGTCATCTCACTCACACAAGCACGGTGCGCGCTCACGCACACTAGCTCAGACTGTGACTAGTGTCCGAGGCAGCGTTGCCAATGTGTGGGGAATTCCCCAATCTGCGGGGAATCCCAAAACGATTGGGGAATTTGTGGGGAGAGCTACTGTGCGGGGAATATGCGGGGAATTTAGCATTTTACCAATTAAAAAACTTACAACCAAAACATGCATTGATCAAATATAAATTACTGCCTTTATTTGTTTTTATTGATAAAAAGGCTCAAACTTATCTTCAGGGAAGTGATTATTATAAAAGCGAATTACATAATGAAAATGTAAGTATCACCTCACCCTAAAATCAGTCAGTTGGTTATCCTTAGTCATTGCTAATGTACCTATGTAAATATTTGGTTCTTTTAAGTAAATTAGAAAAGTTTTCATATTTTTTTGGTTTTTACATGTATTTAACCTAGTTTTTACTTTGAAGCGTTAACATATGAGAAAACCGGAGGAGGATTATAATATACCATAGTTTTTTAAAAGTGATTTTGCGATTTTTAAGTGTTTGTCATTAATAAATAGCTGATTTTTAAAGTTATTTCGTAAATAGTTCACTATCTCATTGTGTGGGGATTTTGTGGGGAATCAGGATATTTTTGTCCCCAAATTCTGGGAATTTGACCAGTGATCTTGGGGAATCTGGTAAATAGCCATTGGCAACACTGGTCCGAGGAGTGGCAGTGGCGTGTCTCACCTCTCCGCGGTGAGCGGCAGGCGCGGGCGCGGCAGGTCGGCGGGGCGCGGGTCGCTGACGCAGTACAGGTCGGGGTACAGTCGCAGCAGCAGCAGCGGCAGCGGCAGAGACTTCATGTCGCACATGTCCGCCACGCGGTCGTCCAGCCGCGTCGACGTGCCCGTGCGGAATGCTTTCTATTTAATATTATAATATTCTATTAATTTAATTACAGAGAATCAGAATATAATGAATAGGCAGACCAATTGGTTTAACGACTGAGTAAATGTAATAAGGCCTTTTGTTATCAGATGCTTCATTTGACGCATGCGTGCAACCTACAAATAACGCTATGCAGCTAACGCGAAATTATTGCTTCGTGGATAGTTCTGAATGTTTCTACAGTATCATATTTTATTTTTAACTAGCTGTCCCGGCGAACTTCGTACCGCGCCCTATAATTTTATATGGAAAAAATTAATTGTTGTTGGTATGCAATGCTGTAAATCGGTCATTTTATTGGGCTGTTACGCTTCTTGAATATTGTTGTTCGTAGACTGTTATTGAAAAAAAACCTTTGTTTAAATTCGAAAAAAAAACCATTTCTAAAATTCGAATTAAAATTTGAATTACTCGAAACGGTTGGTTTTTGAACTGGGTAGGTAACCAAGGACTAAAATTATTAGTAAAAACTCCTAAATGTCACCTGACTTTCAATTAACCTTTAACTTTTCTAGAGCTGACCATTATAATAGGTGACATTAGAAGTCATTACCAATTATTTTATTGTATGTATATGTCGTAGTAAGATTTGATATTTAGGTTTTTTGCAAAAAAAAATAGGGATTTTGCGAAAACCCGGATAATTTGATATAAGCATTACTTTTTTTTCAATCATCCTGATATAAAGCAGTTTTTTTGCAAAATCCCTAGTTTTTTGCAAAAAACCTAATTATGAAATCTTACTACGACATATACACATATATAAAGGCAACTAACCCTCTTCAAAGTAGCGAGCAGGTAGAGCGGCAACAGGCGCAGGCTGGCGGGCGCGGGCAGGCCGGCGCCGGCGGGCAGGTTGGCGGCCAGCTTGTGCGCCGCCAGCACGTCCGCCGCCACGGTGATGAGCGCCTCCTTGGCCTCCGACATCGACGCTGACACGCATCTGTCCACCGCTGGTGGATTAAACACATCAATCTATCAATCAATCAGCACAGGGAGATTGAAGGCTTTTAGGCGAGTTTACTCATATTAAACGAAACACGCATCTGTCCACCGCTGATGGATTAAACACATCAACCTATCAATCAGCACAGGGAGATTGAAGGCTTTTAGGCGAGTTTACTCATATTAAACGAAACACGCATCTGTCCACCGCTGATGGATTAAACACATCAATCTATCAATCAGCACAGGGAGATTGAAAGCTTTTAGGCGAGTTTACTCATATTAAACGAAACACGCATCTGTCCACCGCTGATGGATTAAACACACAATCTATCAATCAGCACAGGGAGATCAAAGCTTTTAGGCGAGTTTACTCATATTAAACGAAACACGCATCTGTCCACCGCTGATGGATTAAACACACAATCTATCAATCAGCACAGGGAGATAAAAGCTTTTAGGCGAGTTTACTCATATTAAACGAAACACGCATCTGTCCACCGCTGATGGATTAAACACATCAATCTATCAATCAGCACAGGGAGATCAAAGCTTTTAGGCGAGTTTACTCATATTAAACGAAACACGCATCTGTCCACCGCTGATGGATTAAACACATCAATCTATCAATCAGCACAGGGAGATCAAAGCTTTTAGGCGAGTTTACTCATATTAAACGAAACACGCATCTGTCCACCGCTGATGGATTAAACACATCAATCTATCAATCAGCACAGGGAGATCAAAGCTTTTAGGCGAGTTTACTCATATTAAACGAAACACGCATCTGTCCACCGCTGATGGATTAAACACACAATCTATCAATCAGCACAGGGAGATCAAAGCTTTTAGGCGAGTTTACTCATATTAAACGAAACACGCATCTGTCCACCGCTGATGGATTAAACACATCAATCTATCAATCAGCACAGGGAGATCAAAGCTTTTAGGCGAGTGTACTCATAGTGAACGGAAACGAAAAAACTCCTCTAAGTTTTATGGTGCAGTGCTATACCACAGAACATCTAATAGTATTAAAGAACATAAGAATCACTTCCTGGAGACATTTAATTTAAAAAAAAAAACTAGAACATACAGAACAATTATATACTATAGGTTGTAAAGTAAAGCAAAAGTAAAAAGCACTCTATTGCTCACAAAGTAAGATACAAAAGAAGTAAAATAACAGGTTAAAAATAAAACTTTTGAATTTGCATACAACGGGCGTCCTTGTCGCTAAAAGCGTTTTCTTCCAGGCAACCCACTTGGACGTAGATGGATACAAATTAACTTGGTCTTAAAGTAGGCGATTTAATAATAAGAAATAGATAATATAATGCATAATTAAAGATATACAGGGTGTTTTAGACAAGGTAGTAATAAATCAAAAGGGGGATTTGGCCTACCATACCTAACAACTTTCTCAAAGCAACATGGGTTGTTACTGTTTTAAATACCTACTGCGATATCAGCCTTGACCCCATTCCCGCAAACAATACTACTTAGAAATAATAAAACTTTGCAAAAACACATAAAACACTTAACATAAAATATATCAGTGCAAATTACCCATTTTACTGAGCAGTCCTATTATACATTCTTGATCGGCAGAGTGCAGCACGTCCGTTAAATTGCTCGCTATCGGCAGCGCCAACGTGTGGACTCGTATCCTTCGCTCGCCTGTAAAAAAAAAATTATATTCAAACATTGTAAATTTATTTATACTAATCCACACATATTAAATTTGTCTGTTTGTCTCGCTTTCGCAACAAAACTACTAAACCGAATTTTTTGAAATTTGTTGTACGGATAGTCTAAAGTTTAAGAAAGGACAAAGGCTACTTTTTATTCCAAAATTCCAAAGCGAATTTGCTAATTTGATGTTTCAAGGGAAAATGCGCTGGCGAAGCCGCGGAGCATTCACTAGTTACTATTTAGTGACTAGTACATTAAGTACATTATAGAGATATTGTCGGCACCAAACTCCATGAAAGAGTAATGGGAAGTAGAGAAAATAAGACAACCTAAAAATGATGCTATAACTTTATCTATATGTAAACGACTTATCTGCAAGTATCAGTGCCGACGCTCACCTTTGCTGCTAGTGTAGAGCAGCGCGGCCTGGAAGCAGACCTGCTGCAGGTCTGAGAGCGACTCCTCTATCGTCAGCTGCATGCCGAAGTATGGTATCAGTGCGGGTGCGAGCTCACCTTTGCTGCTAGTGTAGAGCAGCGCGGCCTGGAAGCAGACCTGCTGCAGGTCTGAGAGCGACTCCTCTATCGTCAGCTGCATGCCGAAGTATGGTATCAGTGCGGGTGCGAGCTCACCTTTGCTGCTAGTGTAGAGCAGCGCGGCCTGGAAGCAGACCTGCTGCAGGTCTGAGAGCGCCTCCTCTATCGTCAGCTGCATGCCGAAGTATGGTATCAGTGCGGGTGCGAGCTCACCTTTGCTGCTAGTGTAGAGCAGCGCGGCCTGGAAGCAGACCTGCTGCAGGTCTGAGAGCGACTCCTCTATCGTCAGCTGCATGCCGAAGCCCGCGTCGGGGCTCACGTTGGGTAGAGAGAGGAGATCCGTAGATCGCACGAAGAAGTTGCCGTGGAACGTGTGGATTGTTATACCCCTGAGATACAAATTATATTGTGTGAACAAAACACTCTAAGACAGTACTCAACATAGATAATCCAAAAGACCTATGATGACTATAAAGAAAGGACCTCTGGTTTATGTTATTAAATATCTACTTATGTAAATATTGCCCGAAATTAACATAACATAATCTCACGCCTTTTTTTCCCCGAAGGGTTAGGCAAAGCCAGACCAACGTTTAGCCGAGTTTATATCATTATTATTTCTAAAATATATTGAACTAAATCGGATAAACGAAAAAGCAGTGGTAGATGTTGCCATGGATGTAAGAAAAGATATTTGTTTTGTAAATGATGATTTGGCTTAGTTGGTTACTCCAAGACGTAAATGGAATCCCCAAATCAAAAAAAAAAAAAAAAACAATAAAATGTATACCTAGATGCCATTAAAAAAAAAGCAAGAAAAGTAACAAACCTCGTACACCGTACTCTCATAACAGCTTCAAATCCGATCTTCCTTGTAAGATACCTAGTCAGCATTCTAGTGAACTGTTCCGCTTGCCAACTTCTTGAGGCTTTGAACAACGGGATGTGGTAGACAGAGCCGCCGCTGAATTTACTCATGCCACCTGGAACAAAACATACTTGTTTAGATAACACATTTCTATGTAAAATTTAAAAATCCCCTCTCCCGCACCCCGAGCGGTAGCCATTTCACGGGCAACATCTACCGGATCGCTTTTTATCTGAGGTTATCTGGTTCACCAGTTTATATTCTTTCGAACCGGTAGAGTGCGCCCTAACACAAAGTCTATTCCAACTTTTTACATGGTCCTTCGAGCCGGATCTAAAGCAGAGATCTAACCCACAACCATCCCTTAAACCAAAAGACACGACGCAGGAAACGGCAGCACTCCTAACGACTGAAAGCGAATGTGACGCCCCGTGAGGCGGGTTCTTATATTCATTTTCCCCCTTCTTGGGTATGTATGACACATCTAAAACAGCGACCGATGTACGGTGCATTTACATAATCGAGCATATGCTCATTTCATTCAATAATTATAGTATAAACAAATGTTGAGCATCGGCATAAAGTGGTAGCGACCTGCGTGTCTCTACGATCCCGGTTATGTCATTAAACCAGTACTCCTACAGCCGGAAAGCAACCGTGACGCCCCGTGAGACCAAGTGCCACAGTGTCCCACCTTCACCATGCCCCTTCTTTGCCATGTCACCAATAAAACAACCGAGCAATGTATAAAGTAACTAGTCGACCCAGCGAACTTGGTACCGCCTAACCTATTACTATATCGTTCATGTTTTATACTTTTAAACCTTCCTCTTGAATCACTCTATCTATTTAAAAAAACGCATCAAAATCCGTTGCATCATTTTAAAGATTTAAGCATACATAGGGACAGATGCGGGAAGCGACTTTATTTTATACGAGCTGTCCCGGCTTATTTCGTTATGCCATAGAATATAACATACTACACAAGACTTGGCTCTATAGACTATGTTCTTTTGACTGCCCAGAATGGCCGAATAAAAAAACAAACAACAACAACAAACCACCTGTCAAAATATGTAAACAACGGAAAAAATATTGCACCTTCGGTTACATTATTTGAGTTTAGGTAAGGATCCCTAATTTTTTTGAAAATCTAATATAGCCTATCGGGGCACTCGGGGTTAGTGTAGCTTCCTATCAGTGAAAGAATTTTTCGAATCGGTTCAGTATTTCCGGAGCCTATTCGTTACAAAAAAACAAACAAATCTTTCCACTTTATAATATTGGTATTTGGTATAGACTATGTAAAGTAATAAAGTAATACTGACTCAAGGTAGCCAAGTCGGCGTACTGCGAGTTGAGCAGGAAGAGGTCGACGGCGACCTGCGCGCCGCTGCAGTCCAGCGCCAGGCGCTTGTAGAAGTCCGTGGCGGGGCTGAGGTGCGCCACGTCTTTGGAGGAGCGCGCGTTCGGGTCTTCTCTGGAATTACGGTTTTTTTTATCAATTATCTGATTGAAAGGGTCGTTTGTTAATAAATATTTGTCCACGTTTATTTGTCTTATGTCGCGTTTACATGTGCAAGAAAACTTTCGCGAGAAACATGCAATAGTCTGTCTGACATTGTCTTGCAATTTAAAGGGCCACACGGTACGAAACTAACGCCACTTCCAATAATTACTAGCTTTCAGGTTCAAAGTCTAGCTTTGAACCTGAAAGCTAGTAATAAACTATTTGTTGCCTGAAGTGTCCACTTAAGTTTCATAAGCTTTATTTCTAAGATGATTATCCTAAAAGCTAAACAACAGAGCCTTAAAAATTATAAGCAAGATTATCTAGGGAGCAAAAGACGGATATTTTTAATTTCGGCCATGGTTTTAGAAGATATAAATTATTTATCAAAGTGAGTTAGTATCTTAATACTCGCCCCCCTTATAACCCATAAAAAGTGCTATCGCCAAACGGTAAACGGTGTTAACACTTGCAAATTACTGTCAAACAGACTGTTGCATGTTTCTTGCGGAAGATACCTTGCTCAGTAAAGTAAAGTAAACGCAGCCTTAGGCAAATCGCGGCTATTTGAAGACAAACTTTCAAAGATTTTATCTACACCAAAGAGGCGTCAGCGTCTTAGCTGCAGTAAAATTGTGTCACCGCTCACCTCGCCTGTAAAGCTCCAGGTCCTACGTTTGGTAAGCAAGTTTGAAACACAGTTATTCTGCCTCCTGTTGGTGCCTGAAAAGAAGGAGAAATTTTATACTGGGTTTCATTTCCATCAATATCAAAATATGTATGTATAAAACTTTTTCGTTACTGTATACTTACAGTAAATAAACTAGATGTAAAGTAAGAAGGAAACATAAGTATGTAGTTTGTATTCAGAAAAGTTATTTATCGAAATTTTGAATAGTACGTAGATTGCGTAGGTAGCATATAGGTAGGCAAGATGAGTGTGGTCAGCGCGCAGAAATTTAAATTTCATATCTAACGGTAGGGTGCTAAAAGTTTATACTATACTAGAGGCTGCCCCGCGGTTTCACTCGCGCAGATTTCTCATAAACACAAAAATCCCGTTTTTTTTCCGTTCCCATGGGAATTTCGGGAAATCCTTTCTTAGTGCTCACCTACACTTCCTAAGGAACCTACATGCAAAATTTCAGCCCGCTACGCCCAGTAGTTTCGGCTCTGCGTTGTCTGTCAGTCAGTCAGTCAGTCAGTCAGTCAGTCAGTCAGTCAGTCAGTCAGTCAGTCAGTCAGTCAGTCAGTCAGTCAGTCAGTCAGTCAGTCAGTCAGTAACGGAAGAGTTTTATATATATTGATTATGATGAGTAGTAAGCAGGAACTAACTACTGTGTAGACTCTTCATACTCTACAACTCTACATTCAATAAAGTAAACAAAAAATTAATTCAATATAGGATACAAGATATCGCTTATTTAAAGTCAATTAGACTAATCTAAATGGTATTACACTATAATTGGTAAAGTATGTATCCTATATTGCGAGAGGCGAGGTAGTTCAGGGTGCACACCAATGGGGAAGAAAACTGCCAATTTATCCCGCTAGTGTCGTTTGTACGGTCGACCCATAACAAACAAAGTTTTGTATGTGATTTGCATTGGTAGTCCAATTATTTATCAAAAGATCTCACTATTTAGCTGTTGGGCGTAAGGAAAATGAAAATCTTATGTTTCCTAACAATTCCCGGCTAGGAAGCTAGGGAGTTAAAGAACTTCAAAGAAACAGAACGGATCGAGGTTATGTTTTCGACATTTTGAAGATTTTAACTACCGAAGTATTAGTTTTACTACAGGTTTGTTCCTAATTATATATTTTATCGCTGTGAAGTGGGTCTGCAGACCTCGCACAGGATTTCTGACCCATCTTGATCTTTGATTGTTTTTATGTTATATTTTGTTTCACTAGCAAAAGTTATTTAAAATGGTTTATTCGTATGAATTTGTGTCCATACACACTAGTAATTAAACGCTTGCCTTGTTATTGTATTTCACTTGTTTTTTATGGGTCGAACATATAGAGCGTCATCTACAAAAAGTTTTCCGTGTACAACCACATTGGCTCAGGCAAACAAACAGTTAGGATGTATAAGTGAGTTTAGGTAATTATCGAGTAGTTATTTGGGATTTTGTTCAGAGCGATGTATGTGTTATGTAGAACTATATTAGCTGTAGAGTAATAGTCACCATAAGTTTGTTATGTAGAACTATATTAGCTGTAGAGTAATAGTCACCATAAGTTTGTTATGTAGAACTATATTAGCTGTAGAGTAATAGTCACCATAAGTTTGTTATGTAGAACTATATTAGCTGTAGAGTAATAGTCACCATAAGTTTGTTATGTAGAACTATATTAGCTGTAGAGTAATAGTCACCATAAGTTTGTAAGCGGCCTGCAGGGCGGCGCCGAGCGCGCAGGCGGGCGCGGGCGCGGCGCGCGGCGCGGGGCGGCGCGGCAGGGCCGTCAGCAGCTCGGCGACCAGCTCGCGGCACTGGCCCAGGTTCACTAGCAGCGACTCCGGCGCTGGCAGGAACATGTCTAAAAAAATATATGCCTCAGTTTTGTTTCCCAAATTTTCTTAATTAGTTTTCATGACTTAAAACTTTAGTGCTAGTGAGGTCAAAATAGAGAGTGTAATAATAATATAACTTCCGTATTTCATTGAAACATAAGCCAAAATAGTAGAAAATAATACTACTGAAGTATTGGGTATATGAGGTGAAGTGAAAGATGTTCCTTAGCCTGCGCTAAATGGTTGAATGAAACAACAAAACAACTGTGTTAGCCTTAAAACTATTCCCTCAGCCCTGGATTTCTAAATGCCATTAGCTAGACTTGAAAGACTAAATCGTTTGATAGATTGACGCTTCATCCTGATTGATTGACATGATTGACACGAATTTTAGTACTGACCTTCAATATCAAGCACGGTGAGTTCCTTAGGCCTCGTGAGTCCCTCCTCCATGAGGTAGTAGTGGACGTGCTCATCATAGCAGATGAAACCGACTTGCGTGCGCGCGTCGCCTGGCAACGCGCTCAGTTTGCTTAGCAGCGTCGAGCAGAATATCTGTAACAATTATTTCATTTAAACACTCCGTAGAAAAAAGACCTTATCAAAAGCTGCTGCTGTGCAAAATCAAGATAAATTACATCCTTGATTTTATTTACAAATTTCTAGTAGACAAACAAAGTTATGATGTAAAAGCACAGAATACCTAATAGTACCAGGTACAGAAGGCTCACTCAACAGAGTCGTTTATTTAATAAAATTAAATCTAGCTGCGTACACATAAAGCACAATCTAGCTCGCTCCTGTTATATATAACCTTAAGTTAATATCTCTCTCTCACTCTTATCTCCAAAACAGCAACGCATATTCATGCGATAATGACCCGTGCTACTTCGCGAGAGCGCCTGGTTTAGGAACACTAACGGCATCGAGCAATTATTTATTTATTTTATTAAGGATGCGAGAACTTGGCGCGAAAATGATGAGACGCGTGCGGCGCCACGATCAGCGCGCGCGCGGCGCGGCCCGCGGCTGATGGTCCCGCCGCACGTACTTGCAGGCTTATACCTAAAGTGCGGAGTGAGCCAGGCCTGGTAAAAGGAAAGTCTTCCAATTACTGAGTCTGATATTCATTTTCTGTAAGATTTTTACAAAGAAAAGTTTACAGAATGTGAAATTGGACAAAATCCTTAAAAAAAAAAAAGGTCTGCCATCTTCTATACCAATATTATAAAGAGGAAAGATTTGTTTGTTTGTAACGAATAGGCTCCGGAAATACTGAACCGATTTGAAAAATTCTTTCACTGGTAGGAAGCTACATTAACCCCGAGTGTCATAGGCTATATTAGATTAAAAAAAAAATTAGGGATCCTTACCTAAACTCAACTAATATAACCCAAGGTGCAATATTTTTTCCGGTGTTTACATATTTTGACAGGTGGTTTGTTGTTGTTGTTTGTTTTTTATTAGGCCATTCTGGGCAGTCAAAAGAACATATTCTATAGAGCCAAGTCTTTTGTAGTATCTTATATTCTATGGCGTAACGAAGTAAGCCCGTCTGAGGAAAGCTCGTCTGAAATAAAACTCTAGTCACCTGCAGGTATCCACTCTCCCGAGCGAGCGGCGACACGTCCAGCAGGAACAGGTAGACGGCGGGCTGCGGCGGGCGCAGCATGTACTCGCCCGGCGCTATGAACTCTATGGTGGCCGAGCGCACTTCTGGCCGGCGGGACGGGTCGCCGTATGATTTGCTCACTGGGTCGTACTGGAACTCCTCTGGCACTGTGTTTGGAAAGGTATTTGTTAGAGTCTGGCGTGGCATGGCGATCTTTTAGGTAGAGTTCGCGCCAGATATATCTAAGTGCGGTTAAAATAATATCTAATTAGCAAGTAAGTATTTTATAGCGCCACCAAAATTATCTGCCGCACACTCCACCTTGAAATATTTAAAGGGCTGAAAGTTTGTGCGCGTCGTATGTTTGTTAAATGTTTACGGAGTTAAACGGCTAGATGGATTAGGTTCAAATTTGAAATAGAAAAAGATGAGTCATAAACCCTGGGTTATCGCAAAGCATAATATGGAATTTACATCAAAAGAAAATGCTGAATGCTGAATATTTTACAGACTTGCTGGCTAAAACACTGTGTAAAACAATAACCCAAAGAGCAGTGCTCGCATTGTAACTTTATCGTAGTAAAAATAGAGGATAATAGTCTTGATAATAGAATACTTACAGTCATTGACCCGATAGCAAAGATTGCACTTCCACCGCTTGGAGTCAACGAAATAAACGAACGGATTGATGTAGGTGCGACACGCGCGGCATCGCACTATCGTTGCACACTGGATCACTGGCAAATGCTGGAAATTTAAGATAATTTTTACTAAGCCTATTATTGTATTATTTAAATTTCTGAGCGGATCATTCTGAGCCTAAGCGTGTTTCCTCAAAAGGCGATATCGGTCGTGCGATATGGGTTCGACAGCCAATCAGGCAGGCTTCGTGGATGTACGAGCGATTTCTATTGGCTGTCGAGCCCCTATCGCGCGACCGATATCGCCTCTTGAAGAAACACGCTAAGATATTAATCTCGCTTTAAACCTTTTGCCTAATGACACTACGGCTGACATTCACAGCCAGTGTTTGGAGGCTACTTGGTCGATCAAGCATGATACTCGGACAAGTCGTTTCCAAGTAATGATTCTCCTGGCTCAAGCTGTCGTATACTCCGTCGAGCGTATGCTTCACTGTCTTTTAAGTCGAAACTCGCCTTTTGTATCAATTTGGAGTTGAGAACGACTAATATTGAATGAATTATTAATCAATGAATTAACTTTTTATAATTTTGGAAGTCCTGAACACATTAAATGGTTATAAGAAGTATACATTTGAAATTAAAATAAAACTTACATTTAAATCCTTAAAAGGGTGAATTAGTATTCCAAAAGGCAGCCTGGACTTCTGCAACAGGCTGTTTGTCTCTGGGATGCGATTTATTGTACACCGGAATATTCTGGAACAAATACCACGTAATTTATTTATAGGTACTGTAGCGGATATAGGGGTGAGGATGAGAATAAAACACCGAATTACAATTTAAATCAGCGTTGACCGTGCGTCGATGCAATTCGAAGGTAGACTATCTCCCCGCAGGCGGCGGCCATCGATAGCTCATTTTTACCCCGCACCGCCCCGCAGTCCCCTTCGACATCGTCGAACGCTGCGCTTCCGCATTTATTTAATAAACAAAACGCAAAACAATCCAAAGTGATCACAGATGTTAACATTTTCACTTTTATATGAAATACGTGTGTCTGTCTGTTTGTCTGTTCGTCATAACTCAAAAATAAATAAAACTTATTCTAAGTAAACCCTACGTGCCGTGGTTCGTGTCGCCAACAGGTACCTTACAAAAAAAACGCTAAATCGCTTTTAGTGAGAAGGCCGCCTATTGCATTGTTTTATGTACTTGTTTTATTGTTTTATCTTGATTGTAATAAAGCATTCTCTTATCTCTTATCTTATACCTTCATTGCCTAGACGAGAAGCTATGTCAAGAGGGATCCAACCGCGACAATAGTGCCACTTTCGAAAAAAAAAATATCTTCTAAAGTTAAGAATCTAAAGTATGGCTGAAATTTAAAATGTTCTATATTTATCTATAATTTAAGATACGGCGCTACTGATAACGACGTTTAACTAAAGAAATATTTTGATAACTAGTAAGTTAGTCTCATGGACAATTTAATTTTCAATATCAGTGTTACAAATCCCGCATCATCATTACATCAACAAATTACGTCTGTACGATATCAAAACAAAAGCTTGCATAACAAAGTAGCAATAGAACAGTTAATACGACTGCTCCGTAGCTTGTTTGGCAGTGATGTAGACTGAGTAAGCGTGTGCACCTGGGTTCGATTCCCGGGCGGGGCGAATATTGATATGATATGATAAATATCGATGTTTGTTTCCGGTCTCGGTGTAATGTTTGTCTTTTTATATGTTTCGGGCACCCTAGATACAGGATCTTCCTAATTAGGGGCTCTGAGTGTGATGCGTTATTAAAATGTCTACTTCATTGCCTGGCATTGGTAGTATTGCTATTTGTTAAGACTTTTTGCCCTCTCGAGTTTTGACTCCTTTGAAAGTGGCTCGCATAAATTTAAACGTTTTTCACTTTTTTGTATTATATTATTATTTATATTACTCTATCTATTTGATGTCTCGGGAAGGAGATCGATGGACGAATCCACGATTATAATTATTATAATCTTCAGTATGTACCCAAATAGTGCAACAAGTGCAAAGGTATAACTTATTATTATTGAGGGCAAAACTGTGCAACCAATGCAGAGATAAAATATCAATTAATTAGGGCGACATTATTATATTTTACGTACTTTTCTTTGTTCCTTACGACTTGCTGTGTATTTGTCAATTCTGCGTAGGTACCGTGGCGGTCTAGGAGGCCGTAACAGATTTGTCTATCTATGGTTTCGTCAGCCCCAGACTGTATTGCCAAAGAACAAGAGCTATTTTGCAATACAGTAAAACCGGAAGTGTTACGGCGACCTAGACCGCCACTGTACTGAGTAACTTGGTTTTCAATTCTAATTCCAATCTATTGTTGATATTTCTATAGTAAACGCGTATTTTTTAAATAAACAACCACAGACAACGCACCTAGGAAGCTTTTGTTTAATACAGTTCATTATACAATATCAGCTGAACAAACAATAAACTATTATAGTACAGTCACATTAACAAATGATAATATATTTGTTTGTATTTCGTCAGCTTTAAAGGTATTTCTCAAATAAACAGAATAATGAAATACGGGAATCTACGGTGGTATGTATTTGAATGTCCCGTGGTTATGTGTGTCTAAGTATTGGTCCACGTACAAAAAATTCACAAGTCCAAACAATACAATGAGCAATAAAATACGAAACAGACTGTAAAGCGATGGAATATGATAACAGTATCACAATATGAAGCTATTTTACATACATAATTTTAATATATTAAACTACATAGATGCCTATTGCAGCTTCGCCTCTATCTGGTAAGACAGAGTTAGAATAAAATTTATATTTTCATAGAAACCTAAGGCCTGGTAATCAAAATAAAATAAAAATATAAGATAGAATTAATGGCTAGCCTGTGTGCCTCAGACCGGGATTATGCACTATGGTTCAAGATAATAATAAATACTAGCTGAGTTATATAGTTGAATAATAAATACTAGTTTAGTAACAACATCGGAGTT
Organism: Euspilapteryx auroguttella; assembly: GCA_951802225.1. NCBI lineage: Eukaryota > Metazoa > Arthropoda > Insecta > Lepidoptera > Gracillariidae > Euspilapteryx > Euspilapteryx auroguttella. The sequence continues at coordinate 11,847,996 of OX637645.1, forward strand.
TGCATGCATACAGCCTAAGTTCGTCAAGGTTATGAAAAAAAAACTTGTAATAGACTCACTCTGGACTACAGTTGGGTGCGTCAGCGAACTGCGGCACCAGCCTTATCTCGGGCGGCGGATCAGGGTACTCAGGCAGGATGTGCCTGCACTGCATCAGGTCCACCATCTGGTGCCCCCAGAGCTGGTCGAAGCCCTGCTTCGTTACACTCATCTGGGACATTTGTTGGGTCGCACCTGGAAACCATAGACGATGTTAACCATGTTAACTAATGTTTCCGATTTTTCTGTATTGCAAAATAGCTTTTGTTCTTTGGTAATACAGTCTAGGGCCCACGAGACCATAGGAAAATTTGTTACGCCGTCCTAGACCGCCACTGTATTGAATGTTCGTTGTTAACTAATTTACATGCAATGATTAAAAATAGTGAAATAAATGTATCACTCAGGCTAAGAAAATTATTATTCAAAAGTTTGAATAAATTTTTTGGTCCGCCTATAGGAAAGGGGGTCCCATATAAAACACTAAAAAACGTAGGGCTACAAGACAGACTGACTAAGCAAAACTATGAAGGGGTTTACTAGGGGTACCAATTTGACTATGGAAAATTAAAAAAATAGAAAAGAAACAAAAAATACCTTGAACTCCATACTGAGGCTGCATTGCACTTTGTGGTTGCTGGTTGAAATTGTGTGGCATTTGAGGGTATCTATTCTGCATATTCCCCGCAGGCCCTGGAGGGGGTAAGCTTTGGCCTTGTCCCATTGGAGTTGGGCCTGGCGGCCCTGGTATATTTTGTGGACCTGGCATAGGTGGACCCATTTGACTGGGAAAACTTGGTGGGCCCATTGGTCCTGTCATTCTTGGTGGACCCATTTGACTCTGCATACTAGGTGGACCAGATTGCCCCTGCATACTTTGTGGGCCCATTTGCCCTGGATTACTTGGTGGGCCCATTTGCCCTGGCATTCTTGGTGGACCCGTTTGGCCCTGCATACCTGGTGGGCCCATTTGCCCCGGATTACTTGGTGGGCCCATTTGCCCAAGATTACTTGGTGGGCCCATTTGCCCCGGCTGCATACTTGGTAGACCTATTTGGCCCTGCATACTAGTTGGGCCCAATTGCCCTGGATTACTTGGTGGGCCCATTTGCCCTGGATTACTTGGTGGACCCGTTTGGCCCTGCATACTTGGTGGGCCCATTTGCCCTGGCATTCTTGGTGGACCTGTTTGGCCCTGCATACTTGGTAGGCTCATTTGCCCTGGCATTCTTGGTGGACCCATTTGGCCCTGCACACTAGGTGGGCCCATTTGCCCTGGATTACTTGGTGGACCCGTTTGGCCCATTTGCCCTGGCATTCTTGGTGGACCTGTTTGGCTCTGCATACTTGGTGGGCCCATTTGCCCTGGCATACTTGGTGGGCCCAGTTGCCCTGGATTAATTGGTGGGCCCATTTGGCCCTGCATACTAGGTGGGCCAGGCAGTCGTGGTGGGCCCAGTTGTCCTGGATTACTTGGTGGGCCCATTTGCGGTTGCATACTTGGTTGGCCCATTTGCCCCTGCATACTAGGTGGGCCAGATAAGGGAGGGCCCTGTTGCGATACAGGAGGTCTAGACTGACCAGGGTAAGGTGAGGATATGGGTTGGTTAGTAACAATGCCACCGGGACCAGGGGGGTATCCGCTAGAAGGAGGCCCTTGAGTGCCCAAAGATCCTGTTGTGGGACCAGGCTGTAGACCCGGTGGTCTGAATGGAGACATTGTTGGACCCATAGGTGGATTTTGTGATCCTTGTTGAGAACTAGGTGTTCCAAATGGGAAAGTAGAAGGTGGCCCTGAAAGTTGACCTGAAGAAGATTCCACAGGTTGGTTCATTGGTTGACCTCCTGGTCCAAAAATTTGTCTAACTTGACTTGGTGGAGGACCAGACACAGGAACACTTGGTCCATTGAATTGCCCACTAGATGAAAGAGGCTTTGGTGGACCAAAAGCTGGGTTGAGTCCAGGAGGAATATTTGAAGAACTGGTTGGAACGCTAGGTCCATTGAGACCAGACTGTAGTAAGCCAAGACCTGGGCTGCTGACAGGAGGCCCAGACAATGGACTATTACGCATTGAGCCAGATCCTTGGCTAGATTGACTTGGAGGGGCTGCCTTAAAATTTGATGGAGGACCAAAATTATGAGATTGACCAGGCGGCAACATCCCTGAGGGATATTGCCCAGGGGCTGGAGGCATTGGGCCATTCATCGAGGTGTTTATTGGCTGACTAGATGGTATCAGAGGTGGAGCATTGTCATTCACTTGCCTATATGGCTGGGAACTGGGTGGATAAGGTGAATTGGAATTTGTAAAAACATTGGACGTAGGAGGGAATTGATTACTTGGTGGCATTGTTGGTGTTGGTTTCACAGGTTGCCCAGTTGGAGAAAATGTTCCAGGACGAGGAGGTGGCATCCCTGATGCTGATGCATTAAATGCTGGAGAACTGTTTGCGCTCTGGTGAAAGTTGTTGAGCCCGGCATTGTTGAAAGTTGGAGCAGGCGAAGCACTGTTGGAATTAGGATCCTGGTTTGATCCCACATGATTCGATTGGGTGAACGGAACCTGGTTGTATTGATTCGGGTATGCTTGCTGCCCGGGTGGTGCTTGAAAGGGGTTCGGCGGTATGTTCGACATTGTTCAACCTGCAAAGAACGTCAGTCATACCAAAATGCGCGTCATGTTGTATTGACTTTAGGCACATGGATTTCAGTTTCGCTCAAGAAATTTACGTCAATAAATTACTAAGTTATCTTTAGAAACATTTAGGTACTACCTACTGCGGGAAATTCTTCTCGATAACAGAAGGGCCATGAAATCTACGAATTTGTTTTTGGAACTTACCGATTTTAGCGTGAGGTTTGGGGGTAAAATTTTAGTGCTGCACAGTTTTGCTATTACAGTTTGTTTACATAGTACCAAAATGGTTGTAAAAGCATATTTTTCTAATAAATTACAGAAAAATACGACCCCGTCTTACGTGGCTGACAATTGAATTGAAAAGCGCCCTCTGGCGAACTGACATCGATTTTTTTCACATGTCACGCACGTCAAGTTGACGCCTTTTTTTTGAAGATTGGTAGTATGACCAAATAAAAGAAATAAACCAATGCTTGGTATAAAATTCCTCATAAAATTCCTGTAAAATTCATACAATAACATAAAAAAATACTGACATATTATATTTAGAAGACGCCACGCCGCCATGAGTGAGGGTCTGTCTGTTACAAAATATAAACAGAGCACGCTTCATAAATGCAATTTTGTGTTTGGTAGGCAAAGGAATCATGCTTATACAGTCTGTTCTTTTAAAAGCTACAACTGCTGTCTTTGTCTGTCTTTCTTTGTCCATCTTTGCCGAGGCGAGGTAAGAAACTGCTAAATCAAAATGTTCGGTTACCATGGGACTTTCGGTATAAAAAGCATGTTTTATACTTTGACTGCTTCTTTCTGTCAGGTTGCCAGTGATGTGGACTGATATGCGGGTGCAATGGGTTCGATCCCGGCGGGGGCGAACCAAAAGCGTTTCCCATTTCACTGGGGCTGTAGGTTGTAGGCTGTAGGTTTAATGAATATCCTGAATATCAATGTAAGTTTCCCGGTCTGGGCGATCTCGTGTTTGGGGCACCCTATAGGTACACACATGACTTGACGCATTATTTGTTATTATTTCTCAGACTCGTAGACAATTCTGTGTTTCAATAATTTTGGCGTGAAAGCGAGACAGACCAAAAGAGTAACTTAAAATTTGCTTTAGTATAGTTTTGGTATTGTAAACTTGTTCCACATTTGTTAATATAACACTAATAATAATAACACATCACACTCAGAGCCCCTATCTAGGTGTAAAACCTGTATCTAGGGTGCCCGAAACATATATACAGAGACGATCATTACACCCAGACCGGAAACAAACATCGATATTCATCATATCAATATCACACGGTGCACACGCTTACTTAGTCCACATCACTGCCAACTGAGCCACGGAGCAGCGAGGAGCAGTGTTAAAAGTATAGGTAGTGTAAATGTTCGGTTCGATCTCAGAGTGAGGAAACCGCCACGCTAGGTTCGATAAGAGTGCTTGACAACTATCCTAGATAGATTACAAGTGAAGAAAAACTTGAAAACAATTTGTTGTACCCAGACCTCCCCACACGTACTTCTCTCTTCTCTCCATAGTGATTTACCTTCTCTCTGGGTACCCAGTGAGGTGGGGAAACGTTGGGAGTACCGAATTTTGAAGAAATTACAGAAGCCAACTCTCCATAACATAATAATTATTATGATTATTATTGCACGCTACTTATTCTACTCCAATTTTTGACCTAACTCTAATGTGATCAGGCAACCACCTGTCTCAGAATGGCTGGTCCAGAGAGGTTGGGAAACCTCCGCTAGCTGATCAACCAAAATGTTTCATCAATTTCTAAAACAATTGAACTAAAAAATTAAATGCCCCACCCACCCATCAGTTTTTTTGTCATTAATGTTAGATGTAGGAACCTATTTTTTTTCTTGGCTTTTTTTTGGCTTTAGTTTCTAAAATACCTTTATTCGATCTCCCTCCTTCCGAAAAGGCAACAAAAAGTAAAACACAAATTATAAATTCAAACATATTGTATTTGTAATGACAGTTCAAATTATATTTATATCAATGATTCAGATGAAAACAAAATTTTAACAAAGATCTGCACAAGGTTTGCTTAGAATTGATTGGATAAAGCCACCGAACCGAACCCGAGAGTACTTAAAACAATCGAATAAAAACATGACTGATGAAAAAAAAAAGTATTTGAAATAAAAACAAATGCTATCGCGAAGTGAACCTTCTCCAATCAACGTTCTAACGCAAGTGTTACTCTAGCAGCTCTACACTTAATATTATCAACACGTTCCTTCATCATATAAAAAGTAATCAAACGATCACAATGTTATGGCAGCTCCGCGGAACCCCATGCTCCATACTGTAGTACCAACCAACGGCACGCGGTCGACGCGTGACACGGCGCTCTCCTCTACACTAACAGTTACAAGTTACAAGTACAAGCGAGCCTAAATATTGCGGTTACAGAATACACAGTACACAGAGCGGCCGGTGTCACACGGTACCCTCACACTCTCTTACAACTCGATTCGTACTTAAATTATGAGATGTGCTTCTTCTATCGTTGGTAAAATGCATTATCAAATCACATACAGACTAGTACCAAAAACGCCATCAACAGAACAAATTTTAACTTACGCGATGCTACGGGGTCGGCCACGTACGTTTTCACATGAACAAAACAAGCTCCGAATACAAAATATTGGATTTCATAAACCCAAAAATACAAAAAAAAACATTTGTAGTAGTTAAAAAATCTGAAGATCAGCGAAAATATCTCAAGTTTTATAATACGATGTTTAATGACCGTCCGGTCTGCGTCACCTACGTCTCCGATTAACAAAAAAAACTCACAATACTCTATTATATCGATAAAAACTATTCAGTCGTTTTTAGTTTATTAAAAAATATATCTTTTAAAGGCTCAAATAAAACTGTTACAGCTCTATAAGTATCTCTCTTGACTTATATTTATAGATTGCTATCGGATGTGTATCACTGGGTGTCGGAATCAGTTCAGTTGTCACTGAGCTGCGCTCGCCGAGTGAGATCTGACGGACAGCGGCGGCGGCGGATATCGCGCGCTGCTTTTACGGATAGATACATATCCACATTTTGTGCCGGGGGAACACTCTTATCCTCGGGGGGGGGGGGGGGGGGAGGTATATAATATGGGGAGGAGGGATACAACTTTAAACTCTACTAGCTTCGCGATTCTACGTTAAAACGATCAATCGAAAGTCAGTATTTGCTTTCCCGATTTTATCCCGCGTCTTTTACGTAGTATTACTTCACTAGTTGGTTACAAACACCATAGAAAGTTCTTTGAGAGACACCATGCACTTTAATGCGTTAGTTTTTTAATAGTTCACTTTATTGGTCTGAAAGACAAGTCCGTGTTCATTCATTATTCACAACGTTGAGACACTTAAGAAGTTGTCAGAGAGATATTAAAATTACTAAAGCAGCAACACAGGAAGATAAGTAGCAGAGGTAGTAAGACTTCAGTAGTTGAAAAACCTTGTGGTATTTTCTTAATGGACACAATATTTTTGTACTTAGTAGTCATCAACTACATTTTATCTTCTAAATTATTATCTTCACAGTTAAAAATCTTCCAGCTTCCCCCCGGCACAAAAGAATTCCCTCCCCCCCTTCAAAAAGTCTACGTCTGGATCAACTTATTGTTTTCCCTCGATCTCAGACAAACCCTTTAAATCAAAAGCCAAGAAGACAAATCTAGTCACATAATGGTATTTCTTTGTTTCCAGAATATCCCTTGACCCTGAAGATCTTCTCCCCCGGCGGGTTTCTAGTGCACGTGCAGGTCTGTGGCTAATGACAGCTTTCACAGTAGAGGCCGCGACTTCCATCGTCCACTTAGTCTGTTAGTCTGACAATGCTGTGTCATAACCAAAACTTGCTTACAGACTCGTCCCTCTACCTTACTAGCATCCAGAAGCTCTTTCCTTCACCACCATTCTGGCTACGCTTTAATAATGTCCAGACTGTTTCCAGGTAACGCTCCCATGAATTGCTTCTACTCATAGTCTGACAACACTGTGTAGCATAACCATCACTTGCGTCCAGCACCCCCCGCTCATCACCCCCCCCCCCCCCGGTGATCACACTCCCCCCCACTAGTGCACGTGCAGCTCGGCGCGGTGCGCGTGTCGGCGGCGCATGAGCTCGCTCTCGGTGGGCGGCGAGAGGCCGAGCGGCGCGCAGCAAGCCGCCGGGCAGCGCGCGCCGCACAGCCCGAGCCGCGCCAGGGATAGCTGTTACAAACAATTACCTATTATTTTTTTTGTAAATAAAAACTAACCTAACCCATCAGTAACATTGCAGCAGATAATTCCACAATTTGAATTTACTTTCTTCTAAAACTTTAGGCCCAGTAGCACTACACCTTAAAATATTTAGATAGGTGAAGCGCTATTGGGTCAACAAACAAAAAGAGAGAAACAAAATAAACTTAATCAGATTTTGATGAACACAACTTTGCATTACAATATGAAAAATGTACTAGTAAATAATTTAAGAAGGCTTTAATTTACTAAGAAAGAGCTCTCACCTCATCGTGCTCACCAAGCGCATCGCCCTGCCCTTGGGGCGCGGCGAGGGGCGCGGCGGGCGCGGGCGGCGGGAGGGGCGCGGGCGGCGCGGCGCGCGGGTTGCAGCTCTTGGTGTTGCGCAGCGGCGGGCGCTGCATGTAGGAGTAGTTCATGGAGAAGTGCTGCGCGATGACGCGGTTCACCGCCATGGCCGACTCCGCGAAGTTGGACAGGTTGCGCGCGGACATGTTGCTGGAACATTCATTATTTTTTTTTAGTTTTTTGTAAGATTTGAATGGTTACGTATGATAGAACTTTTATAATTTATACGTGAAGACTAATAAACTGGTTCGGCGCTTGGCCTATTAGGCCTTTCGTCTTCTGCAGTATACGCTCTACCATTAAGATGCTACCCCACCAAGAACAACCTCAACAAGTTTGTTGTTATGTATGGACAGCGTCAACGCGCAGTGCTCGATCTAAGTAATCGTACGTCACAATAGACCAGTCAATTAGTCTAGCGTGATGAGCGAGCCCACCAATAATACAAAACAGAGCAGTAAACTAAACACTTGAAGACAATAAAACCAATATCCTAACCCACCAATGAGCGGGTCTGAAAATGTCGTGAGCATTAGAGACTCACCGCTTGATGTTCGCGGGCGTGGCCAGGGGCGGCGCACCTTGGCGGCGCTCGGCCCACACGTCGGCGCGGCGCAGCCAGGGGTGCTGCAGCACGCGCTCGGCGCTCAGCCGCGCGCGCGCTTCGCGGACCAACAGCTGCTCGATTAGATCCTTCGCCTCGGAGGAAATGTTGCCCCATTCGGCTTCGGGGAACGAGTAGCGGCCCTCCTGTATAATATGAAAAATGTATTGTTAATAACATTGCAGATTAAGCCTGGTTTTTAACAATGCTAAAGATAGACTGTTGACTATTCTTTGCCAATTCATGACCATGTATAGTATATTAAATAAGTACAAGCTGTGCCTATATGGTGCACGAAGCACATACCAAGAACACAAGAATATCAATGAATACCATCTATATTCATCGGAACTACCACTGGATGAGGGTCTCAAAAACGGTCTATTTGCCGAAGTATAGTCTTTTGACTGTGATGATGATGATGATGATGATAGAGAAGTAATAAGCTACCAGGCTTAGCCTAAAAATATGAAGCTATAAAAAAGAGTCAAGGAACAAGCGAATGACTGTAAACAGACCTGTATAGAAGTGAAGAGCAGGTCCTGGCAGGCGCGGCAGTTCTCGCCGCGCTCCCAGCCGCAGTCGGCGCCGCAGTCGGCGCGGAAGGGCGGGTAGCCGCACAGCAGGATGTAGGCGATGACGCCGAGCGACCACAGGTCGCAGCGCTTGTCGTAGTGCGCGGCCGCGCTGCCCGCGAACAGCGACACCACCTCCGGCGCCATGAACTCCGCGCTGCCCACCTGCAACAAACAACCGTTCCTCTTATTACTCTAAACAACTTGACAACAAGTCACATTTTCAACAAAAACTAAGGGCACTAACACATCATATACTAAAGTCTTGCCTACAAGAGGGGTAACCGCAAAATAAACTTTTGTTAAAAAAAAATCATTCAATGTGTTACGTGACTCTGCCTCCCTCTTCGAAGACCTTTTGTTCTTATTGTTTTTCACGCACTGACAAGGGAGCAAGAGACAAAGATTACACACTAAAGTTACATAATGAAAGAATTCTAGTGTTAAACTAGTTGTAGTGGATATTTACCATACCTAGCTTTTAAACTAAAATAACAAATAAGTATGTTTATAAAATATTCCGGAATAATAATAAAGAAGTCTCAAGATATTATTTGAATTTATAATTTAGAACACTCGTGTTTTATTTAATCCGCATCAAATCATACCATAAACCATGATCGAAAGCTAAACAACAACCCAGCCACTTGTATAAAATGATAACGAAAAATATTAACTTTTAAAATGAGAACAATAAAAAAAAGATATCATTTGCATTAATTATTTACGGTGCACAATAAATTGACACGATTATTTAGTGTAAAGCGATAAGTGTTTGATACAAATCGTAATGCAACGCTAAGTAAAAAAGCAATAGCTGGCACATGAACTCCACAGAACTGAGAGAGTAAAGTGTTCCTTGTTCTGTGATGAAAATGACCTCAAACTTCTGAATTTTTGTGAGTTTATGTTGGTTGTGTGCGTTAAGGTGGTGAGAAGTTGGTTGCTAGCCACCATTTTGTGTTTGTGATTCGCGGTCTAAAGCGGCAAGTTTTATTTGTATCCGTTTACTAGTTTTAGAAATCCTGAACAGATAGTAATAGCATAGCGTGACCTCTTAATAATTACATAATTTATACCGACAAAACTCTGGTTGCAATCAATTAAAGCTAAGATTAATAAAAAATATAAGTTTATGACTAAAAATAATCAAGTATGACACTCACCGGCGTCATAAGTTGCGGAGTCGCCAGCGGGCTCGCGAGGCTCGAAGTGAAGCTGATCCCGCTGCCGAGATCAAAGTCGCAGATCTTGACCGGGCACAGCCTGTCCGTGTAGACGCACAGGATGTTCTCGGGCTTGAGGTCGCGGTGGGCGACGCCCTTGCCGTGGAGGAAGTGCAGCGCGTTGGCGATCTCGCGCACGATCTCCGCGGCTTGCGGCTCCGAGAAGTACTGGTGCTCCTGGATGCGGGACAGGAGCTGGCCGCCGTTGATCTGTTGGTAATATAAAAGTGTTAATCATTTTGTTTCCTAATATAGTACTGAACGGCTTTACCACAAAAAGAGTTTTAAACCGGGTCTTTAATCACTAGACTAGGTTTAAATCACAAATTCGTCGTACAAATTGGCGATTGAGACCGGTCTAACTTTTTTGTGATAACAGGGAAAAAGATTTAGCACGCTTTTAGCTTCAGCTTTTTCAACTTTGTACTCGAATTTCAACGATTTTCAAGTGAAACAAAACTTAAACATAAATCACGAAGGTATGACAATTAAAAAAAATAACAGAAAAAAGCGTGTTATAAAGACAAAAAACAATTTATTGCCCCATAATAATGTTTGCTCCTACCCAGAACTTTACCCAAAACTATTGCTAACAATTTTAAATACTATCCATGACTAACTAAAATCGCAAAAAAAATTCAGTCAGTTACAGAAAACAATTGAACTGTATAAACAGCTTAAATAATACGTACCTACCTAACAATATATATTCTTCAGTAATTTAAATTAAAATACATACGACTGTTCGCTACACCACCTACTTTAACCGATAAACAAAATCGTTACACATATGCATGAGTATGAATCACTTCCTAAATTAAATAAAACCAGTAGGGTTTCGTACAAACAATTCTAGTTTCCTGTAATATAAATCGCGCCACACTACACTCGTTATAAAGGTAAGCAGTAAAACTGACCTACAGGGTTTAGTTTCCTTGTTATTGTTGAATTTGAACTGGAAATGACTAATCTTACGACTTTATTATGTACGAGCTTTCCCGGCTTACTTCGTTACGCCATAGAATATAAGATACTACAAAAGACTTGGCTCTATAGACTATGTTCTTTTGCCTGCCCAGAATGGGCTTGATAAAAAAACAAACAACAACAACAAACCACCTGTCAAAATATGTAAACAACGGAAAAAATATTGCACCTTGGGTTACATTATTTGAGTTTAGGTAAGGATCCCTATTTTTTTTGAAAATCTAATATAGCCTATGACACTCGGGGTTAATGTAGCTTCCTACCAGTGAAAGAATTTTTCAAATCGGTTCAGTATTTCCGGAGCCTATTCGTTACAAACAAACAAACAAACAAATCTTTCCTCTTTATAATATTGGTATAGATACATTATGTGTTATTTTGTTATGGGTACTTAAGAACTTAATTTTATGTACGAAAAACGATAAAAATTCATGTTATTTAATGCTCTGTGAAGGCAAACAATATCCTACTTTGATGTAAAGTAAACTTTATTTTTTTTGGAGTTGTAAATTGAAAACAAGAAAGAATAACAATCTGCAACGGCAAAAGTTTTTCAACCCCTACAATGAACAACAAAAGCCTTAATTTTATCCACTTTTAACTGGTTCAATTCAGTTAATGTTTAACCAGGATGTTTTATGTGAAGTAGACTGTGTTTCTATTAACTCCACATCGGGCGATCAGTTCGTTAAATCGCACCAGATGATTCAGCTGACAAAAGATTTAACAATTCATTGTTATACATATTTTAATTTATTTACACGACAAACATTGGTAAACGAGGATTCTTGGCGAATGTGTCATACATTTACTATGGCATAAAAACACATTTAAGTATTGTTTAGGTAGGTAGGTTCACGATGTGTTGCGCATTTAATTTCCTATAGTTTTATGCGAATAGATAAACAACATATAAGCAGAAAACGTATCATAAAAACAAAAAAACAACAGCGGGCAAATAAATGTTATGTAGATTTAAATAAATATTTTCAGATGATAATAAACTTATACTATCAATGCAGTAGATTAACCGGTATCATTATTTATATTCATGATATTAATAGGATACATTAATTAGATGCAACAATATTTTAAATTCGATAAAATGTAGGGTAAGCAATCGAATTTATTATAGACATAATCAATTCAAAAGATATTTTTGGTTTATATCAGTTTAAAAGATTAGGCGCTATTGTATACAAACATAGCATACGTCCTTCTGGCATCGCTAATTTCGGGTAAAATTTACTACCTATCTAGTTTAATAGGGCAAGACATCCCAATCTTGGTCCCCTCCCTCCCTATGATTTTCATTGAGAATATTAGCTGAATATTAGGATTCCTGGGATTATACAGCATTAAAAACCAATGTCAATTAATAAAAAGGGGTCAAAGAATAGGATGGCTTAGGCCTCTTGTCAACGGACAAAAACTTGCGTTTTGTTCGCCGTCAAATATTAATTTTGTCATAAAACCACGGCGGCACGGCGTCTTTACGAGGCCGGAACAAGCTTAAACCCATAGTTCGCTACCGCATGGCACGGCACATAAACCTTAAACATCCACGTTGTCGTAACAGCTCTCCTATTATCAAATAGGAAATTGTGAAAAACTGACCTTTTCAAAGACAAGGTAGAACTTGTCGGTGTCCTCAAAGAACTCAATGAGCTGGATTATGTTCGGGTGCCCCTGGCAGTAGTGGAACGTCTCCACCTCGCGGAACACCCGGGCGCGCGCGTGCCCCGGCACCTGGTACACAACACACATTAAAATATGCTCTGCGGTGGTAGCACGACGGACAAGTTATTTTTCGAATTTGTCGTATCTATCTGACCCTTTTGTCGATCAGCATGACGGAACATTTGTCGAATCTTTCTGCCACTTTTAATGGCTTTTGACATTTAAATGCGGGAAAAAGTATGGAGATGATCGACAAAATTGGCAGATGGATTCAAGATTGTAACGTATTAAAAGTAAAAAGTAAAAAAAAAACGAATAGTATAGTATATGAACATAACTCAATTTCATGCCTATATTTCCCGAAGGCCAAAGAGGAAGGTATAGGCACCGCTTAATGACTGAACTCACGACACGAGAGGCATCAGTGCATCGAGCTGGACCCACGTTTGGCCGGATACGGACGTAAAAATATACCTATGTTATGGTATAGTTTAGTTACCTTGTCGATGATTTTGACAGCAAACTCCTGAGCGGTGTAGATATTGACGCAGGTCTGCACGGAGGCGTACGCGCCCTCGCCGAGCACCTCGCCCGTCAGCTTGTACAGGTCTGTGGGCAAAATAGAACTTGGAATTAGCTCACATTTTCCATACAAACAATCGAGTACTAACACTAAATGTAGATCTTTTGGTTTTCAATACGGTAAGTAGTTCAAAACCTTGCAATATACTACATTATACTCAGTCTCTTGGCCAGCCCTGAGCTAATTAGACCCTTCGAAATTTAGGTCGTTTAGGGCAAACGCTGCCAAGCTTGGGTTTGTCAAATTACGTTTTTACAAACATAATGTGGCACTGAACTGTACATCATTTAGACGACTTTATCTATTAATAGAAGGGTCTATTAATATTAAGCCCATTAGAATGGCAAATCAAGCCAAGAAAGTGATCTTTTTCCATAATTGGCTACCTACACTTTCCTTTTAACAAAAATATACCTTATAGTACTAGCTTAGGTACGCTGGTATTAATTTCATATCAATTGCTAGGTTAAAACAACCTTGATGTTTTGTCCATGACATGCAAATGAACTTGAACCGTCGTCATCGTGGGTAGGGTGGTAAACTACTCTTTTTATCGAGTTTACACAATACAATACTGCAGCAGTCATATCGTGAATCGATACTGTTATTAGTATGATATTTAATTGAATATAACAGAAAAGCCTGTGGCTGCAGAATATTGTTTGGCTAAACGAGTATTGATCGGAGCACTTTCAATTCAAAGCCGTGGGCAGAGAATCGGTTTATTTTCGTTCGATAGAGTAAATACTGATAAATGACTAGATACAGCAATTCAATAAAACAAAGATAAATAAGTACTTAGTAAATAAAATAGAAACCTCAAATTCTGTCCACGTAGAAGCATATTTCAAACCCTTATATTACTCGTATACCTACGTAAACATTGTAAAGTCACCCCGACCGTGACCGTGAGCCGTCTTCTTCGACACACACAACCACAACACACACAATAGATAAAGTTACATTATCCCAGACCTCACGTCTCCTTCGTTTTACTGGTTTGTTTACATTCATTATGAGAACATTACATTACTTACATTATTTTAAGAAGTAATTTTGATTTATATGACCAATTTCATTAAGATAAAAGTCACATTATCATTCAAACTATCTGAAAGTGATAAAATATCTTATCCTAATAAATAGTATAAAATAAAGTCGCTTCCCGCGTCTGTCCCTATGTATGCTTATATCTTTAAAACTACGCAACGGATATTGATGCGGTTTTGTTTAACAGATATAGTGATACAAGAGGAAGGTTTATAAGTACAATACACGAGCAAAATAGTAAAAGGTTAGGCGGTACGAAGTTCGTCGGTTCAACTAGTATCCTAATAAACTAATAGAGGAAAATAATAACTAAAAGGCACACTACCCTCTGGCGCAGTCGGGTAACAAAGAGATATTCTGGACTGATTCATTAATCTGATTCCTGACCAATTAGTATTATTGCGAAAATAGGTTTTAGATCTATAAAACACAAGAGCTTATAGACCAGATTGCTAAAGAGTTAATTCCAATTTTTTTTTTTTCTAACATTTTAAGCCTTTTAAAAACTTATGCACAATACAATAGATTATCATGACATGTACCTACTGTAAAGATCACAAAAAAGGACAGACTTAGGAAACCAAACCTAAGTTTATCATAATCAATACTAACCTTGGAAACACGAAGTGACGACGGAGCTGCCGGAGCGCTTCTTCCTCCTGCGCTTCCTGCGAGCCTCCTCCTTGCGGCGCTGCAGCTCCTCGCTGTCGGGGATAGGCACGGGAGCACTGCCCTCGCCCGCCATCGACACCACCGTCTCCTCGGTCTCACGTTCGCTGCCCGACTGGCTGCTGCAGCGGCCGACACCTGTTCACAACAGAAATGAATTGCAATTGATATTTCACTCAATAAAATTGCTATGGATATCACTTCGGTCAATTGAAATCGGATACAGGATTATCAGAGATTTTGATTTGATGCATTTCAATCAATGGTTTCGTCGTAGTGTTTCTTGATATTCCATGCAGACAGAGAGTTAGATGGAGATTATTCATATTATATGGCAGCAGATGATACTTAATTAAATAAGGTATTTGTCTAATTGCCTTACTATATTACTACCTATATTAAAAAAGAATTTTATCTTATTGAAGATAGATTGGTATAGTAATATTACTATAAGGTTTCTCTATATAGAGAGGGATACATTACAGTCATATAAAGGGACTAGAGGCTGCCCCGTGGTCTCCGCCCGCGCAGATTTCTCTTAATCACAAAAATGCCGTTTTTACCGTTCCCATAGGAATTTCGGGAAATCCTTTCTTATTCCTCACCTACACTCCCTAAGGAACCTATATGCAAAATTTCAGCCCGCTACGCCCAGTAGTTTTGGCTCTGCGTTGTCTGTCAGTCAGTCAGTCAGTCACTCAATCAGTCAGTAACGGAAGAGTTTTATATATATTGACTAGAGGCTGCCCCGCTGTCTCACCCGCGCAGATTTATCATAACACAATAATCCCGTTTTTTCTCGTTCCTGTGGGAATTTTGGAAAATCCCTTCTGTGCTCACCTACACCCCCCAAGGAACCCACGTGCCAAATTTCAGCTTTCTACACCCAGTAGTTTCGGCTCTGCGTTGTCTGTCAGTCAGTCAGTCAGTAACGGAAGAGTTTTATATATATTGATTAAAAGAAAATGTTATCAATCCCGCTACTAGGCTCAATAAAGATCTCAATGTTTTAGAATTAAAAAATTCGTCTTTTGAATTATCTTACAATGGAATTTAAGAGTGCCTTCAAGTCATAGAGTAAGAGAACAGGTTTTTTATTCTGTGGATTGTTTAAACTTTTATGTAAGTAATCCCATAAACCCTCAGTCTTTGAGCAAGTGAAATTTTGTAGGACTAGATACATAGAATACATCAAAAGTATTGGACCTGTGGAACAAAAACACGATCACAACATTGTAAACTAAAGTATTCGAAACAAGAAGAAGCCGAGCCGAATAACAATTTTCCAAGAAACGATGAAGTGGAGTCACATGTGCCAACTATTCTAAGGGACGACACTCCAATAGCAATTGGTGTCAACGTGACTGCCGATTACCATTCCGCCTGAATAAACACCCTGTCTTATGAATTACACACGAATCACGCAGCCAGCAATGTCTCTGTCTCATTAACAATTCTATGCCACCCTCTCTCTCTCTCTTCGAGGATTTTATGTGTATTTCGTTGACTTGTATGCAAAATTTAATCTTGCTACATATTCGAAGAATTTCTCAAACATCAATCATTTCATTATCATCCCAAATTTTCCGAATCTGTTCGAGGGTTCAAGTTCACCAGTCACGCTGACTCAGCAGCTATTTCCAGTAACAAAGTACGGGTCGAGACCGGGTAATCGTCGAGCGCTGGAGCAGAATAACCAGCCAACAATAGGCAATCCAAAGGTTGCAGTTGCAACCTAACTAAGTCAGCTGTCGACGTTATAATAATAAATCTATCGAGCCAGCTCCCAGCTGAGTTGGCAAACAAAGCGGGGTCGACGACCTGCGCTGCGACGCGTACGCCGCGCCCATATTACGCGACTGCTTCCAAACAACCTCTCTTGATACTAGGCTGGGAAAAGATAACTTTGACAGATAGATTGAGGAAGAAGAGACCAAACTATGTTCATACAAGGACTCTTTAACATTGTCAATGTGTACATTTTTATCAGCTGAAGTTTAAGGTGTATCTACTTCGTTCGATGTCAGACCAGTTAAATTCTATAGAATCGTAGAGAATTGGGTGCCTATTATTACATAATGTAGAAGTTACTAAGCAGATTGTTCATTGCTGGATCTCAGCAGCCTGCAGCAAACATAGCTAAAGGTGTTGCATACAAGGTGAGTTCGTTGACACATTGATGACAGGCTACAATTATCATTGCAACAGTCGCTTCCTCGTCGTTACAAAGCATTTTTACGTTCCTACACGCCCATGCGTGTGCTTCCTTCATTTACAAAGTGTAAGAAGTAATACTTGATCATGCTATGTTATGACCTTAGAGAAATAACAAAGAATAAGACAAATTGATAATTTTCATTTCAAAGGAAAAATACAAAGAGAGTATGCAAAAATATGTAAACGAACTATTTCATCAGCCACACAACAAGTTATCAAAGACGCTACTGTAGGTCTTCAAGCAATCTAGTAGCGCATTGTACTAAGTAAACGAATGCGTAATAAAATGGCGATAAATAACAATCAGTAACAAAACGCCCACATATTCACTCGACGAAACTTAGTAATCTAAAAGCAAGCTTCATAGACGAAACAACGAGTTCGATCAATTTTTCACTAACAAGTTTTACGTTTTATTTTTCACAGCCAAAGACCATTATTATTATTATCTAGCTGCTGGGAATAGTTATCGTCGCTATCAGAGATACTTCAATCTACTAGTAGCTTGATAACAATGGTTTCCCTTTCGAAGCTACATCTATGAAGGGCTATAATCAAGCATAATTAACTTCGTAAATTGACCGTAAAAAATGCTCCACAAAACAATGAAGCTCTATTTAACTAAAGTAGACAGTACCTCTACTATGTGCGTGTTAGTAAAAATTAATATTATAAAAATAATTCTAATAGCCAAGATTGATTTTCTATTTGCATTATGTAGAGAAACTACAATAGCTGATTTTCATTAATGCTGATAAGATATATTTATTTATTAAACCTTGAGTTTATCGAAAGTGAAACTGTACTGAGGATGATACCTAGCGTGACGTCTTAAGAATATGGCGAGCTGGCGGCGTTTGCTACTGCCACGTGGCGGTCTAACACAGGCACAGGGCTGTCTACGTGGCGAGGCGTTACGTAAAGCAAGCAGCCACAAAAGCCAACTACACACAAGACAAAGCAACACAGTAAGAAAACCCTATTCGAATGCTGATGAAACAAAGACGACCTACATAAGCAAGGATGAGTGCTGAGAAGTCTGTATGTAATCCCAATGCAGTCCCCGATGAAGGAACTAATTGTTATGCTAAATACACAAAGCTAGACACTGTTTAGACAAGAAACAATGCTAAGTTCCTGAATACGTAGGAACGGTTTGTTTGTAATTGCATTAGGAAATTTGGAATGTCAAATTAGTTTCAATGTAAAATTTAAATTTCAGCACGACTGCAATTGTGACGAACTAGTAACTTCACAAAGAACAGTTCGGCCCCGCATAGGCCTGAAACTGTCGCCACGATCTTCGTGCCCTCAGTACCGTAGTTTCTACTTTCTAATCTAACTAGTGGTATTTACGGTTGGACACGAATGCAGTTCTCTAGTTTGCCTGATCGTTCTAGTAGACCTATTAAGTACGCTTTTGTTTTATACCCCAAAGCTGCAACGGAACAGTCTGCTTTCTAAAAGTAAATTGCACCAGCTGTTCCAATATTCTTCAATCAGCGCAGCGGTAAAGCTCGCAGCTAAATATATTGGCTCGTTGTGTGTGTCAGCTACTCTTACATAAGCCGGGAGGGTTAAATATGAGATTATTTAAGTACCAGCGGGCACGATCAGTATCGCAAACTATCATAATTAGAAAATAAGTCTACTCTATTAGTTGCAGAGGTGTATCGAACAAATTGCCAAGTCGGTCTGGCACAGCTACCAAACTAAACCAGATAAGATCGTGGTGAAACTTCAATGAAGGCGTTACGGTACTGCATGCAAAGCAAAGCCACTTTCACTGCTCTATGATTTAGCCCTCTATTAGGTGAACATAATGAGCGCGCTAGAAATTCTGAAACCAAACCCGAGATGCAATATTCAATTACTTAAAACGGTAAATGACGCACTGAACTGAGCTTAAATAGGCAAAAACTAATTTTAATAATGCTTACGCACGTATTCGAGACGACATCCTAGATGAGCGTGTAAGTAGTAGTATAAGTGTTATATCTTCAAGTTATATCTGGAGAAGTGGTGATGATTACTGTTGGTTGAGTTAATTGTATTCACAAGGTTTAAAATTAACATTTATTTTAAAGTAGATGCCATCATACATGAACTATTGCATGAAACGGGTGTGAGAGACGGGGTTGGGTTTGGCGAGATCGATTCAGATATCAGTACGACGCAGTAAGGGGCGATAGGGTTTGATATTGCACGAAAACTATTCGGTCCGAGTCACGGTCAAGGTTAGGTTTTACTTTTCCGATAGACACGAATGATTGCATTCAATAAACGCAAACTGGTAGCGAATCTACAAAACAATTTCAACTTTAAAACTTTTAGAACACAGTTTGAAAAGTCTTAAGAATGGGGAAGATCAGGGAAGAAGAAGAAGAAGAAACAGGGAAGATCATTTCCGTAGAGATAAACGCACATCATAAGTCAATCAATAGTTATAAAAGTCTCTCCTAGCCATGCCAAAACGAGATGAAGAAAAAAATACTTCTACGTCCTTGAAAATTTAGGTAATGATGTGTTGTTTTGAACAAGCAACCAAATACCTATATATCTGTAGGTATGGAGGCTTACATTATACCTATACCTATTACTTCACAAGTCTAGTGCGCAGTTAGGTTTGGTTTTAGTGCAGATGACCTTGGCAATGAACGCCGCGTTGTCACGGCCCGGCAGCCATTTTGGTATAAAAAACAACGAGGGGAGTATGAAATTGCAGCAAATTATTCACGCATTCTTGCTGTTACATTAGCTATGCAAATGGAGAAAACAATGGCCAATAAAGAGTTATGATTTGGTTTGATAAGGAAAAATCTAATTATAAAATGTGTATTTTTTTAACAGAACTGTTACTAGGTGTAACATATGAAAATTAAATTACGACAAGAAAATATATTCATCAGGCAGCAACCACCATCTGTTTTCTTGCAAATAACATACGTTAAGTCTTCCTCATGCCATAATTATACTTCTGAAATGGCCAACTACTGCTACCTAAACTAAACATGATCAAATTACACTTAAACATATTATGCAAGACGAACCAGACGAACCGTTTGGACAAGTGAAAGCTGAAACCCGAAGAAATTATATCCTGTATTGTTCAACTGACTGAGTGGATTTCCTTTTAAAATGTATTACCTCTGTTAAAAACATTAGGTTCGTTTACGATGCTTTCTACCCATTTGTTGGTTTCTGCAACCTACAGCATGTGAAATGTGAACAATCACAAAATTTATCTGTTTCTTCATTTTCTGCTTGCCACGCTGCTTTACAGTTCTTATTTAATTTCAATATAAAAGTCATGGCAGCGGAATCGTGTTCCGTGCTAGTTTCGAAATAATTTATCGCGCTTTATGATTGCAAAACTTTAGCAGTTCACAATAGTGTTAACGACCTCTTGCCTTGCACCAATGCAGAACCTTGACTTTTGGAATCTCAACTTCATTTCTCCTGTTCCTTTTTTTAACGTTTACTTCCTTTAACAATTAATTATTTATCAGTGCGCTGAACTCAACGTATTATAATTATTGTTTTTTATTATCTGGATACTGCGTATCATTATTTTTAAACCTCATCTGTGTCATATTGAAACAAATTGTCTTTTCTTCCAATTATTTCCGCCCATTGGTCTGATTCCAAAAGTATATTTTTATCTGGGTTAATATTCTTTCTTTTATTAGATTTACTCTACATTTTACAATATCGTGTTCTCACTCTTAACTACTATATCGATTTATATAGTGTGACTGTCATAAAAGTTTTTTTTTAGTGCATAAACCAAGTTTACTTTAGTCCTGAACGTCACTCTTTAAGCAGTAAACCATAATATTGCAATAATAGTTGTGTATGGTCAGTTTCAGTTTACTGCAGTAAGTTGTGTTGTTGAGGTATCGATATTTTCATCTTAATTGATATATTTTGAAAATTTAAAACATTAGGATATTCATCATTATTCTCAAGACCTGCATCAATCAAAAACATCAAACTGAGACAGATATCACACAATCTACAGTTATGTGTACTTTGAAGGCCTACCAAATTACCCTAAATGTAGAGCAAGACTATGGTGGTTTTGTTACTTTTTTTTTTGCAAGAATCTCAATACATCTAATGTGTCTAAAATGTGACTGTTTCTTAAAATTGTTTAAAACAACGGGTACTAAAATAATAAAGTTATTTATTTTGTCATTTCCCTCTAAGTAAAATATCACAAGCTTTGTTAGGGCGTTTACGTTTTCTTTTATTATTTTATTATGACTAGTATATATTGATAAATTAGGCAATTTTTAGCAGCAACTGATTATAATGGATTCTGTATGAATTGTGTATAATAACTGAAATCACGCATACAACTGAAATCATGCAAACCGTAAATAACTAGGTAGGTATGTAGTTGAAATTTCAACGTCGGTAATGAATGGAACGGTAACTGTAACTGATTATAATTAAATGTTGAAGGCACAACAAACGATGAAATCATAAAACTACATTGATTAAAGACTTTAGCTGCAAACTATGAAAAAACATAGAGAACTGAACGTTGTGTAACGAATTCATGGCATTAGTCAATATAAACAAAGTAACATCCGCCGGCACAACTACTCACTATGCAGTAGCAGTAGCCACAAAAAAACCGTTCAGTTGAACCATGATATTACAATACATTAGCAGAACACAATAGAAGTGAATACCATGAATTTCCATCAGAAGCATTTCTGTAAAATCCGTCTGCAGAATAATTAAAACCATAAAAAAATGTCAAAACTTACCACTATCTACACTCTCCTCGGAGATCTTCTTCACCATCCTGATGGTAGCTTTATCAATTTTAATACAGCGATATCAAATAATACGAGTAGGAGTTCTACTCTTCCAAAGCCGCTTTCAAAACTTGTGCGGCCGCCTTCTCGACGCGAAATCGGAACGGCGTTCAAAAGGTAAGAGAGAAAATAAACGCCTAAATTTTAAAATCGATACGATGAGAGCACCACGATCGAGAAGGATATGCGGAAAATTACAAAAAGTATAAACAAACACTGTTGAAGGCGGAATGAAAAAAATAACTGCTGTTGTTTTGCTAGCGATCCATCCTACACACGCCCGCCCGTCTGATGTTTTAAAATCCAACTGATTCAAGAGTCGGGGCCGCGGAGCCGGCTGGGCGCTCGGAGCGCCCGGAGCCCCGCGCTTGCCCCCTCACCACCGCGGATGTGCGTCGTCGTGGCCTCTCGCGCCTGCGCAGTATGCTTTGCTGAGCTGACGTGTTTATATTTTTTTCCGTTGAGCACATTTTGCAAAGAATTTTTTTTGGCTGAAGCATCATCTTGCAGAAAAGATGCGTAAGAGAAGTGTTGGTCACGCACGCTTTTTCATATCAAAGTTTCAGGAATTTTGGACTAGGCTCCTCATTATAAAACAAAATTATCACCTCATGATCTTCGCTCATAATCCCAATTTCAGCAAAATTGTCTCACATTTCATCATCATCATTATCATTATCATTATTCATAATCATAAACCAATGACGATCTAGTAGTGAAACAAAGCTATGAAACTGAAGAGGAATTAATTAGTGCATAATATCCGAAAGGTTTTTATGAAATAATAATTGATTTCTTTGTAAGGCAACCTCCGCACAAACAAGTTTAAAGTCAATACAACGCAGAGCCAAAACACATTAGAATATTCTCGAACCATGCATTCAAAGGTATAAGTTTTAAAACATGTCATTCCGAAAAGGATTTTGGTGTGTTGTAGTCACATAGATGCTCCAGATCAGATGAAAAATAAGCAGATACCATTTTCGAAACCAATTTAAAAAAAGGGTTTACTTGTGTAATTTAGAAGTATTCTAAACTAGAAACAGACAATGTTTTAATTTTTCAAGAAAGGCTGCAATAAGCCAAGCTCATTATTTTTGCTTCTCATTTCTATTTCCCAGATACCATATAACATCAATATAGGGCTTTTCCATCTTGTATTTACATTCATCATTACATATGAAGCGAGCCTCCACTTGGAATCCTTTGCGGCTCCTAGTGTGGCGTCCCTTTTCAGGTCGTTACGGGAGCTTATGCAACAAGGATCCTTTGTTGTCCTAACCCTCCTATGAGTGACCTTCGACGCTCTTGTTGACAAACACAGAGTGGGAACGAGGGGAGGGGATGCGCACTGCGGAGTTGCGTAGTTCTGTGCACGTGGTCCGGACCGGTCCGCCCGACCGGCAACCGGCAGCGGCCATCTTTGTTGTCACGCCACCACTTTTGGTCTCGCTCGCACTCGTTGGTGATTCCTTCACACATCTTCCATCTCAAAGCAAGCTTGATGCTCTCACTCAGGAGCCTACGTGACTGACAACAACAATAACATAACCCTTCCAAAACAGTTTGAATCGTTTGAATACAAATATCTAAATAAACATACACCTACACAATTTGAGATTTGAAATAACTTAAAAGATAGTAGTTAGCAATATTCCTACTAACTGCGTTATGAAGGTTTGTATGTATGTTATATCTAACAAAAAATCCAGCTCACAAGCTCCCCATACATAACAACTCAACTTTACGAGAGAATCTGGTAGAAATCTCGGTCTCGAAGATATTTTATAATTTGATCTCAAATCTCTAATGTGACTCTGTCTGACCAACCAAGTAAACTTACACTATGATGATAAAAAATTGTAAACATCAGGTGATAATTTTGTTACGCTACTACCTTAAGAGTGACTTTGGTAAGTCTTATCAAATATCTCAGGCCTTAAAACGTGATAATCTGGAATAATCAAGTGCTTCCTGTACCAGGCATGACAGGACAGATAGCAAGTTAACAATCCACAAATCTAAATTTACATATGACATCATCGACAAATCGAGTAAGAAAAAATCTGATGCTTCCAAATAAGGCGTCTAATTTATCTGAGCGGGTTCGAGTTATATTTGTAAACACACCTATTTTCAAAACATTGGGGCGAGCTAGCCGAGCTCGGCTGCTGCGTAGTTTAGTTCCGAAAGTCGTTACGACCCCGGGCTACCGTATCCCGTAAGGCTATTACCGCAGGGAGATGGCAGGTACTGTTGCGCAAGGCGAATCCCTTTGTCCCGTGATTCGAGTGCCAGAACAAAGGAAAAGTGAAAGGGATCTAAGGACGCCCAAATCATTCTTGTTCCTACTTGCGGTTTCTATTTTAGCATCGAGTTTACGAAATATATCTATAGATTCAGGTATTTTGTGGTTTTCGATTATTAAAATGTTTTATATATGACGATAATTTTGTGTTGTTTTCTCAAACCTTTATTAAGTATGCGCCGGACGATGGCGTCGATATCATCTTCCTCATCCATTTCGTCAGCACCCTGAAACAAAACAAAATTTGTTATTGAAAAACACGGGTCTCATACATTCATTCACGGCAAAACCAACATAATTTCTACCTCTAAACGCCTCATACCCGCAGGCGATGCACGCTCTGCCTCTATATAGCTAAGCATTTGGACTATTCAACAAACATACATGTATAAAAAACGACTCTTTCTACACCGCCCTACGAAATGTACTCAAATTGGAGCAGATAC
Organism: Euspilapteryx auroguttella; assembly: GCA_951802225.1. Lineage (NCBI taxonomy): Eukaryota > Metazoa > Arthropoda > Insecta > Lepidoptera > Gracillariidae > Euspilapteryx > Euspilapteryx auroguttella. The sequence continues at coordinate 11,872,473 of OX637645.1, forward strand.
GCTTGCTTTTTGAGCGCAGCAGCTTTACTTTCGAGCGACCTATTTCGGGCCACTCGTTTAAATCAAAAGTTGGGCCCTGCATCAGGGGATTTCCAAATTTAAAAAATATTGGGACCCTTTGCATGGCGTTTCGGGAGTTGGGACGCGGCGTCCATCACGTGCACAGAACTCCCCACGCTCGAGGGCTGCATGCACCTGACAGAGAATAAAGACATTTCGGGAGGCTTTAAGCTCGGCTATTGTTACAGTAACGAGATCAAAACGCAGTGTTACTACAAAGGCAATTTCAGACACGAACGAGCTACCATCATAATTGCTTGCCATCAAAGAATAATAAAACAGCCCAGAAGAAAAAACCTTAGACAAATGAGGCATCTTTCAAACAATAGTCAATACTATAAGCAACCTCTGCAGTGTTAACGTATGCACTAGGTACTTAATTGTTTTAAGTTTACACAGAAAAAACTGTACTTACATACGATAATACTTAACGAGTATTATTCAACTTTTAATATATTACGAGCTCGCAACAGCAGCAGTTATTTAATATGTCGTTCAGAAGCTGTAAATAAGGATAATAGCGAGTAACAAGCATCATGATCAGTAATAATAACTCATAATGTGACAAGTTGCAAATAAGTTAATTGGCAAGTACAATTGTTAAAAGAAAACAAGATTTCAAAGACTATTCTTCTTAAATTGAAGTCTTGAAGTCCTTCAGAGCATTTATATCAAACAAGCGAATGATCATGCTATTTTTATTCTTCTCAGATCATTTTAGTGTAAACAGACGTAGAGCATTCTTGCGTTTTTCTATAAGGTCTATCGGTAAGGTCTTAAATATCAAGAAATAATTCTCTGGCTCTTGCTCTGTGTGCTTTTTATGTAAATGCACCCTTATAAAAGCTGCTCTCTTTAAACTTGTTTAAGTAATTCTTGAATTAAAAGAAGAAGAAGAATAATTGACTCTAGGCTAGACTATGACCCTCTCTATCCTCACATGAGTTGATTTGGGCTCACTTGTTGTGCCATTCTGTAATGCGGGCCTGAGGGGTTTTTGGATTGAAGATTCTCTCGATTTCATTTTTTTAACAGTAGTGAAATTTGATGTAAATTTAATTGTTTGTTATGCTTTTCTATCCCGTTACATTCGGTCACTAAACAAATCTGGAAATGCAGATTTCAAGTGCTGTACTTTATGGTACAGCAATAGCAGTCACGTACGTCACATGCAAAATTGCAAGTGTCATACATAAGAAAGATGAATGTTACTAGTAAAATCGCAAGAGAACCGCTCATCTATCGTGTCGGAATGTTACTGATATACTTAAACCACTTTCCAAACGCCAACCGTGTAGACAACAATAGTAAAATCAGATATGGCACCGTGTTTTTTTCCATTGGCGCGTCATTTAACCATAATCGCTACAATACAGTATTTTCTTAAGTATTATGTAAAGCTGTTTGCTTTGCTGAATAAATAAATACATTAAAAATACAAATGCTTTTAAGGTTTAATTAACATTACAATTATGAAGTCGTAAACACATACATAATCTTTTGCATCTTTTTTTTGACGATGACGAATTTTACGATTTTGGTAATGAAAACACTAAACGGAAAAAGTCATTACTATCACAAAACGATAGTTTTCCCTCTATTATTCATTACAAAGTAGAAAAATTATGTATTAAAGATTATGGACTAGTCAAACATTTGGCCATAAATGCATCTAAAGGCAAGGAGGTATTCCATACCACACTCAAATAATATGCCAAGCCATAAGTTTCATTTAAATTTTTAGTTATTTTTTTCATACTATATTATGTTTGCACTTTGTTGGTCTAACGATATACTCTGTCGATCTGTCGATTCGATTCCTCTCAATCTCAATTGATTTCGCCCATGTATAAGTAATTCGAACTCCGCAAGGTTACGGGCGACAGGATTTGCATTGGTGATGTGAACATTCTGCCAAGAGCCCCCTGGCATGTTATAAACATCAGGGGCTCAGCCAGTGATGGTGAGTCGATAACCCCGGTACCCGTGTCATTGAAGATACTTTGCAATCCACCAAGAGGTTAGATCTGTATATTGATATGCAACATTATTTTCCAGACAATGAACGGGTCTTTGTTACAAAGTGTTGATCTGGAAAACTACTGAAGCAGGTTTTGTAGGAAAAAATTAAAGAGTAACTTACTTATTTGGTTATTTATTATACGTAAGTTCATTGCGGTAGATTATGTTGTGAATTTTAACATGAGTAAAATCGATCAAAAGGTAGTTTAGTTATAGATGTAAGTGACGATCAAAAATTCAAAACAAAAATACAATTCACAGTTTGGCGAAACTTCATCAGAAATCTGCAAAAATTTTTCAAACATTAATTCTAGAATATTCTTCTCTGCAAGAGTGGAAAAAAAACGGGAATGCAGTGAGTGGTTCATGGTTCAGCATAATCAAGTACGATTCGATATTTGTTAAAAAAGCACGATTTTAAAGAACGTGTCGCAAATGGACGATGATAATAGCTCTAGTATAACGAGGTCGCGTGCCGGTAGGTCCGTTTGTTCAGCAGTAACCGTGTATCTCTAACTCGCAACATTGGAGCTGTTATCTCAGCGGACGCGGGTGCATCAACCTGCGGAGGCCTCGAAACAATAGTTGAATGCATAAAACTAGCAATTAGTGAAATTAAGTTAGTATCGCGGCCAACCGCATATACTGAGCTGCGCGTTCTATTGTAGCAAATTTGTACTGAAAAATTAATAACAGTCATCATTACATACAACAGATAGACGTCCACTGCAGGACATAGGTCTTCCCCACCGATTCAAACAAGGACAAACTTTGTGGAGGAAGTTTGCCATAATCGCCACGCTTGGCAGACCGTTTGGCGATCGCAGTGTGGGTGTTCAAGTGCTTCAACGAAGGAAAACGGCTACCTGGCCTTCGGCTGTTCCCTTAGTCACATTTTACAATAGCCATGGAGATGGGGTACGTCACCACCACAGGGCCATCATAGCATGTGTGTTTTATACTATACTAATTCGGTATTCTGTGATAGTCGGCACTTATTTTCTTGTAATTTTCAACTAGGTATAAGTAAGTAAAACAGTAAAAACTATTTTTTTCGGTTTCGCAACATAATATCCAGAATTCTGGATTAGCATTGTGTGTCAAAACAACAACGAATTGTCATTTATAACCTGCTTCCTGGTGGGGTCAAGGCACGGTCAAGGTGCCTGGCTGGATTCATTAGAATTTACAATGGGACTAAGGATGGATCGATAAATTGAAGAAATAAATTTAACAATTTTCGGCAGTGAAAAACAAATGTGATGGGTTCGTTGCACTACGGCGCGTGTAGAGTTTTATATTCTGCTATTTGCTAAGCAGTTCGATACAAATGTAGATTCGGGTTTCACGATTTAACTTTAAAAAAAAAACAAAAACTTTAGCTTATCCATATTATTATATTAAAAGTAAAGTGTGTTCTTTACATAGAACTGTTATTCCTTACTTCACAGCTATAGCGCAAATAAAGCATCACGAGCACGAAAAAATCTATAAAGTAGTCTTTCACTGCAGCATTGGTATTATATTATTTGTTTAAGCAAAATAACAAGGATCTCTAATTGCAAATAAATTTAAAACCACTCTCTGAGATTAAAAGTAACATGACTAAGGGACATTCATCGCTCAAGTGACTCGAGCCTTTTAGTTAATTTGTTGTCATAAAACCAAGTAGGACTAAGCAACCTGTCTGGTATCACGTAAGCTTGTTTACAAAATATATCACGATAACAAAAACAAATTGGTCAAGGTAATAATCGAATAGTAATGAATATAAAAGAAAATTTATAAACAAAAAAATATTCAGAACTTATCAAATTTCACCAAAAAAAAATTATGAAACATACTTTTTTTTTCTGCGTTTAATTGTCGGGTTGGTCCCTTCGACTCCAAAAAATGGACTTTGACCAGTCTCATTTGACTCCAAAGAAAAATTTATAAATCAGGTAATAACAATACCATGTCCCAAATGACTACAAAACGTTCGCTGACCGATAGCAAAAAAAAAAAACAATTTTGTGTGGTTCTAAAATATGGTTTTTAAAAATAGTCAAGCAACCAGGAATTATCGCTCAAGGCTAACCAGGAATCACTAATTGTATAAAAAATAAGCTTATTAAATTCATTGTAATGATATATTTTTGTTTTCAGAAGAATGAACACTAAAAAAGGCGGCATATAATCATTACCGACCGGCATCACAACACCCTAAAAAATGGCTAGGAAATGTGGCATTGCAGCAAAAAAAACTGTAAAGCAAATTAAAAAAGGGAAATATCATATTTAGCTGGCAGTAACCCCGTACGCTTCCATACAAAAAGATAAAACGTTTTTCTACTACTAATTATTTTCCAATAGCCATGAAATGATGGTATGTTACGAACACTATAGAAAATAAGGTATACGTTTTCCTATTTTCGAAATTCGGAATAGATTCAGACTTATAGGTCTTATGGTAGGTTTGATGAAACCAATGCATATTTAAATGAAAAGGAAAACGTGTAAACCTAGAATATTTAATGTTAAAACGATGTACATCAAAATCAACGCGATTTGCTAAGATTTAGGTTTGTGAAAAACGTTTTCCCCCGAAACGCACATTTCATCAAACAATTAGCTTCTTCTTTATCGTACGTTTGCGGTTGGGGGGCGACAGCATGAGTTTTTCTAGATATTCTTTGTTGCTATACTGTCCTCTTCAGAGAAGATCAGCACACCCTGTATTCGGAAATCACAGTTAGTATCAGATATGATTAAAAGATTGCGAGATCATAATAAATGAGCCGACGCAATTACTGGAAATCAATTTTTTTTGTAATAAATGATTATTTGTGATCATCGCAGCGCTGTGAATTTAATTAAATATGAAGGATAGAGCACAATGATTGAAATAACAGTCTTTTTAGAAATCAAAATTTTTTTTTACAGCTTACTTTGCTTTTTTACTTACGTTGCTAACGTTACTAATAAATATTGTAGTCGTTTGGGATCGAAAAAATATTAATAATTTTTATTTAAAAATTTTGGAGTCGATTGGAACTCAAAGTATGGAAGCTAAAATTTGTAGATAAGATAAGAGAACAATGGTTTTGGAGTCGATGGGACCAACCCTAATTGTCATGCCAGTAACATTTTATTTATACTTACTTACTGTGATAAGTACAGTTTTGATATTGCATGGTGTATACCAAAGCCTCATGTCATTTACACAAAACCTTTGCTTTAGTCAGATGAACGAAAACTATTATTCTAGGCCTTTTTAGATGGGTTTGTCATTTTGACTCGGAACAAGTCGCGATCGCGAGACAAAATGGTAGCGATATCTCTGTTTTTCCTGTTGTTTTTAGCGCGGATGAACTTTTTATTGTAATAAGATTGATTATAGTGAGGTATCGTTTCGATTAACAACAGTAAAAGTAGGTAAGTACATTAAGTTTATACCATGCTTTTCGCCTTCGTCCAGTACTCGCGAACTTAATATATAAAAATGCAAATATAGACACATAATTCCAATAACAAGATAACTGATTGATAACCTGCGGCACAATACGATAATGCGTTGAGCCCCAGAAGAAAACAACCGTATTCAGTTCAGTACATAAGCCGCAACATTTCGCTATCACACTGATTACAATGTTTTGCTAAAGCATTATCGTCTTAATAATTAATTTGAGTATATGTTCTTTTACTTTATGAGATTAAAAAATATTTCAAAAATATTTTAATTAAATAGCGCAAAACACATCGGTTCAGCATGCACAAAGAAACAGACAAAAATCAAATAAAACAAAAAACACTGGGATCCATAGTTAAAACGGCAAAAAAAAAACACAATAAAACTAGTAAAATATTGCAACCAGTCAGTTCAGTAAGTCTTCAAAATAAATATTCAATAATACTTTTTACTAGGTAAGAATTTGAGAATGGTGCCTGAAAATCATGAAATACACTATGTACCAAAACGTATAAAATTTAAATGTATTGTAAATAGTTTATAAGTATACCACCAATATTCGCCTCGGCAGAAAAAACGAATCAGGCTGGACCCATCAGTTGTCGACATAGCTTCATTCAGCGACGCGTTGGCAGTTATATTCATTAGATCTCGTTAACTTCACTTAAGATAGGTCACTTTTCTTCTTTATCAGCAAACAAGTACATATAACAACAATATATCAGAATATCGTATTTAAACTATCAGACTACTGAAAACTTGGAGTTGGACGTGATATTTACCATATATCATATAATAGAGTGTTTCTATGTAAGTACATAGACTACAAATAGACTTGTTTTATTATTATTTTGCTACAGTGCATAAAATGTTATATAACAAAAACTTATAATTTTATCAGTTTCATAATGATAGCATAAGGAACTTGAAAAACAAGTTTCTTTATCATAAAGCCTACTTATCATTTTCCTTCAAAAACAGATAAAATAATTGTTTACCCACCCGGACAAGTGTATTTTGGGCATATTATATTTATGCTATCACAAGTTTTGTATGATACTACAGGTTATAAGTTTTGGTGACGCTTTTAACTTATTTTATAACTGGTTTTTATTTTATCTTTTAACTTTACGACCCGCCGAACTTCGTACCGCCTAACCTATTACTATTTTGCTCTCCTGTATTATACTTATAAACCTTTCTCTTGAAACACTCTATCTATTTAAAAAAAACGCATCAAAATCCGTTGCGTATTTTTTAAGATTTAAGCATACATAGGGACAGACGCGGAAGCGACTTCATTTCATACTATGTATTGACTTACACTATTTACATTAATTGATAAGTAAGTAAGTTTGTATATACACGGTTACTTTTTTAACGTGGAGGAAAATTGTATACCTACGTATAGTGGCGGTCTAAATTGGCGTAACACTTCCAGTTTTTCTGTATTGCAAAAGAGCTCTTGTTCTTTGGTAACTCTAGGACGCACGAGACTATAGACAAATCTGTTACGCCCTCCTAGACCGTCACTGTACATTATATACGTGTTAGTCATTGAAAACTTCACAAATAAAAATAACGTAAACCATTCAAATACAAACAATTACTTATATATGAGCATTATGTAAGTTATTTCTAAGCTATCAAAGCTGACTATTGCAGACTTTTTGTTATTAGTAAGTGCCTAAAATCGACAAGAAAGGCTAAGTTGATAATACGGCTGAAAAACAAGCTCTAAAAATAAATTGATAACTAGAAACAGGGTAAAATTAAAAGGGTCAGTGTAGATTCGCCAAGTGTCAAACGCCGTAAGTCACCAATATTGAACAGAAAATCACTTTGACCAACTGAAAGAAAGAATAGGTGCGGTGTCGTATCAAAAAGTCAAGAAGCTGGCGGGGAAACGAGGGGGTGGAAGAGGTTCCTCCGACTATAGTAAAAAATTTGAAGAAAATGAACACTGAAGGTGATAAGTATCGATAAAAGAACTAGATAAAAATATAATAAATTTAACAAAATAAATAAATAATGTAACGTGTTTAATTATCGTTACCCATCCATCATCAGCAGAATACCTCTATGGAGAATATTGGTTGGTGTTTAATTTAATTTAACCTTGATACAGAATATAACACAACTTGTTTTGAGCAAACATGACTAACGTCCAAAACAGATGTCTGCCTTGTTTTGAGTGTGGAACCGATAAGATAGCTATCAGAAAAGATAAAATGTAATGCACAAATTGTTCACACAATACCTACATTATTGTTTAACCTAAAAACATAAATTAGATACCTTGGTACTTGGCTTGATATAGGTACCTGGTAGTAAGTAGTGGTATAGTCAATTGTTAAAAAGGTCAGTTTTGTTAGATTGTTGCATGCATGCATGCACTTATCATAACGTCGTCATAATAAGTTAAAAGTTTATCAACCAAGTGAAGTGACCTTTTAAAACAATAACGAACTTTACTGATTAAATAACGCAAATGCTCAATCAGCACAACTAATTTTGATGCCATTGCATGTATACTTTTTCTAGTTTCTACTATCGCCCTTAAACAGCAGCCAAAGTGGGTTAATCGTGAGTATCGCGGCTATCGCGCGTCTGTGTGCGTCAGACACAGCTGATGTCTGTATGAGGACAATGACCTAAAGCAACCCTGTATTTTTGGTAGGATGGGGAAGCGTAAAGTTGTTGTATTCAAATTACTGGCAAATCTAAGCGGGATCTGAGAGGCTGGATGGATGTTGAAACATTGAAAACAGATTAGAGATAAGATGTGTGTGATAAGACCTATTGCTAAGTAGGTCATCGAAGAAGAAGACCAATGCTGCCAATCCAAACTCCAGCTTGTACAGCTCCAGGCGAACTCAAGTCTGTAAAGGATGACGAATTATAAAATCTTTGAATATCCATAGCAAAAAAACACAGGAGATATAATAGACTTGTGAATAAAGCAATTTAAGAACACGGTGGCTTCCAACATAACATACACACGCGATACAATTAGCGATGTGAGGCATCAATGAAACATCACGCCACCTCGTCGTCGGGCCAAATCGTCCAAGAGATAACGCAACGAATGCGTAAACAAGCTTGCGCTGCCCGAAGCACGTACGCAATGCAACGCCCTTTGTAGGACTGAGTCCGAGATACTGCGACTAGCGAGCGTGACTGGTGAGCTTAATCTGTACCTAAGCAGCTGCTATCAAGAGCTCAAGCAACTGGCGAGGAAACAGAAGGATTACTTGAAAGAGCAAAAAGTTCAAAGAAGAAGATATTAAAACAAACCAATTTCTACTAGTATTACATAAGGTCAAGTAGTAGTTTAAAGAAACAAATTTTACCTATATGGTTGATTAACGTAAGCACCTTAAAAATGTTGACAATTCCAAATGCGAATCACTAACAATCTAAATTGTCCTGTCAATAGAAGAAACTACCTTTTAGCGACCGGGGCCTTAGTCTCATTAACTTACGATTAAACTTCTATACTATTACTATTCGACTATTACTCTATTACGATTGGGTCAAAAATCGCGAGTCTCGTAACTTTGATCTTGTAAGACCAGTAGAATGAAGAATTGAAGATACTATCAAAATTTCGAGAATCGCAATTGTTGACCCAATCGTAATAGAATCGCAATAGAAGTATTATCGTTACGATCAAACTTCTATTCTATAACGATAATACTTCTATTGCGATTCTATTACGATTGGGTCAACAATTGCGATTCTCGAAATTTTGATAGTATCTTCATTCTACTAGTCTTACAAGATCAAAGTTACGAGACTCGCGATTTTTGACCCAATCGTAATAGAGTAATAGTAGAATAGTAATAGTATAAAAGTTTAATCGTAAGTTTATGAGACTAAGGCAATGTGCCAGGCAAGACGAGGTGATAATAATAATGTTTTTCTAACCAGCACGGCAATTTCCAAAAACGATCGGAAGATATTATTGACAAAATATTATCTTCAATAAACCAGCAAGGAGGAAATATTAACGATACCCCCAAATTTCAGACGATAATCTAAAATTATTGAAGTATTTAATTCATAAATAGCTAAAGATATAAATTTAGGTCTAGGTTGGTTTAGGTATAGGTCAAACGTTAATTACAAATGTAGGATACACCTGCGCTAACTGTCGTCGCTGGTACAAAACAAAAAGCTATGCATAACACCAACGGACATCTTAAACAAGGAAATACACTAAATTAAACTACGCAAATAGCAGTAGAACAAGACGAGTTTGCAACTGACTTCCTTGCAACTATAGTTGTGTGTGATGTTCGCATATTTATAAGATTATCGATGCTATATTTAGATTTTTCACTCAGCTGCTTCTTTATTGGAGAACGAAAAACATCCTGTCCGGATCAACTACCCCAGCATTGGTCGGCGAAAAAAATAAACTCGATTACATACATCCATACAATGCCGACAATATTTTACCATAAGCAAGGAATGTAAGTAGAAAAAAGTATGTGTAAGCAAGCATACAGTAATATCAAGTTAGACAAAGCCTAAAGTTGATTTTGTTATTATTATTCGTTCTTGATCTTGATACAGGGCATCTTATTTTAGTCTTACCGATTTTACCTTACCTTTTTGATATTATACAGATCAAAACTACTTGAATGAATCAAGTCTACGAAGATTAGAAGAGCTAGCCAATACATTAGTGTTTTCATAGCTAACACTTGTACTTTCACGTCCTTTAATGACTAAAATAGAGTCTCTAACTCTTGCTTTATAGCATTCCTTACTATCTATAAGCGGCGTCCTCTACTGGGTCGTACTGGTGTTTACGTCTCGAGATTGTATTATTGCCAGTCGCTCGCTATCAATGTTTTTAATGTAACGAGACATTGACGCACGTGGGGAAGTGGCGCGATTGCAGACGTCCCGAGTACCGCCCTCTTTATCGCTGGTGGAATAAATCCAACCGAATTTGTTTTCATCAATAAGAATCAATGCCAGCTATCATACTAAACTATTCTTTCATAACGATTCACGATATTTTATTTCTTTGCTTTCGTTTGCCAAATACGCCATCATGTTTTATTTAGAATCATTATTGAAAGCAAAATAAAAAAAATAAACCAGCCCAAAAGACTCAGAAGAAATTTCTGTAAGATTAGATAAATATTAGAAGTGTAAGATAAGGAGAAGACGGGACAAAGAAGGGACAATAAGAACAAGATTTTGACAGAATGGTAAAAGCTTACTTTATAGTCATGAGCATGGTAGTGTAATTAATGACGAGCACGAGCAATACTTACTTTACTGATCTATTTTCATTTTAATGCCAAATATTATAAAATCAATAGAACAACCCAATCGATAAGCAACTCAACACGACGACGACATGCACGAACAGCATATAAATACTGTCTGAGGATTCAGAATTTTAAATGCAATGGCGAACCGAATGCTTATATAATGAATGACATCACTGCCGCTTTTGGAGACAAAGCAGTTAAGAAAATAATTTGCAATTATAAACAAATTTCATAATCGTGGATCATATTTTAACCAGCAATAACGCTGGTCTCATTCGAGGCCTGCAATTTTCTATATAGCTGTCAATTAACGCATAGCGTTTCAATAGGCTGTTTTTGTATAAGCTTGTTACTAGATCGAAAGTATTAGACTGCGTTAGTCGTGAGAAGTTTAAAAGTGTAGGCACGTTACCTACATTGCGTAGTAAAGTATGGCAGCGAGGCTTCGAATCTGCTATACTTACTTGAGGAAAAAGTAAAACTTTGCAGAGTTTTGACCTATACACCCACCAACTTACAATGTTTAAGATATTTTATCCAGATTATTCTGAACTTTGGGCAACGAACCTCAACCGAGTCAATCCATACATCTTTCTCCGTGTAACATTTTTCTATAAATTTGCAGCCTCGATTTCTATAAATTTTCTACCTATAATTACAATTACAACAGTTGCTCACATACTGTTGTTTCCAATAGTGTCAGACTCACTCACTACTACCAACCCCACGGCGTACAATATTACTCATCATCGATCTATGTTTACATTTTAATATTTTATCCATGAATCATTATTCATTATAAACGCAATTTTCTGTTGGAAAAGTTAAAATGCCACCAACCATTTGCTATATGAGTAAGGAAATCGAGCGATGCAAGCTAACCTAAGAAAAGCTGTCACGTAAGTGTAGCAAATTGGCAATTTTCTGACTCAGCCAATATTATTACTATTACTCTTGCAACTTGCATGTAAAATGAAATGTTTATATTTTTTCATGGATTTGTAACTATTAGGAACAAAAAGATTTTAATTTATAACATAATCACACGCCTTTTATTCCCCGAAGGGCTAGGAAGAGGCACCTGCTCATCAAAGCTGGACCCTTTTGAATTTATATTAGGCAAAAATTGGAAAAACACCTACGTTCTCTAAATCCTATCACTTATGCTTAGAAATATCAGTCCTCTTTAATAAATTATTTTTAACTATCTACTTACATTATTAGATGATTTATTTAAATATTCTGGAAAGAGAAAAAATACTTACGATCAAAACGCATTGGAGCATCGCCAGCACCTTTCCACGCTCATCATCATTCAAATGGCGTAATTTAAACCACTTCCTAGATTATCTTAAGATGTATCTCTTATCGTAAAAAAAAATATTTTAGTTATAAAAACGAGTTATGTGCTTCTACGAACGCAAATAAGCAAATAGCTAACAAATTAGGAGAAGTCTTAAATACGGTGGTTTCGACATAAATGCCTTTATGTTTATATGAATATACAAAAATTAATCCGGAATCCGGCCGCCATTATTCAGATCAAAAGCAATGATTGAAGACACCCCTGACGTCACACAAACACAACACGCTATTTTAAGCCTTAAAAAACAAACACACAACAAACCTCATACAATATTTTGACTTCGTATGCCAAGTAAACACTTCATTCCATACTTTTATCTCTTCTTATTCCCCTAGATAATTCAGCCTAGTATTTTTAGGGCATTGTTGAATAGCTTTTAGGTTAAAGACTACAGAAAGCTACTGATTATTGCCAAAAGTGGCCGTTTTTAGCAACATTTTTTTCTCGGGTGGCGCTACTTTAGCTGTGCTATGCCTCTTAAGGCGGGACAGGAGGGTAGTAGATACTGGCAAATGCACCTGTACTTTACTCAGGGAAATGTCATTTTCTTTTTATTTAAGAGCCTTGCTCTTGTTGATTTCTTGCAGAGAAAATTTGTACGTGATGGATGATACAAAGGTACAGCGTAGTACGGAGTACGGAAGCACAAGGGTGTGTCAAACAGAATTTATGTAAATAAATATTACTGTCGTTATCTAATTCAGACGGGTAACGATAGAAGATAAAACTATAATTATTTAAATTTAAATATTTATGTATGTCATTATCACACGGCTACTCTACAAACTTTAGACAACATTGATTGTAGGAGGAAAATATAAACTATCATTATATTCATATTGACCTTGTCAACAAAAAGGATAAGATTGCTGTCGATGATTCTGTTGAATATTTTGTGAGTTCCGTGTATTGTACAAGTGTTGCCTTCTTTTATTAAAAAATCTTTTATAATTAAAACTCTGTGTGTGAAGCGTTATTTATTTATTTTCACTCACGGATATATTGTTTGTTTTACCCGTTTTAATCGGGTTGGCCCCATCGACTCCAAAACCATTGTTCTCTTATCTCATCTAAAAATTTTAGCTTCCATACTTTGAGTTCCAATCGACTCCAAAAATTTTGAATAAAAATTATTATAATATTTTTTTGATCCCAAACGACTACAATATTTATTAGTAACGTCAGCAACGTAAGTAAAAAAGCAAAGTTGTAAAACAAAAATTTTTATTTCTAAAAAAAAATTGTTATTTCAATCATTGTGCTCTAGCTGCTGACTTGATTAAAATCTTTCATATTTTAAATCACAGCGCTGCCATGATCACAACACAAGTAATCATTTCTAACAAAAAAAAAATATTTCCGATATTTGTGTTGGCTCCGAATAGGTTTCGAAAATTCTAGACCGATTTGAACTATTATTTCAATATAAGAATCATACATTATATCAGATGAACAAACATAGGCTATGGAATAATTAAAATAGCAAGTAGGCTGTAAATAATAATATTGAGTAAACTTGTTTTGTAAGGCGGTACAAAGTTCGCAGAGTCATTTGTACAAAAATAAAGAAAGCAAATCATGCTAATAACTATGTCAAGAAGTCGATACCCTCAACTGAAATCTGTTTACAAACAAATCTAAGGAACTAATTTGTATTCCAGAATCCCATATGTTACGGTTCAGGCCACCCACAGAACGCCTACGGGGTTTGTTCACGCGTGCGTGAGAAATCAGAAAACTGAGGAGATCGCTCTCATCTCATCCATCTTTTAGTTAGATTCACAAAGTAGCAAAGGTAGAATGAAAAAATAAGCCTTTACAGTTCTACAAAAGCTATTCTTCATAAGATACAAAAATCATAAAAATTTGAGAGGACTTTGCTATTAGATAGTGCCAAAGTTAATCATTCCATGCAAATAAAAAAAATCCTCGAGAGAGTTAGAAGGATAAGTCACAGTTGACTTATTTTGCTATAATTATTATTTTCGCCTACGTTTATGTCTCTTTACATTCGCTAATCTGATCAGCAACAAACTGTACTTAGTATTTTTATATTTATTAATTGTGTCATTCAAATTTAGCTTTTCCTTTGGGAACACAAAGAACGCGCGTCATTTACCGTTTCGGATACGTCAGCATGTAAAGTTGCTACTCTGACGTCTTCCCATATATTCCCTCATTCCTAAATTAGAATGATTATATATCCATAAGAAAGCAACAGCCAAAACCATTTTGTATACTTATTCTGACGCAAAACTAATGAACATATTAGATATTATTTTGTCTTGCATTACTCGTATCACAGTAATTGTATTCTATCAAATCAAACAACATCAAAGGCGGCGAAGACGCCAGATTAAGTGCGTCGTGTAGGACTTTTTTAACGCAAAACTTCGAGTCAGAGTGCCAAAAAAAAAGAGAGATACAGCACACAAAACCCTCAATAGCTTGCAATTGAAACCCGTAGAGAAAAGTTCTGTAGAGACAGCATTTGCTATGGGGTTTTCACTTGCAAGACAGACTGTTGGACATTTCTCGCGTAAGTTTTCTTACAGGTGTAAAGGAAACGCTGCCTTAGTAAGTATAATTAGTTTGGTATAGTGGTTTATTCTAAAGTCTTGAAGGAACGAATATCTTTGAAAAAAATATTGAATAAGCAAGTGCTTACTTTAAAAGCAAACAATGTAAAGCTGGTTTAGTACCGCGTCTCCGACTCCACCTATCAAATACAGTCACCACCTATCAACAAACACATACACACACACATACGGCCTAGCATATAATCTACATACAAAACGTTGAATAGATAGCGTAAATCTACTGCGCAGTTCCTATTTCTGTGCCGGTGCCGGCGACTGAGCGCCTCATGGCAACCAGACCACATGGCTGATGAGAACTGGCTGGAAGATTTTAGGAATATATTTTTTTTGAAAGTCACACTACGATTTTAGAATGTGATTTCAAATTTAAACTAACTACCTATATGTATATTTTTATTTGTCATTTGTCTTTACAAAGCCGATGTAATACTTAGTTCTGTTCGGTGGAAGTGTCTTGTTAGACTAAGTAGATAATAAGGATGCTGCCAAAATATATTTTTTTAGATTAGTAGTACAATAGTACATTAATACAGGTACTTACTATGCATTATATTTTAATTCACAACATAGGTCTGTAAATAAATATTTGCGAGACCTAGGTAGCAAGAAAAGGTAGTAGGTGCATCTTTCTTTTTACGTCAAAAGAACTCTTGTTTGGGTAATTTTTATTAGTTTTAGTATATTTTTAAAACCAGTAATAACGCTTTTCAGTGATAAGAAATTAAAGCAGAAATATAAAACTGTGTAAGTTACCTACAAATATTTTTGTTAGAAATTTGGTATATATATCAAAGATTTATTCATTTGATTAGGAATATCGTTGATAAATGAACTAGATAAGATCATTAAACTGATATTTATAACTACCTAACTTCGCCAACTTTGAAAGGAAGTCATTTACATAAATCAATCTCATAGTTATTCAACAATTAGCAAAATGCAAATATTTTCAATTCAAAGGCAAACTAACAACTCTGTAGGTGTGTGTGGCACCGACACGACTTTCGTGACAGCGCAAGATTGAAATGGTTGGGTGACTAAGTGACTAATATCCAATTCTAATGCTATTATCATTGTTGAAACATTATAAGTAACAGTAAGTCAACTGCTTTAATCAATATTTTAGCATAAAATAAAGTCGCTTCCCGCGTCCCTATGTCCCAATCTTTAAAACTATGCAACGGATTTTGATGAGGTTTTTTTTAATAGATAGTGATTTAAGAGGAAGGTTAATAATACATGCACAAAATAGTAATAGGTTAGGCGGTACAAACCTACCCTATGTGTTTAAATTTACCTATTTGTATATATTTTTTTTAATTAAGCAAATTTGTACGACGAATACAACTTTACGTTGGCTAACTTTGGCTTGGCTTTATTTAATATTATATAGCATTAGGTTAAGGAATATAGATCACACCTTCATATTGCTCTTCAGCGAGTACTTAAATAATAAAAATTATTAGACATTCTATTGATTTACATGGAATGTAAAATTTACGAAGTGCATTCAACCAATAATTATGGCACTTCGAAGTTTTCCGAGGGTTCGTTTACAGCGCTCTTTTCAAAAGAGTCTTTTAGTTCTGTGCTGATACCATTTGCGACTCAATTACTTTTTCGAGGAAATAAGGATAGGTAATTGAATATGTATACTTATTTTATTTTTACTTGAATATTTTTTTTTTCTGCATCAACATTCTAACATTCATGACCTGCGTTCACGTGTAAGCAGGATATATGAAATAATGAACATGGATGGAGAAAACGTATAATCATTAAATTCAAGCCTTTTTCTACTAACATTTTTGAGTAACACACCCACGACCATTTAACATGACAAAATTTAAAGTTAGGAGAGAGTGAGAGATGAGTTATGTGACAAAACGACGTAAATTTAATAATCAGTAAGTTTACTCGTTAACAGCCAGGCTAGCTTGACTCGCCAGTCGCCAGCACACCTAGGTTGACAACGATTGGGTTCGTCGACACTGCACCGGTCACAATTTATAATTGAGCCGGTATACTATGTCCGATTATTACTGCAAGTGGCTATAGACTGGTCGGGTCGGGGAGGCTGGACGCGCGAGTGTTTGCTGCAATTTGCTTAGAAGCTGATGTTTTAAAAAAAGAACGTAGATGAAGATTGAGATTTTATAAGACGTAGGACTTAGGGTGGACTGGACACTGATAGTGATAAGAACTGCCCGTGACCTTTGTAAACCATTCTTAAAGTAGTCTATAGTATAAACTCAAATAAAAGTAAGTGGACGTTTCAGTTGCGTTGCCAGAACCAGCAGCAGAATGAACGTAATAAGTACATGAGATTTTGCACTGTTTTTTTTTTCTTCTTAAAACGAAATCAATTCGCCTCCTCTATTTAATCCTCAATCCATGTGAAGGAGATTTGCAATATCACTTTGCTTTACAAGTACATGACACTTTGCAAGTTTGCAGAGCTGCTCTGCAGACCCGCTCGACCAGTCTGCTCTAACTACTAACTTAAGACTGGCCTAAATGACATGTCTCAAAATCTTAATAACTCTCTGCATAGATTCAATCTTGATAGGGAAAAATTTACTATGCAATTAACTGAGAGCGGCTCTTTAATTTATCACACTTGTGATAATAATCGCTGATATTATCAATGGTTTATTTTTATGGGTAGCCCTTTCTTCTCTTTTAAATATTACTTATGCAAGCATTGAGTATGAGTAAAGAAGTAAAATGATTGTAATTTTGTTTGAGAAAGTCTTTGTAGTCAAATCACAAGATTCGATTACAAAGCATAGTTAAAAAAAAAAAAGTTAATTATAAACTTCGATTAACAGAAGTAGCTTCTGTTACATAAGTATTACCTGTCTCTTTAATTGTTATACAAACCCAAGATTCTACAGTTTATTATTATCACATTATAGAGTACTAGTCGACCCGGCGCATTTTGTAACGCTTAACCTAACCTATTATTATTTTGTGCTTGTATTATACTTATAAACCATCCTATTGAACCACTCTAACTATTAAAAAAACCGCATCAAAATCCTTTGGGTAGTTTTAAAGATTTAAGCATACATAGGGACAGACGCGGGAAGCGACTTTATTTACTAGTCGACCCGGCGAACTTCGTATCGCCTAAACTATAAGTAATTTTTGCATGTATTATGCTTATAAACCTTCCTCTTGAATCACTCTATCTATTGAAAAAAACCGCATTAAAATCCGTTGCGTAGTTTAAAAGATTTAAGCATACATAGGGACAGACGCTGAAAGCGACTTTATTTTATACTATGTATTGACTATGTATATTGATATTGAAGAGAGGATCATACAACCGTAAAATTTACTTCATTTTATTGTTTTACGCCGGGTAAAAGGTCGCCGGGTTGTTTTACCCGGCGACCTACGACCGCCTTACCTAATACTATGTTGAGCATTAATTATTCATATAAACCTTCCTCCTGAATCATTCGTTTCGTTAAAAAAATCCGCATCAAAATCTGTAGCATAGTTTTAGAGATATAAGCATACATAGGGACAGACACGGTAAGCGACTTTGTTTTATACTATGTATTGATTTAACATATTCGCATTGCAAATTCTCAACAACAGCCAAATTAGACAAGCTTTATCGCCAGTTCGTTACTAATTCTGCAAGTCTACTTAATGCCTGTGATACTGATAACATTCCGCTGCACGTCGTGCCACTGGCAACTGACATGAACTTATAATGGTCACGTTTATCTAATCGCAGGCGTTCTGTTATTCTAGCCACAGCCACTGCGTAGTCGGGCCACTCCTTAAACAAACAAATCTAATTCAGTGGCTGATTTGAATACCCTGAATTAGCACAACAATCCTTATTTGAGAGCACCTTAATTTAATACCGTCGCAGTTGGTGCATTCATTAGTGTTTAAATGAAAAACTAATGGTGCAAGAAATGGAAAATTGAGCTTCATTTACAATGTTGTAGATTCTACAACAATTTAGGGTTTTTTTTATTTTATTTTTCTCTAGATGCTACTATTACTACTACCCAGCGAAATTCGTACCGCCTAACCTATTAAACACATCATCAATACATAGTATAAAATAAAGTCGCTTTTCGCGTCTGTCCCTATGTATGCTTAAATCTTCAAAACTACGCAACTGATTTTGATGCGGATTTTTTTAATAGATAGAGTTATTCAAAAGGAAGGTTTATAAGTATAAAACATGCACAAAAAATTAATAGGTTAGGCGGTACGAAGTTCGCCGGGTCGACTAGTAAACACATATACAAATAAAAAAAACCTTCCATTTGAATTGCTCTTTCTAAAAAAAACGCATCAAAATCCGTTAAATAGCGGTAGCTACAGACAGCGAAAATGACTTTGTTTTATACTTACTATGTATTGATTCCTTATTTTAAATTTAACAGGCATATTTAATTTATTAATGAGCACTTATTTGACAGTGTTTAAAATATATATTTGGGATAGTGGGTCAACCTTTCCGTAGCGGAACCGAACCGTGTACAAAGGGCTGCGCTACAGTGGGAAGCGCACCTGCTTTAACCAGTTACGCGATTGAAGAATTCCTTCATTTGTACTGGATACAATATTCACAAAGCAAACTTTATTTTGAAAAAATAGGTGCCGGTGATGGTAACAAAAAATATGGTTGTTAATGGGTTATCTCTGATAAAACTGATCTTTCAGTGCATTAACGTGATTTTTTGGGGAAAGCATAGCAAATTCTTTAAATTCAGATTGTCTGTTAAAAACGAATTTACTAGAGATAACGAACTTTTTTTTACTAAGACGTTTACTATTCAAATAAATTAAAGGCAATTTAAACTAAAACGAATTATCAAAGCAACAGGAATATAGAACGAAAGTAATTTTAAGTAATGAAAATTAGATAATCCATGCAAATTATTTCAATGTCAGCTACATTTCTTGCTCGCCCTGCACTCATACAAAACCCTGACTGAAGCCCATAAAAGTTATTGTATTAATGCTTGCTATATACTAGCGATTTGCTTATAATGCCTGCATGCATATGAAGTCAGCTGCTGGCCTTCTTTTGGTTGTTGATTACTGAAAGAGATTGCTAGAAAGTAAGAATTTAATAATCAGCTTTTTGTGTCAGTAAAAACAGCTGATGGAATAAAATTATTATTTTTGTTTAACGACATTTGTGTAAGTACTTTTTTTAACTGCCTAACGTTTAAATTCAATTTATAAACAGAACTTTTTTAAAAGCCCGTTAAACTCTTAAACTTTGTTAAAAAGTCCTGCTTATAATTAAAAGTTTGTTTGTTGCCATGAACGCCTTAACAAATAAAACGTGCAAAAAGTTTTATTTAAAATTGTATCCAACCATACTCTTGCACTTATTTCTTCTTCATCTAGGAAGTTTTTTATGTCTACTACCTTTTATATGGTATACGATACACAGAGAATACGATACTTACGTTCTAATAAGTTGAAACGCAATCTATCAGAATATTTTAACCGATTGTCTACAGTCCTATCCTAAAAGCCTACACCGCAGTAAATGTAATGGTAGACAAGATTGGTCAGAATTGTTTAAGGGTGCATAATGAAAAGGGCAGCGAAACCGTTTTTAACACGGAAACATGAACTTATAGACAAAGAAAAGAAGTTTTAGCCACTGTGCATAACG
Organism: Euspilapteryx auroguttella; assembly: GCA_951802225.1. Classification (NCBI taxonomy): domain Eukaryota; kingdom Metazoa; phylum Arthropoda; class Insecta; order Lepidoptera; family Gracillariidae; genus Euspilapteryx; species Euspilapteryx auroguttella. Next base: position 11,892,934 of record OX637645.1, read on the forward strand.
TACATTACATATCAATACATAGTATAAAATAAAGTCGCTTCCCGTGTATGCTTAAATCTTTAAAATTATGCAACAGATTTTGATGCGGTTTTTTTTTATAGATAGAGTGATCCAACAGGAAGGTTTATAAGTAAGTATATAATACATGCACAAGATAGTAATAGGTTAGGCGGTACGAAGTTCGCCGGGTCGACTAGTAACACTATACTGTATAGTTAAAACTGACCTTACAGAAGTACTAGAGCAAAAAAACAAATTGATAAGTAAATCGACAATTTGAATAAAATCAGAGAAACAATAGCAACACTTGTTATTTGTACAACCTCATGCCTATTTTTTAAATACAGTCCATACATTTTATCAACATAATACCGGTGTAACGTAAATTTGTAATTTATAATACTAAGCAATGCACAGGAATGTGAAGGGGAGCCCAATGAGAACCCCTGTGCGTAACGTTTTTAATGAACGGGGTGTGGGCTTTGTTTCAATTCAATATAACTGGTACATATAGTGTGTACTGGAGATGATAAAGATAATATTAGTTTAAAGATGGTTACTTATTCGTTAAAAGATATTTTTTAGGAAACGACATCTCTTAAGTAGCCCCTGGTAAAGCCTACGGGTTTAGCTCATAAAAGCCATATACGTTTCTTAATTCTGTCTAATTAAGAAATAACGGTAAACAACTGTTAACGAATTTACGAACCATAAATCAATAAAATATCTGTCGTTCTACCGCGCTTCCGGCCTTTGTAACAAAAAACTCTACGTCATTAAAGTATTTTAAACAAGACATTGCCGCCGAGCTTAAAGAGTAAGCATAAAAAATTCTAATGCCCGTAAACCCATCTCAGTTTAAACTGCTTTGGAAGTTTAAACTGCAACTGTCTCTGTTTATATCAGAAAGAAATTGACAGATGCGACGGCTATAATATTACGGACCTAAGAGGTTTTTCTTTATTTTAAAAAAAAGAAAAACTCCGTAAGTAATTCGTTTTTAATACGCTTGGATTAGGAACTTAGAAATACATTTTAGGATATTTATTAGCAACTTTTGGTATCGTAGAGGTGCTTTGACCGCACGTCAAGAAGCGGTTGCTTACGTCAACGGTATCCAATCTGAACGGAAATAGAGCTCTGCGTGAAACATTGGCAACGTACAGCGAGACCGTGCGGGAGACACGGACGCTCAGCTTTAGTACACCAATAGGTAATTTGTTAATCTGTCAGGTGGTGACAGACACTCAAACAGGAGGAAAGCACCTTTATTTTTGATGAAAACCAGGCGACGACAGTAACACGAATTTTTAATCTATCTAATGCAAATAAATGAAGGCTTACCTTTTTCAATATCAGCAAGATTTTCAACGAGAACCTAAGTTTTTCAACGAATTTTCCTAAGACGAATACAATCACGGCTTTACACAATCCAAAATCGCTGCACTATGGTCAATTTCGAATACCTGAAAAAAAGAAAGGGATTTTTGATAATAATGCCATATTTGCTTGAATCCGTTTAGTCTTTATACAAAAAAGGTAGTTCAAATTTAGTTATCAGTAATTAAACTATAAATGTAAAAACAAAAAGGGACTCTTGGGAAAGTTATTGGTTTGACGTAATTTAAAATGGTTTCGGGCACAAGTCCAAAACCAGCAGACCACGAAAGCGGATGCTAATAAACCGACAAGGAATCATTAGATAGTATCATTATAACTTTACCACCGCACATGATATAGGAAAGATAGTTACTATTTATGCAGAAACTTAATTGACTAAAGCAAACCGAATGACTTGTGTTAGTTAGAATTCTCAATCCAATTTTCGCTGCGAGATTGCTTCCGGAGAAGCCAATTTCGTTTGGACGATTCAAGGTTAGATGATAACTGAATAGTTCTTAAATGCCTAGATAGATCTTGTCTAGTACGATATTGAGAGTTATTAAATAATTGACATAGTTAGATCGAAACACTTTAAAAGGGAACTACTTCTAAGGCAGGGCGTCGGTTGAAAATAATTACAGAGATATTTGCAACACCAACACTTTGATTTATTAAAGTTTCTGGTGAAGCAAGGGGTAGTAAACATTTAACTTATCCTTACAGATCTCACAATGGAGACATAGAAACAAAGGATTTGTAACTCATATTACTAAATTTAGTACTTCTTTTATTTTATCATCATGATAAGTTGGCGCTTAACGAGTAAAAAATATTGTTCAACTACTACTATACAGTTTGCAGAATTTCTATGAAGTATTCTTGTTTGTTTACAGATATTAAAAATACAAATTAAGACCCTATTGCACTCTTATTATGTTTATCTCAAATCGTGTGAAGCACGTGCTTTCAGAATCTTTGCAAAAATTAAGAAGCTCACTGCGTAGCAGGTTGCGAGCACGTAGATAAAAATCAAAATAGATTTTGGCTCCTAGCCGCACGCAGTTGCTCCCAACAATGCTGGAAAATAGGTCGGCACTTGTTTACAGTGTCAAAAATGCGAACAGCCCCCTACGAAGCCAACGAGGTAATCGATATCTTGATTACTTTTGTAGCGAACTAGCCGCTCTAGTATTGCGAAGGTTACTCTTCCGGTGTCTTTATTCCTATATTAACTGTTCTTACTGAAAAAGCAAAGAATACAAAAGTGCCCGATAAAAAGTTAAAATTAAAAGCTAAAAAAGAAAACCGAAAGGAAGAGGAAATCCTTACCATTCACATAATTCGCTCCTGCAACAGAACTTTACGTAAAATGATAATGAACGCAAAACAACGACCCGTTTAACAAACTCGTTACTTCCTAAAGCATCGAAAATGACGAAAGTAAGGCTTGCGGAGAGAAGTAAAATTGGAAACGCTTACTGAATAAATTCATTCTTCCGCATTCATGGCGCTTAAACGATATTTCATCGTGGCAAGGAAGACGCTGCTGATACGACAAAAAAATAATGCACGTCGATGATGAACTCATTTTAACAAACTAAATGGATAAAAGTTGACCGCCCACGACAGAATAGAAGTGAGACGTTTCCGTGTTGCATAAAAATAAAATGACGCTTGCTAACTCAAAAAACCAGAGCATTATATCAATACATATCAAGCGACAAAACGTCTGCTGCCAAGCAAACTAGAAGTTATTACACCACGTGGTTTAATACCAGCAGTACCAAAGGTCACGATAGTCGAGACAATTTGCATTGTAAAGGCACGACCTTAACCGGCCAATCCTGCCGAAAGTTCATTGCAAATAATATCTCATATTATTACTAAATTTATCCCGTGACCCCGGAAGGCGTCGATGTGACAAATGAGACCTCAATGCTGTCAGTTAGTCAGCACAGACAGGTACAAAACTTGAGTGAACTCGTCGTTCAATTATTAGTTGAGTATTGTATTCATGAAGTGTCTCATATAAGTCGGATCGAGTTTCGACAGTATTTTTACAACCTGAACAACCAGATCTCGCGACTTTATTACACGAGCTCTCAAAATATCCACACGACCCTCAAAATGTCGAAAACAAATAATTTAATTCGCGATATCAAATTAACCTTGTCCGTTGCGCCCCGTTTCCTAAAACCAAAGCAATATATTTCACGAGGAACGGGACGAAGTTTCCACCCAAAAAATAAAAATGTCCGTGTTTCACAATTTTCAATAAATTAACTAAAACAGCATACACTTCTAGAAGAAGCTAGTTCATTACATTATTTTGTCAAATGAGGTTGATCAAATTTGGCAAAAACAAAGATATTTGAAAATTGTTTACCAACGGCTTACGTCTCAAAGGTGTATGTAGGCTCACCAAACATTTACTCAACCTAAACTACAGCACCTATAATAATTTGTTTGCATTGATATATCAAACATTTTTTTGGCTAGGGCCGACAGCACCATTAGACTTCAGACTAAGTTGCAAATATTCACTATATTATGGTAAATCTAGGACGATATCTTCATGTTAGTTTCTTAAAAAATCATTATCATATACATAGGTATACGTTTCTTTTTGGAAAGACAGTTCGGGCTTAGTCCTACCATGCGGTACAAGGATTTGTGAAAAATTAAAAACGTATTTATTTAAAAGAGTGTTGAAAATCGCCTCCCCACAGATCGCCACAAAGACAAACATTTCGAAATTATTGAGATTTTTCACCTCAACTCACCACGCTTGGCAGGCGTATTTTTTTTAATTCTCTTAAATAAATCTCTTCTAGACTAGCTCAACCACGCAATACAAAACTCTCATTTTACCGGAAACAATTCGTCATTCTTGTGAACGTTTTAAACAACTTCTGGCATCGGCATGATAAAGATGACGTTTTAATTGATCCTGGCAATACTCGAACCGCCTCTAGCTACAGTAGCAACAAATAAAGTTCCCACCTTTCTAGTTTGAACTCTGCGTTTGATTTCGAATAAGACAACAGAAGAGTAAAGTTTAGTTAGAAATAAAACGGACGTTTTGTCTAGTCATACACTTAATCCAACGACTTAATGAAGGGAAGCTTCCAAAGCCTACAACTAGAAACCTCATTTCTTTTACGAATCCAAAAAAGAGCATACTAAATTTGTAAGTTTTTAGAGTATGTGTACAACGATGTCAAATTAAAAAAATAATGGGATATCTGCCAACCAACCGAACCGATAGCCACATAAAGACGCTTATAAATTCTTGCTGTAGACAAATTCGATCTCATAGCAACCAATGACAGTGATGATCCCACGGATATGTGTCAAGGAGGACCGAGTCTGCTCTGACTCTGATAGACGAGATGAGAACACAATTTTAGTATAGTATACTACAGATTCAAAACGTGAAAATTACCTACAAGGTAATGTATGGAAGCTTTTGGATGTCCGTTGCAATATCTAGCCGATACTGCTATAAAAGCTAACAATTGGCATGGACTCAGTCTAAATAATTGTTTCCAGAGGTACAGTGGCAGACTAGGAGGCCGTAACAGATTTGTCTATGGTTTCGTCAGCCCTAGAATGTATTACCAAAGAACAAGAGCTATTTTGCAATACAGAAAAACCGGAAGTGTTACGCCGTGTGCGCCACTGTACTATTACGGCCACATTTGCAATATTACTTTTCGTCCTCCAGTGTCAAAGTCAATACAAAAAAACACAAAGAGGACGAAAAGCAATATTGCAAAAGCGGCCGTAATAACGGGGTCAGGTTAGACAAATTTTCGTATCTAGCAGAATTTAATTTGTATTTTTTTTTTTTTTTTAAAGGTAAATTATACAAAGAAAATGTCTTTAAGCGTAAATTAAGCCCAAAATTATGTGTTTGCATTGAAAATATGTTATGAACAAGCTATACATAGTGTGGTGCGAATGATCGATCACAAACCAGGCCAAGGCTCGCATGATACTGATAATGTATTTATCGAAGGAAAAAAAGAAACTTGTTACCTACTCGCCTGGGAAACAAATCAGATTTCAATAATAATAAATAGGTACTACTTTTTTAAACTGTAATTGGCAAAGGAAATTTGTTGTCGTTGTTGCATCAGACAGTTTGACGTTGAGGTCAAGAACTTAAATTTTCATTGTTTCTACAAACACTTAGGTTTGCCTTTGCACGTTATAATATAATGTTCATCTTATCAGCCCCTGTTTTTGTTTTGACTTTTCGCTCGAAAACTATTCTACCTAATATGACCTTCTTGAAGCCCCAGTTCTGAATTAAAACATGAATTTTGCAAAATTGTAATTATTCGAATAATTACCTTGCCCATGAATCACTTTAAAAAACCGCAAATTATCAAAATTAGTTTCATAGTTTTAAAGATTAAAGCATACTTATGTAGCGACAGACAGAGGCGGGAAGCGACTTTGTTTTATAATATGTATTGATAATAACACGAATAATATGAAACAAAATATCAGTTTTGTTCCACGATTAAAAACAAATACCTAATTCAAAACAAAATCAACCTGAGATTACAACAGTTCTCACAGCGCGCGCAGTTCAATTTACAGAAATTATACGTTTTAATTAGGTCTTTAAACATAAACAGAATGCAAACAGTATACATTTTAGTATACATACATTTAGAATTTAATAACATAAGGCAAATCAGTTATTAAGAAACAAACACGGTTGTACATTGAATAACAAACAACAGTCCTGCATACAATTTGTGTTAAGCAAGCCGTTTGAATTTTAAAGGCAAAGGGAATAGGTTATTGCCCTAGATGCGAAGCGGAGGCTACTAACGCAGTGCTCCAAGGTAAAATGAATACCGTTGTAGAATTGTACTGCGGAGATCATAATATTGATTATTATAGAAAATCTACTCGAGGAATGGCGCCTTCACAATTTATTCAATAGAAAAACACTTATTGTAGGAAAAGAAACTGGAATGTAAGATTAGGAAAATGGTTTAAGTATTTTAATTTGGTTTGGAAGTATATTACATTTATTTGTGCGATAGCATACACCACTAAATAATTACCCACTTTAGATAAATGTGTATTAAATAAAGCAAGATCAATATAAAAAATAGTGTTAAAGAAAGAAATAACTGACTTGCGCAAGATACTATTTACAATTAACCGCCTATTCAATAAGACACACCTTTAAAATAAACAAACTTGTATATTTTCAGTGTATACAGTTTCAGGCATAAGCGTCCTTGCATGACGCCGCAACGTAGCGTTTCATACTGTAAAACACACCAAGTTATTTGATCAAGTGAACAAACACAATCGGTTGGAGTTTGAGCGACACATTCGTGTTGATGTGGACAAAAAAGTTCCACGTATATTGTGACAAGTTTTAATATCATTAGGTTGTATCATCAGAACGAAGAACACCAGTTGTCGATAATCAATGATTTCCGGTGTCGTTATCAAACAAAATTCCCTAAGTCGGGCAACGGGGAGATTTTGTGAGTGCCAGCCACACATGTGACATGACTCCGTCGCTCCAGCAACTAACAACGGATAACGTCAGGCATTAAAATTTCTCCTCTTTAAATAAAACCTACCAATGGCAGGTTTAAGTACTTCTCCAAAGACTCAAGTATATATATTTACTGAAAAAAATATATTTGTATGTGGTTCTATGCAAATATGAAGACTTGAAATAAATATATGGATGACATCAGTGTTGACTAGCCCCAGTATTTGCGCTCGCTGTGTCATCGGCATTCTTTCATACATTTTCCAATAGCTTCGTGTAATTTTCATTGTTTGCATGGTATATTTATTATTATGAATACTTAATATAAGTTTAAGACCTTCAAACTAAAATTACTTTTTGTTTTTAATTGATACCCTGTTAACATAAAAAGTTAAAGAGCATGTTAGTTATCTGACATATGTCAATTTAGACTGGATGTCACGTATTTACCATACAACAAACAGAAGAGCAGACCTCCAGTAAAGCTACTTGAAACCTCTATATCTTTATGAATAATACGGTTACTTTCAATACAGATTAGATTAAAACGATTACAAGCCAATCTGGCCACAGATCATCCCAAGATCTTAATTCAATTATAAGTATTAGAGTTGTAATTGTAAATACAAATAAACTTTTTTTTTATCTAAACAACATTAAAACTTTTTTCTATAGACATGTTAAGAATCAGATTATAAGTATGTTTGTGTATAATCAGAAGAATACAATCACTGCTGCTGCTAACCCAATAAGAGTTTTTGATTTCATTTTCAAGTAAGAAGAACAATAGATTGTTTGGAATTATAACTACCACCAGTGGCATTTTTTAGCCAAAGTTTATAAGCAAAGTTACGAAACTGCATGATTTGATTGATTCTAACCGTTAATTCGAAAAACATATACCTCTACCTAAGTAATTTGCCTACTGTACTATTTCTTAGAATACATACATTTTACACACAACGTATTTTTTTATAAACGCTAGTAAATATGATTGAGTCGCCACAAAATAAGATGCCCGTTGGGAAAGAGCCTAAATGTAATTTCTTGACCTGCAAAATGAAACTGAATGAAACAAAAAAATATTATTGTCAGTGTCTAGGCGATTAACAATTTTTTTTTATTCATTCAGTTACATTAACAGGTCAAGAAATTTCATTTTAGGCTATTTCTCGACGTGCATCTTATTTTGTGACGACTGTAGTACTTTTCAGTATATCGCTCGAGTAGAATCCATTGCCATTAAAAAGAGGTGTAATTTTTCTTTTTTCATGATGCAGCTTCGGTATTATTCGCCTTCATTGTGTCATAAGAACTAAGAGCACATAACGCAAAGCACGATTATCATGAAACAATTAATTTAGTACATTGGTGGGCATTACAAGCGGCCAACGAGTTCAGGGCTCTAGCTCTATGAGTGAAAGGAGGGCACTGCACTGCACCTTTATACCTATATTGGATTGGACGCATGCATTTTCTATGAGACTGCTCGTTCTCCCTTCATTATGACTAGTGATAAATTAATTAATAAAAGAATACATAAAAACTAAGTTTAAATATTATTTAAGTTTTATGATTTTAAAATACTTATCCAAAAAAAAAAGATAAAAATATGTAAATGGGAGCAGAAGTATTGATATCTAATGGGTGCCTCTCAGAAGTGCCTGCCTGTTTTAATGAAATGGTCATTATTACATTGGCATACAGCTTATCAGCCTCAGTAATGTGTTTTTTGAATCTTTATATACTTTTTTAATGCTTCTTTCATGAAAATTGGGCAGTGGCATTATAGGCTACACACAGTCAACAGTCATTAGGGAGAGTCATCATATTGGCAACGTATTTAGAGTAGTTTTCAAGGAAACTTGCATACGTCACTGAGAAGTTTCTGGGAAACCACACCAGACTCTTTGCCAATTTTTTTTTTCATATCGTCGGGTAATATTGGCGTTGTCTTGTGTTATACCTATACCTACGGGGCGATTCTGTTCTTGTTTCAAATAGGACCATGACAAAAAAAAATTGTTAGGAGTTTATTTTCAGTAATTTTATTGGATTTATAAAATATTTTTTTAGGTTAAGGATACATTTAAATGTATCGCTTTTTTCAAGGTATATTTTTAATTTAACGATGATGTTGAAAAAACGTATAGAGTAGACGAATAAAAATTACAAGATTTTCGCGGAACTTTACGTAGAATATATTTTAGGGCGCTATGGCTGATGAAAATCTCAAACATTAAGTAATGTTTGAGATTTTCATCAGCCATTTTATGCCTATTTTATGTTTAATATTTTGGGTAGTACTACCCAAAATATTAAACATAAAATAGGGCCGAGTTCCATTATTATAAAATGCTGTATTTGTTGACTTCACCGAAAAAAGGATTGATATTAAGAACAGTGCCTAGTTTGCAGACAATGCTGTAAAAACTAGCTTTCGCGCGGAACTTGCTTGTAAGTTTTGTTTTGCATTACCTACGCTTTGCAATACTTTGCATTCGTAAGAAAAACATATTAAAAACCTAAATCTGACAAAATATTATTACTATTAGTAGACATGAGGTTATTGGCATAAATTATAACGTGCGTTGACGGACAGGAGGCAGTGACCGACCACTGGCAGTCGCTCGCTAGCTTTTATACTTGGACCACTTTTCGTCTTAAAATACAACACGGTATTAAAAACTATGTAAAGAAACTGTTTATTCGTTTAATTTTAAGAAATTCGACGTCTAGTGACATACATAAACTCCAGTTAAATAAACTGCTTGAAAATTTTTATATTAATTAATAGAGAAACTCAAAGGAGATGTTTTTTTTTTTAATTTGTAAGGGAGAAGATCCAAGAAATTTTAAATTAGGAATTTTATTTGTAAATGGATGAAACTGTATAAAGTACCGTAAAATGGGGTAATTAGGGTTTGGCATGCCAATGATCCACAGACCATTATGTTCTCTGTTCGGCAAAAGACAACTTAGCCAAGGATCAAAGACAGCAAGCCAGTGAATAGCAATTTTAAAAATTAAATCAAAAATTACAATACTACTCTTTTTTGTGTTTTTAACAAAAAAAAACGATCGACGACTTTGATTTGAAAGTAGGTGAAGGATTGTTTAAAGCTTTAAAACCCACTCGAGACGCTAATGAAGTGTCAATAGCGATGACAAGATCAGTTCTGTCGTGTCTTATATTAATGAAATTACACTGATCCGAATAAAAAAAATGTCAATGCAAACTGAAATGTAAAATTAATTAATATCTTTGAAAAACTGTGGGATAAGTAAATTTAAAATACAACATATAATGCAATTTTATTTCTTGAACACTAAACTGAACCCCAACAGCGTTTTCAAAGAATAGGCAGTAGCAAGCACTGATGAAAATAATTATTCGAACAAGGTAAAACACGTGATTCAAATCTGTTATTAAAATTGTCGGAGCGATCGCGGTAGGTCGACGCATTTGCCTCGGCCGTAGATCGACGTCGAACGGTGCGACAACCGGCCCTGACCGCCTTGCTTAGCACAGCTCCGGCCTAAGAAGTCTACGTGCAAGGTGGACACAATTGATATCATACCGCGAAACTATTGCTCCATAATGTGTAATAATATAATAATCCAATCAAAAATTTTTGTTTGTGTAAGACTAAGAACTTAATAAAAATGTGTATTCCACGGCATGAAATAAAGATGTTTTTAAAATAAAGGCGTTGATATTAGTCACGTTCAGCATCGACATGGTAACTTAAAGTTTTGGTTTTTTAGCAGAAATGGTCACTTGAAAAAAAATATATCGTAAAACCGCTAAAAAAAAATCTTTTCAGGCAGTAAGATAACAAGATAGTTTTGTTATTTGGTCTTTTAGTGTTTTGATTACTATCAAACAGTATTTATACTTGTAAATAAACACTGCGAAATAAATGTGTAAGTTTCTCTTTACCATAAAAAGTTTCGCGGTGCCCAATGCCCATCTCTACGGCACCTAAGTCCGTCCCAGCATAACTCCTACCATAGTACACAAACACGTCCTCTGCAGGCACAGAGATAAACAACGAATAACTTTACTCTGCGAAGCAAATAGATATAGCATTAAAATGCTTACATAACTTTGTAAGAAGTTTACTTTGTTTTTAATTTAATAAATATAAAAACCTATGTACAGCATTTCATTATTACAAGATAGCTACTATCACCAGTGGCATTAATTGCCTGATTGATTAGAATTAAATGTTACCGCTGCCACAGAAAATAAGATAGTCAAAATAAAAACAATAAAAAACTAACCGTCTTATTCATAAAAAAACCCTAAAATGTCCTTAACTTTCAATTTAGTTAAATCGTTTGCTAACGCTAAAATACTGATTTCAAAATATATTATTCATAAACGCAATTTAGGCCTGCTATAACTACATGAGGCCAATAGTAGTTTTTTGCATTTTCAGGTTGTCGCATCAGAATTCACCAGGTCAATCCACGATCAATCATCCAACAAAAAAAAACAAATGTCAATTTTCGGGGCCTTTGCCCAAGCAGTGGCACAGCAAATTCTAGAGAAAAAAAAAACTTGTTATGATTGATTGACTCAATTGAGGTGAGTGACTGATGATTTTTTGTTTTGTTCAGGCATTACATACGGAGGTATTGTTTATAAAATTATTTAACTTTATTTACCTAAGAACCTAGCTAAACTTCGTTTAGTATTTTGAGGGCATTGAGCAAGTTTGCAAAATGGAAAAGCAAAAGATATTACGCGCTGCGCTGGCCTGGCACAGGACACGGCCCGCTCTAATGAGAATCATCCCTGAGAGGTAAGTAACAACAAAATATATTTTTCGTGCGAACAAAACTTTATTTTACAATACGATTTATATAACTGTTTCAGATCACATCCAAGTCCAGAAAACTGCAAAACTTTCGTCGGAGCGACCTGAAAAAAGGAACAAAATCAATATAATAGGGTAGGTATCTAGGTATATTAAATTAAGAAAATGTTTATAAATTGAAAATAAATATTTTATGATCAATTTGTTTTTTCTTTCTCATCATAAATAAGTTGTGTATTCAGATTTTATTATTCAGATGAATACAAATAATTAAATTGCCTTCTAACTTGAGTAAGTATCTTTAGTCTGGTTTATCAAAGACAAAGATCCCATAGCCATGAGCGTTGCTAAAATAGTGTTATTAGAATAGAATAGAATAGAAAACACTTTATTGCATACAATACAAAAGTACATTAATAAATACAGGGTACAAACAAACTGAAGTGAAGTGTTATTCAGGTATACAAAATGTAAAAAAGTACACACAAACACAATACATACCTACTTCACGATATCCCCAACACCTGCAATGCTGGTGATTTGTCACACACAATCCCTTGTGTCCAATTGCAAGACTTCCTTTACGAAAAAAAGATGATGTCCGTTTATCGTAGAGCGTTCGAACTTTATCGCGCAAAGAAATCCAGGTCGTACAATGTACATTATATTATTTTCGAAGTCGCGGAGGAAGTACGGAGGGTTTGGTTTCCGCTTCTATCTTCTAAAGCTACCAGCGCTTGCATTTTCAAAATTCACTTCACATCATTCACGCACGAGTCACGACACATCCTCGCGACCTCGCGACAAAACAACAAAAACAGCTGATCAGCAGGCGCCATCTTGGCAAAAATCAGTGTTTTAGTGCGTTAAAGTAGGGTCGGACCTACTTTAACTTACGGAGGCACTATAACGACGTTTTAGTGCTGATGAGCGTTTATGAATCCAACTTTTTTGACAACACGCCATTTTAGGCTAAACGTGTGGTTTAAGGCCACGTTATTTTTTTATGAATAAGACGGTAAGTTTAAGAGCAAGCACTATTATGAAAGGGTCAGACAGATAAGAAGAAAATGTTTAAGCACAGAAGACATTTCTATTGCTTGCGAATTGCGAGCTCATCTCAATAAGGTCATTTCAAAGTTCCAACAAATGTTTAAACTGACATGTTCGAGGAATATAGCAGAATTTAGCCAACCAGCAGATTAAATGCTTGAGATAGCCAAACTACTTGGTTGAGTTTTGAAATCGCATGTTCATCTACGGAAGGATACCGAATAGAAAATTTAAATGCACACGGTTGCAAAGTTTAACAATTCACAGTACCTTAATAATTTATTGCTACTGGCTTGACCAAAGAAATACTAGTTAGAATAGAGAAACGGATGGCATTAAATCACATAATATAAATACGATTCAATCACCCATCTCTTCGCATGGGTGTCGTTAAAAGTGACTAAGGGAACACCTGAAGGACGGCAGTAGAGTCCTTCAATGAAAAAACTTAGAGCCACATAGCTATCGCCAACCGACAAGTCAAGCTATTATAACAAATTCTCCCTCTTTCAATGTTTGTCTTTGTTTGTGCCGATCTGTAAAGGTGGACTGTTTTTTTATGTTATCGGCACAAAATAGTTTACCGTATCGGGAGGGAAATGCCTAACGCATTTTCCGAAGCTCTGGGGAGCGTAGGGGGTATACGGGGCTCGCACCCACTAAAACCCCCATGGTGGCCGTCTTGGCGGTTTTTTCGAAGGACCCCGGGAACCATAGATTATCGGCGTCCGGAGTCGTTCCCACGCTCAGCTGCTATCAGCTTCGTGCTCAGGGAGGGGGGGGGCATGTTGTTCCCTCCCTGGTTCGCCTTTGGAGCGGCGATACAGTGCCATAAACTGTGTTGCCGCCCATCTCGGGGCAGTTTAATAAGTGTGTCGGGCTCCCGCCCACACGACCCCAAAGACCACTTTTAGTCGCCTCTTACGACAGGCAGGGCATACCGTAGATCTAATCTTACGCCTGGACCTACAGGGCTTCTGTGGAGATGGCCTATGTTCAACAGTAGAAGACTTTTTAATAGGTTAGATTATAAATTCTCCTTATCAATACTAGCAGATGTTGTTAGTGCAACATGAACAAAAACTTTATTGAGTCTATTTATATCAAACAAATTGATTCATCCTCGTAGTTCAAGAGCATTGAGCAATAGAAAATATACTTACAAAGTATTATGATTTATGGTATGTATTGATCAGAGCACTAATTTTTTACATTTTTTTTTAAATATCATGCTAATTAACTTTTTTAAAGCTTATTGATAAAATAATTGCATAGTTAGTTACTAAAAGCAATTTCTCCCAGGCTCAAAATATGGAAGCTACATATTATGTGAATTATTGACATTCTTGTGGACAAGGTAATAATTTTTCTGGAAAGTCAACATCTGCATTAAATTTTATTTTAATGAACCCGAAAAAAAAATAAAGTAAGTCGTACATAGCAGAAAAACTAAACAGACAGAAACAGTTCAAAATTATGCATTTTCACTTAACTATAAATTATCTTATACCCAGGTTTAATAGACAACCTTCAACTGAGTGACCCTATCTACATAGAAATACCCACCAACATAAGTAACAATGTTAACTCTCCAGATCAAAACACATATTCAAATGAGTTCAATTCAAACAAACACAATAATTACCCTAAAACGACCCACCGACCATTACCTATACAACGTTAGAAGGAGCCTTCCCTAGGGACCAATACTTTACAACAACCCAATGAATGACCTCAAATTTCCATTTTACCCACTTAGTTTTATTTTATCTCTATAGTAGAGAGAACATTGGGCTGGGCTACAATAACAATGTTATGCCATGCCCTCGTATTACTTATTCTAACCTATGCGTGTTTTATAATCAGAAAAAAAAGTAAACTTGGGATCCGATTCATCATTGTACCAACGTAATATCATTACTTAGCATACCTAGGTACCTACTTACTTTTAGGTGCTTTTAGGGAGCTCAACTGGACAGCCGGAATGTTGAACTTGAAATCTAAAAACGTGGTTCGTTGGTGTTTGTTTAGCAAGGTGACCGTCACACCGCGCCGCCGCCACGCCGTGCCGGTTCAAGGTACCTATCTCAAAACAAACCTGAATAAACCAGTAGGTACTCACCAATGCAGCAATTGATTTCTCAACCATCTCCGCTCATGCTGTTAACTAGGGGTAGGTATTTACTATTTCGTGGGAAATTATTTAGGGACGAAAGAAATCACATTTTTTTGGTTACTTTTTTCTTCTTTGGAAAACAAACAAAATTTTGATTTGTTTTTGTCTTTGTCGGTTTTTGTTTGTTGACTTTTCGTCGCATGCGTGACTTTACGTTTCATTATTATATGCATTTATTTTGTTAGTTTGGTTCTAGTCCTTCATTACAGAACAGGACGCAGTACTATTTACTTTAATTTAATGACATACGTACAAATTGTACAAAGGAGATGAGAAATTTTCAAATTTTATCAGAGACCGTAATAAAATAATAATTAATACACAAAACAAAACACTAAAATTTGCATAAATTGAAACGTGATTTAAAATATTGTTGTTCGCAGCATTCTACTTTGTCTATGGTTGTTCATCAATCATCAATCAATACATAGTAGGTATATATGTCGTTGTAAGATTTGATAAGTTATTTGCAAAATCTAGGGATTTTGCGAAAGCATTACTTTTTTTTCAATCATCCTGACATAAAGCAGTTTTTTTTTGCAAAAAACCTAGTATAATTGAAAACTTTGAAACCTGCCTTAACACTAATTGGCTAGATTATTGCTTGCTGGTAAACTCTTACCCTCTTATTCATAAAAAGTTAAAGAGCATTTTAGTTATTTGACGTATGTCAATTTAGACTGTATGTCACGTATTTACCATACAACAAACCAGAGAAGTAGACCTCTAGTAACGCTACTTAAAATGTACTGTATCTTTATGAATAAGACGGTTATTCTGATTGCTTCTCTGTAGCGTCAAAGGATATTTTAGCGAATCGATCTTACTACGACATAAATATATATTTTTTTTTAATCTTCATATATCCTACAGGGAAATGCAATGGCACAACATAAATTTTAATATAAAAAAAAAAAATTCGCTTTCGCGTCTGGCCAAGCGTAGCGGCGGCGGTTTCCTTACTCTGAGGTCTGGCCCCCTATGTAGGTATGCTTAAATCATGCTTAAATTATGCTTAAATCTTTCAAATTATGCAACGGAATTTGATGCGGTCTTTTTTAATAAATAAAGTGATTCAAGAAGAAGGTTTATTGGTATAATACATGCACAAGATAGGAATAAGTTAGGCGGTAAGAAGTTCGCCGGGTCGACTAGTTATAATATAAAATAATATTATTATATCGTATATGTACGATATTTATCTTAGATATTCGTACATAATTATTATTATTTTAATTTAATGGAGTTGACTTCACTACAGTGGAGTATTTTGCCAATGTCAAGTTCACAAATTAGATATTGGTGGGCTTAAAGCCCGGCAACGTTGTACGGTTATATTATATTATAGGATGGCACTCGTGCCACTAATGGCACGCAGCAGTCAGCACAAAATTTTGGGCACGTCACTGATCATAAAATGCGTTTCCAGACACATTGTGACCGTTTGATAAATTCAGCATGCAGTGAGCATGCATTCTGCTAAGTGTAACATAATAAATTATATCTTATTTGTCATCTTATCTGCATAAATAAATAGTTTTGAGTATTTATCATTATATTTTTCCCAACAATCACGAAGTCAAAACTATATGATGGCACGTCTGCGACTTCAATAAAGACTTCTTTTGAAAAATGGCACGCTGATGGTTATAGGTTCGCCATCCCTGTTATAGGTACCTACATAATACTATTTTCCTTCTTCTTAAATCTAACCCTGATATTCATAAAAAGTTAAAGAGCATTTTAGTTATTTGACATATGTCAATTTTGACTGGATGTCACGTATTTATCATACAATAAACCAGAGAAAGACCTCCACTAAAGCTTCTTAAAATGTACTGTATCTTTATGAATAAGACGGTTAATGTATAAGAGGTTTTCAATTTGACAGCATTTAGCGAGACTAACGAACCACGATTCAATTTATTTTACAAAATATAGCTACTTTTCCATATCTATCTAGGCTGAGTATTTAGGCCTGTTTTTCCAAAACGGCAACACTAAAAACTGATTGACATTGGATTGACATGCATGCATGACTGACTATATTATTAATATTTATTAATTTACACGGCCGCCGAGGACGAAGGAAAGGAATTGCTCCTTTCTTGTGAAACAAAACATTTTTTCTATTTTTCTCCGTTTTCTTTTCTTTCCAAATGTAAACTAACTATTTTAACTCAACAATTTTAATTTTAGCTGTACCTACGCTTTTAAACAAGAGGTTCAAGTCGATTGAGGTTAGGTGTCAACAAACTAATCTTCCATCCAGATTCCAACATTTCCAAAAATTTGTTTTCCCGTATTGTTGTATGTACCTAAGTGGTTACTAAAATGAATAGTGATAAGAAGAATGGGCGAGGCAGAGGTCGGGGTCGGGGCCGCGGCCGTGGTCGGGGGCGCGGACGAGGCCGTGGAAAGAAGGTTCCAAAAGTCATGTCGTCTGATGAAGAGGATTGCTCGATGGAAGAAGCTTCACAAGATAATGATGAGAACACCAATGACTCTATCCCTAATTTGAAAGAAGAAGTCCAGGAAGAGCCGGAGCCACCTAAATGTAAGTAAGATTAAGATATGTTGTTTTTGTTTATTTATATAAGGTAATAGAGGTTTTACATGTTAAAAACTTACTTATCTGAGTCCAAAAATATCAGTAAGTTAGTTAAACTTTTTTAATACTTAAATGTCCAGCAGTGGCTAAAATGATGATAATGATAAATAATTTTGTAGTAAACAGATTATAATACATTAAATGTTCATACTTCCAGTGGAAGTACCATCAGACATATCACAACTCGAAGCCCCAAAGTTCACTACGATCCAGCGCGGGCCTCCCGAGCCCATGCTTCGTCTAGACTGGAGTCATCGAGCCACACTTATTGGGGAGAAAGTGCTCAATCCTATGATATATTGCTGTGACATCTGCTCTAAGCCTATACTTATTTATGGACGCATGGTGAGATCTGTACTTTACATTGTATTAAAAGTTACTTATCTATATTTTCTTAACTAAATTTGATCGACTTGTAAGTCTTGTTAGGGACTTTGTTAACCAACACCGCATTCACAAAGGTAAATTATATTACCATTTATTTTACACAAAGAAAACAGAAATGGTTAACCAAGTTGCTAACCAAACAATCACAAGTTGATTGGATTTAGTTATGAAACTTGACCAACTGTTCTATGTTCTTCAATATGAAATCATTAGTGTAAATCTACTTAAAATTTTATTTTATTTAAATGCCTCCATGGTGGAGAGATGACTGATGGATGCCAAATGATGGTGTGATTCATTCAGGCACCTGAGGCACAGGTTTTACCTAGTTAGGGGCTGTGAGGGTAATTTGGTATTCATTATTGTGTCTATATTTAGCTCAGCCTTTTTAAGCTGGTACTGGTAGCATCAAGTTATCATCCTCCGGTTTGTAAAGGAGCTTGGATAGCTTCTATAAATATTGGAAATGTTTCCAAACTGTTTCTATCTAAGTACAGGTGGAAAATATTGTTAAGTTTATTATTTTGTTGTATTCCAGATACCATGCAAGCATGTCTTTTGCCTGTCCTGTGCAAGATCAGAACACACACACTGCCCTAGATGCAGAGATAAGGTAATGTTTAGGCTCACTACAGATCTGGAAATCGGGAAGTGTATATAAAATGTTAAGTCTTAGCGTGATTCCTCAAGAGGCGATATAGGTCGTGCGATAGGGTTTCGACAGCCAATCAGGCAGGCTTCGAGGATGTACGAGCAATTTCTATTGGCTGTCGAGCCCCTATCGCACCATCAATATCGCTTCTTGAAGAAACATGCTTACTGTTAAATTGATTAGGTACCTTACATAGGCTTAATAAGTATAAAATGATAGAAAATAAGTTCGAATAAAAGCGCTGCGGTGTACAACCAGGTCCGGTATCCGAGCCTGGCCATTTATGCTGGGCCCGGTTTGCAATCTCTACTCACGACCCGTAGGCATGAAGAATCAACAAGAAGAAGATGTAACGAGTGTGTGTTGGTGGTTGTCAGGTGGTGCGCGTGGAGCAGACGGGGCTGGGCTCGGTGCACATGTGCACGCACGCCGGCTCGCGCTACGGCCACGGCGGCTGCCGCCGGACCTACCTCTCGCAGGTCTGTATACCTCTACGAACAAAAATTCTCAGGAAGCGTAACTCTCCTACAAAACTGCTTCGATTTTGGTTCCACACACAACACGCACACAAATTCTGCACTCACACATTCTCATAGACAAAGCTTACTCTTGGCTTAGCTTGGCCGCTTCGGTCGCGTCAGTCGACAAAGCGGCGACCAGCTCCCTCGCTCTGGGCTGGTACATATTATCGCTACTAGATAATTTTTTATTACAAAATATTTATTAAATTACTTATTAGAGATGATATTAGTTCTTTTTTTTTTCTGTATGACTTCTACATCACTTAATAATGCACGAAGGCATATTTGTAAAGACAAAACAAAAAATCATAATTTCCACCAAAAGACGTCCTTTCCTGCCCTCCTAGACAAAATTTTCGTAGATGTCCTTTCCACTGTTAGTAGAATAGAAAACAATGTATGGAGATGACAGTTTTCAAGACGCAACGGTCACGGGACTGCGATTCCAACTGTCATCCACATACAATGTTTTCTTGCACAAGATTGGTCGCCACCTTGTGCGAGCGTGACCGCAATTCGAAATACACGCGTGCGACAGAGACAAATAGCACCGGGCCAATGTACGAATTTCTTCATGCTTCGTGACCGGACTATAGTAGAAACATTGAAATGTCAAAATTTGTCTAGGGGGGATGGATCGACATAAGCCTCCCTAATAAATCGCCAAAACACAGAAGAACTAAAGTCACCGACATAGCCCAAAGAATTGCGAAACTGAATTCGCAGTAGACAGGGCACGTAGCTCGTAGAACGGACACATGGTTGCTGGGGCCGAAAAGTTCTGACCGCCAACCGGAAGACGCAGAGCAGGCAGACCCCCCACAAGGTGGTTAGACGACCTGGTGAATGCTGTTGAATACACTGAATCGGTTTGGTGGTGTGGCGATGTGTGGGGGAGGTATATGCCTAGTAGTTGTCCTGTTTCGGCTGATATTATGATGGAATACATTTTTTTGAACAAAAATATAATACAAACAAGAGTAATATGGCGGAAGAACAGCGCCTTGGTTTCGGCCGTGGCATATGCTAAGCAAATACTCCGTTTTAACGAATATATTAGCTCAACTTTGTATCAGGTATTGTGGTAATAGGCAGGTGGACAGTGGTTTTTTATTTTTATTTTAACTTGTTAAACTCTATAAGTCTGCCTACTTTTAATTCGTATAAATGTATATTCATTCTTTCTTCTTTCTAGTCTCAGTTTCTAGTATATAAAAGTGTTGTTTCGCAGAGAGACCTGCAGGCGCACATCAACCACCGGCACGTGGCGGCGCCGGGCGAGCCCCGCCCCGAGCCCGCCGCCGCCGCCGCCGCCGCCGCCGTCAAGCCGCTCACGGTCTGTATATTATAGTCCATGTGCTATAATGTCTAAAGTAAAACCACACATAAGACACTGATAAGAAATAAACGCGTTGCTTCGCGCACAGCTGAAGCTCGTGTACGTGCACGCTTATCATGCTTGTTTGAGTGAGATAAAACGTGCTGCTTGTACTGAGCGGTAACTGAGAGAAAAAAAGTACCAGGCTAACATGAACTAGTAGAAGGATAGCTGTGCGGTAACTGAGAGGGAACGCGCGGCCGAAAAGTGGCCACTTTTAGCAACAAACAGTAGTTCTGAAAACAGTCTACACCTAGATATTTATGAAATACTTAAAAAATACTAGGGACAACGATCTAATTACGCATTCTAAGATGTAGTTATTGAATTATGCACAAGAGAGCCCTTTCTTGATAAAAAACCAAAAGATATGTTTTTTTTTCTAGTTTAGCGCCACTGTTCACGTAAAAGGACTCTAAATAATAATAATCTCAACAAACCTCCAGATGCCGCCGACAGCGAACGACCCGCGCGCGCACGCGGCGCCCCCCGCGCCCGCCCCCGCCCCCGCCGCGCCCCGCGCCCGCACCAACCTCATCACGGTGCCCATACACGAGGGCGAGCCTCCCGCGCCCGCGCACCCGCCGCCGCCGCCGCCGCCGCAAGCTTATTACAACTATTACCAGGTCAGTATTTGTATAAAGCGCGCTCTACACTCTGCGAAAGGTCCGCGAAAGCCGCGAAATGCGAGTTTAGAAGACGTTCACGCGAGCGTTGAAGGTTCCCCCCTCCCCGCGCATGCTCCAACCTCATTACGGCGAGAGGGATACATAGAGGGCAGTATACCCCTAACGCGTCCATACAAAAAGAGAAAATGTTTTTCTACTACTAATTATTTTCTAATCAGCAGTCTTCACTTTTGTCGATCATCTCCATACATTTTCCCGCATTGAAATGTCAAAAGCGATTAAAAGTGACAGTTAGATTCGACAAATAGTCCGTCGTGCTGCGGGGGCTGCATGTAGTTTTAGTATGTTAATGACACCATAAAAACCAGATTCTTTTTTCAAAATTCGCTAAAGATTCAGACTTATAGGCCCCTTAAATACAGAGATTTTTGTGATAAAAAAATAATCAGATAAAGTGGTTTGTTTTACGAAACCAGTGCATATTAAAAAAAAAGGAAAAGTACAAACCTAGATTATTTATTGCTGAAGCGATCATCAAAATATTTGATATTTGCTAATATTTAGGTGGTGAAAAACGTTTTCCCCCGAAACGCATGTTTCATCAAAAAATTAGCTCTCTCTCTGTCGCATGGCATGGATGCGGGTAGGGGGCGACAGCATGAGTTTTTCTTATTATTTTTGCATTGCTTTACTGTCCTTTTAATATCCTCGCATCGTCGTCGTTCGCTTCGGACGTCGTAGACTGACTTAGGAAGTCTTGACTGACTTAGGAAGACTTGGCGCCGCACGCTCCTACACTCGGAGCAGCGTGGGGCTAGATGGAGAATGTTGCCAGAAGCAAGTGGCGAGCTTTACTGGTAGTCCTATGTCCCTGACGAGGGATGAGAGGACATCATCATATCTTATTATCTTCAGGGTGTTTCTGACAAGTCTGTTAAAAATCATAGGGAACATTCGGAAAAAAACCCCGAAGACGCAGAGTAGCAGGCTACTCAAAAGGTAGTCAGACGACCTGGTGAAGGCTGCGGAAATACACTGGATGAGAGTCGCTGTGGCGTTCTGTGGAGGATATGTCCAGCAGTGGACGTCTTTCGGCTGAAATGATGATGATGCCATGTAAAATTGTGTTTATTTTTGGTCTTCCTTCAAGAATATTGGTTTGTAATAGTATTTCAACTAGTATATTGTTGGTATGTGGCAGCAAGTGCCCGCGGCCGCGCCGGCGCCGGGCGTGCCGCCGCCCTACTACCCGCCCGGGTACCCGCCGCCCGCCGCTGGTGAGGACATACATTTTTTTGCCAAAACGAAAACTGTTATCACACTGCCACGCACCACGCTGCATGTTGCGTTTCGACACACCTACGCGCACGCGCGTGGATGCGTTTTCTGTGTGTTGGACTGCGCGTGTTTCTATACAAATGGAGGTACTTACAATCAACGTTAGAATACGCATTCACGCGCCACCCTGCGTGTTGCGTGGCAGTGTGAAGACCGCCTAAGACTACGTTCCTGGTTATCGTCTGTCCAGTGGAAGAGCATTTTATTTGAAGCTATTTACACTTGTCGGTCGGAAGATAAATTGAATGTCAAAATTATCCGACCGACGGTCAGCTCTGACGTCGGTCGGACGTATAACTCGCGCACATTCGACTGCTCCGTGGCTCAGTTGGCAGTGATGTGGACTGAGTAAGCGTGTGCACCCGGGTTCGATTCCCGGGCGGGGCGAATATTGTTATGATGAATGAATATCGATGTTTGTTTCCGGTCTGGGTGTGATGTTCGTCTCTGTGTGTGTTTCGGGCACCTTAGATACAGGTTCTGCCTAGTTAAGGGCTCTGAGTGTAATGTGTTATTATTTATTTATATAAAGAAATTAATTAAAAAAAAACAGAATGGATATGTGTAAGCGAGTCAGCAGATTATTATCCTAAAAGCTACACAACAGAGCCTTGAAAATTCTAAGCAAGATTATCTAGTCTAGGGCGTCAAAGACGCATATTTTTTTATATTAATTATTTATCAAAGTGGCGCTTATATCGCACCCGTTCGCCCCTTAAATAGAGTATTATAATTATTGTTGAAATCAAACTTCGGAGCCCTACATTGAGCATGCAGTTTATAATTTATTGAATATTTTCCAGTGCCCCCCGCAGCGGCCCCTCCGGCGACAGAGCCTCGTTGGGATGGGTTCCAGCAGTGGACCAATGCGCACCAACATTATTACAGGTAACATATTATTGTGAAGCTGGAAGCTTGTTTAGTTTGTTACTATTTCATTGTGAAAAGGCTGGACAGATTGGGCTTCAATTTGGAATTATAGGTACAGTATCTTAGAGTATGGATTAACACATACGTATTATAAGACGAGATTCCTTAAAAAAAACATGGATTTTATAACATACGAGCGGTCCCGGCTTACTTCGTTACGCCATAGAATATAAGATACTACAGAGATACTAAAGACTTGGCTCTATAGACTATGTTCTTTTGACTGCCCAGAATCTAATATAGCCTATGACACTCGGGGTTAATGTAGCTTCCTACCAGTGAAAGAATTTTTCAAATCGTTTCAGTATTTACGGAGCCTATTCGTTACAAACAAACAAACAAATAAACAAATCTTTCCTCTTTATAATATTGGTATAGATGTACAAGATAAAAAAAAGGTTAGGCGGTACGAAGTTCACCGGGTCGACTAGTAAATTATTAACTATGCCCTAAAAAATGAACCAAGATTATCTAGCGTTTTATAGGCATAAAACATTGATATTTGCCATGGTTTAAAAGATATACATTTTCGTAGCGCTTTTATTAAAAACTAATTAAAGTATTGTTTGTTCCAACAGGTAGCCTCAGTTGTTTACGAGGCGGACACGGCCAGGCGACGACGACGGTAATAAAATGTTTTACCAGTGAAGTGTTGCCAACAGTACTGAGTTATTAAATATGTGTATAATTGGTGGACTCCTTTGAACAATTATATTGGGTTGGAAGTATTGATATTTGCAGTCCGGTTTAACTGTATATACCTACATGTATTAATTATATTGTAAGTAAAAAATACTTAGTTGTCTGTCTCAAAATGTGTATAAAATCTTTCCCAAGTTTTTAAACAAAGTAAAGGCGCGTTTTCATTATGTTATGAAAACAGGTGGTTCTATAATTTCTTTATTAGTAGATGTGGACCAGATTTTTTCGTGCCGTTGTAAAGATAAAAGAACATTTCCATTTAATTTTAGTAAAACAAGTTAAGACACTTGAAAATTGTACACCTTGTCGGTCTTGTAGTTAAAAAAATTAACATAATTTTATGTTTAAAATAATATTTTTATTGGTAAAATGTCTAGTACAATATCTTATAACATTAAATAATATAAAAACCTGCAATGAGAAGTTGCAACTAGTGCTCTATCGACGGTCAGCGCTGACGTCGGTCGGACGTCTATATCTGTGCAAACGTAGAGCGTGGCACAAAAGTCTAGAAAACAATGGGGGCGCCACTTTGTATGTGGAATGCTGCCTTAAGCTGCCCACTTTTAGTGTCATAAAAGAATATTTCTAAGACGATAATCCTAAAAGCTACACAACAGAGACTTTAAAATTCTAGTTTCATACTCAAAAACAAAATGGTTTTATTTCAAGACAACCTTGCCAAGATGTAATAAGCGCGTAGCAAATCATCAGCGCTGACGGTCGGTCAAGCACTATTTCTATATAATCTCATTGCTAAAGTATAAAGGTAACATGTGTTTTTTTTTTTCAAATTGAAAAAATAATACTTAATTAGGCGATCTTCACCTGCCACGCATCACGCAGCGTGGCGCGTGAATGCGTATTCTAACGTTGATTGTAAGTACCTCCATTTGTATAGAAACACGCGCAGTCCAACACACATAAATGCATCCACGTGCACGCGCGTAGGTGCGTCGAAACGCAACATGCAGCGTGGTGCGTGGCAATGTGATAACCGCCTTAGGATGCAAGCCCAAAAATTCCTCTAACAGTGATGACGTCAGCACAGTCGACGGCGAGCTTTCCTTTCCTGCAGTTGTAGACGTACAGCTCGCCGCATCTTCCAGAGTCTGCCCCGTCGAACTCAACGCTCACAGAAGTACCCGGTCTTACGGAGAAATTTTGTGTTGCGTATTTAGTGCCGGTCTTGCCGCATATTGAGCGCCATTTGCCGACCTAGAAATAGACAAAAATATTAAAATCAATACATGGTATAAAACAAAGTCGTTTCCCGCGTCTGTCCCTATGTATGCTTATACCTTTAAAACTATCCAACGGATTTTGATGCGGTTTTTTGTAATCGATAGAGTGATCCAAGAGGAAGGTATAAACCTTCCTCTTGGATCATAAGTATTACACATGAGCAACATAGCATTAGTTTAGGCGGTACGAAGTTCGCCGGGTCGACTAGTTATAATATAAAAATGGAAAATTATATCGGAATAAGATAATGAGTGTCAATGATCCACACTTAATGAGACAGTAACTTTGCCTGTGTGTTACGCGATCATGCCTAAACTAACGAGCTGAGAAAAGACAGGCTATTTTTTTATCCCGAAAACCCTACGGGAACGGTAGTTAGGATCTTGCGGTTTGAAAGGAAAACCCCCGGGGTTGCAGGGTACTCGTTAGGAGTTTCCCCGCCTAAAAAAAAAAAAAAAGGAAAAATGCGCTAGCAAATCTGTGAGGTTTAAAAGTCACTATAGGTACAGTGGCAGTCTAGGTCGGCGTAATAGATTTGTATATGGTCTCGTACACCCTAGAGACTGTATTACCAAAGAACAAGAGCTATTTTGTAATACAGAAAAACCGGAAGTGTTACGCCGACCGTGTCCGCCACGGTACCTAGTGAATGTGACTAGGTACTATACCTGAAACGTGACCATCTGGTTGGTAGAGCTCCTCACAGTGATGCTGTCAGCCTGGTAGTTGGACTTGCCGCAGCGGAACTCGGAGCGACCTCTGAACCGCTTGCAACGCGTAGGCTAAAAGGTGGCCAAGCATTTACGATATATTAGAATAAGTACAGGAAAAATAATAAATAACTGTACCGCCGGTGTCCATCGTACGTACCGTCTTGCAATATTAATTTAATTTTACACAATCATTATATAATTATATAAAACTCTTTCGTTACTGACGGACTGACTGACTGACTGACAGACAACGCAGAGCCGAAACTACTGGGCGTAGAAAGCTGAAAATTGGCACGTGGGTTCCTTGGGGAGTGTAGGTGAGCACTAAGAAGGGATTTCCCGAAATTCCCACGGGAACGGAAAAAAACGGGATTTTTGTGTTTATGAGACATCTGCGCGGAAAAAACCGCGGAGCAGCCTCTAGTCAATATATATAAAACTCTTCCGTTACTGACTGACTGACAGACAACGCAGAGCCGAAACTAATGGGCGTAGCGGGCTGAAATTTTGCATGTAGGTTCCTTAGGGAGTGTAGGTGAGCACTAAGAAGGGATTTCCCGAAATTCCCACGGGAACGGGAAAAAACGGGAACTTTGTGTTTATGTGAAATCTGCGCGGGAAAAACCGCGGGGCAGCCTTTAGTACATAGTATAAAATGAAGTCTCTTCTCGCGTCTGTCCCTATGTATGCTTATCTTTAAAACTATGCATCAGATTTTATGCGTTTTTTTTAAATAGAAAAGTGATTCGAGAGGAAGGTTTAGGTTTATAAGTATAATAATGCACAAAATAATAATAGGTTAAGCGGTACGAAGTTCGCCGGGTAGACAAGTTATTAAATAAATAGCCTTATAGTTGGTCAAAGAAAAAAGTAACAATTTAATTCATAAGAAGGTACATACCCCACTCGTGTAGGTAATGATCCCAACACTCACGGTCTGCCCATTAATGGGCTCCGGTACAGCTGCCAGAGCCAAAAATAAAACCACAAAAATTGTGTACATTTTTTTTATTTTTTGCTATTGCTAGACTTTGGATTTGCGTGAACCTAGTTCTTGTAATAACTCCTCGAGTGGATGGTATCGGTATTTAAACTCCGTTTCCGGTAGTGAATTTTGTTTGAACAGTTTGGGTAAAATTTACACTGATTTGAATTTTAATACACCCGCCAGTCAATTGTAATTATTAGCGTATAAAATTGTAATTAAAAGGCTTTTGTAATTTATCCTTGCAAGTATTATGTTATTCTTCTGTGAAGTATTCTTGTAGCTATTCGTATTCGTACAAAAGCATAAAAAACAATATATTCAGGCGACTTTAAAGTTTACTTTTTGCCACTTCAATGCGGCACTTCAATTATATTATTAAGCATATTTTATTATTATACTTAATAATCTGTATTTAATTAAGCTAAGTTCGTCCGCCGGTCAAAAATCCCATTTTTCCATTACCGTGAGATTTTGGGAATAAAAAGTAGCACATGTCCCAGGCTCTAAGGCTATATGTGTACCACATTTGATTCGGTTCAGTAGTTTTGACGTGAAAGCGAGCCAGACTGACAGACAAAGTTACACTTTCGCATTTATAATGTGTACCTTTCTGTACCTGTAGATCTACCTTTCTGTTTTGTTAGTAACTTTATTACAATTAAATTATTATCCACTCATATCTTCGCTAAGTCATCGCCGCTTGTCGCCAGATGGGTGCGATTAGTTAGTACGGAATGACAAACAAATTTAAGATGTATTTGTTTTTATATATTTTTATTTATCAATCAATCACTAATATAGGTAAGTAATATAATTATTTTCATATTTACAATAATCTCATTCACACTCCCTGTTACCGCATCGTGTTACTTCAACAAATGCAAAAAAACAAAACTTTCTCGAAACATTTAAACTGTGTAAAAATAGCTGTCACTAACGATTTCTCCTTACATGAAATGCAGAATGTAACAATACATTCCCTAAAACTGAACAATATATTTTGTAACTAATTTACATAGTATTTAATGTAACATTAGGTGCTGTTGATATTATTTAATAAAATGTGCACTATGTCGATATATTTAAGACCTTGGAACTTGCACTTTCTAAACCAATTTTTTTAAGATCCCTACTTTAAGTGGCGGTCTGGGACGGCGTAACAGATTTGTCTATGGTCTCGTGCGCCCTCGACTGTAATACCAAAGAACAAGGCCTATCATATTCAATACTTACAGAAGAAACGGAAGTGTTACGCGCCGTCCTAGACTGCCACTGTACACAGTGCATAGCATACTGACGCGAAATTAATACTTTTATGTATTTACAGATTCACAGATCCAATGTAGAAATGAGACCCATTTCACTCGGCAGTCCAGTTTCCCGTTTTCTGCAGGATCCCGTTTAGTGTATATGCTAGCATGCGGGATGCTCTTGTGAACGCTAGCACATTCGCAAAAAAACGTAATCTGTCCAATTATACATAGGCCAGCTGGCAGAAGAATTAGCGGGAAGACTAGATCTTAAATTAAATTGTCAGAGATTTATGTCAGCTGATCATAGCATGTACTTAAATGTTTTTGCTCCTACAATACCAAAATACATAATAAGTTGTCATGCATGCAGATTTTACAACTAACAATAAGAGAAAACAATAAAAATTTCGAATCATAAATATAATAATTACAACAACCAAACTAACCTAACCTTGTGACAAAATCACATTCAACCTTTTTCCACACTTTTATGTAACTTAACCCTATCATGACTGTCTCAATCCACCTTCAATATCAATCAACGTCGCCTCACTGACTGGGGGCACCGCGGGGCTCTGAGAGCTCGTCCCAGGAGTCTCCGCTGGTGTGAACTGCGGGATGACGTGTGGAGGTTTCCTCGCATCCATTCCTGCCCTTAGGTTCTTCTGTCTAGTTTGCTCGGAGGTCTTTGATAGTCGCTCGCTTAGTGCTTTCAGTGCTATTTGTCTGTGGAAGGACAATATTAAAATTAGTGTATGTTTTAATGTGAAATGTTTTACTTCGTAGTTATTACCTAATTAAACATTTTATGGCAATAATAATAAAAATAATAATCACTTGGATATCTGTTCTGTGGTATCACATATTGCACATCTAGTGTATACAGTTTACTGCAAAAGCAATACTGACTAATTCAAACAAGTTCCTATAAAGGTTAAGAGGAAAGATAAAGAAAGCAAGTTTGTACGATTTCAATGCGCGCTTCAAACGACGCCGGGCGTGCATCAAATACACACTTCAGATAAATCGCCGCATTATAACAAACCTCCTGCGCTCCATATCCTGCGGCTCCACTCCAGGCATGGATATAGTGACTCCTCCGGGACTGAGCGCCAGGTGCACGCGGCGCTGGCTGGGCGCGCACACGCCGAGCCGCACCAGGCAGGCGTGCGGCGGGCCTAACAGCGCCCGGATCACTGGTTGTAGGACTGTAGGGAAGAAGCTGCGGAGGAATTGGTTTGTTTTCATTAATCTGCTTGAATTGTGCTTTTACGTGCACAAAATAGTTATAGGTTAGGCGGTACGAAGTTAGCCGGGTAGACTAGTTTAATTATAAAATTAATGAAAAGGGATGGTGGCAAAGTGTAATCTGATATTCAATGGTAAAATAAATA
Organism: Euspilapteryx auroguttella; assembly: GCA_951802225.1. Classification (NCBI taxonomy): domain Eukaryota; kingdom Metazoa; phylum Arthropoda; class Insecta; order Lepidoptera; family Gracillariidae; genus Euspilapteryx; species Euspilapteryx auroguttella. Next base: position 11,922,649 of record OX637645.1, read on the forward strand.
ATAAATAAATAAAGTTTATTCAGTTTCTCAATGGTGATATATTTATATTCAAATTTTATTTTTGCTCAAGCTATTTTAGTGCTTCATCATCACCATTTCAATGGAGAGACGTCCACTGCTGGACACAGGCTTCCGCCATCATCCATCAATCGTCACAACTATCAGTCTTATTTTTGTGCTTAGATCAAGAGAACTACAAGGTAATAATTTTAAGCAGCAGGTTAAGGATTGTAAGCTAACTGTGGTAGGGCAAGCCACACAAATTATACAGCATAATGTTTACAAGTACATTTTCTCAATTTTAATAATTATATCCTTACCATATGATTCATAAGGATACAGTAGAGTAGAGGTCTATTTTCTTTGATTTGTTGTATGGTAAATATGTGAAATCCGGTCTAAATTGACATTCATCAAATATGTAACGGAAATGTTCTCTTACTTTTTATGAATAAATTTGGGTTAGTTTTTAAAATATGGGCTTTAAAATGATGATTGAAGCAACTTAATTTTCACTCACATGTGTTAAAATATATAGAAACCATAAAATTAAACATACTTATCAAAACTGAAGTTGTCAGCCATATCTCCTTTGGTACCATTGCTATGCCTCTGCCAGAAACGCAGGTATATCCATGAGAGGATAGTGCCGCTGCCCCACATGCAGGGGTATGTTCCTTCTAGAGCTCCGATGGCCCACATTATTATAGCTGCTATCAGAACTAGCAGGGGGACGGAGCGATTTGTTAGCTTTCCTGAAACATAAATTATAACTGTTGATGGCATAAGACAAATTTTAAGTTATGCTAAACACAATATCTCAAAAAAAGGTACCTACCATAATTAACAGAAAATAACAGTTTTCAGGATACAATAATGTACCCATGTATAGTAATTAGAATCATAATAGACCTAAATTAATGGGAAAAAATGAACAGCAACCAAATTGCACCTTCCAATGTTGGGGTGATGATATGATTAACTGAGGAAAATTGTTGCTAAGAATGTGTTGTGGGGGCAGTTAAATGGAACTAATTTATGCATGCAGAATAGCTTCTTATAAGTAAGATAGAATGGTTCCTTACCTAGAGGTGTATTGACCAGTAAGTGATCAGGCAATATCTGTTTAACGGCAACGCTCACACCGCCAATGTATCCAGCCAGTCCGTGAACATGGATATCAAACAAATAAGAAGACTGACCCGTGCATGCAAATATCACCAAGTAGTAAAATGTTGTGAGAAATGCCACGCCAATGTTTGTGAGACAGAAAAACTTCATCATTTCTATGGGGCCCCATAACGGCTCGATTAGCTTCCCACACAATCCAACGGTAACAATGTCAATGATCACCTCCCACAAGTGGATCTCGAGAAACCAGAACGTGAAAGTGGACCACAGCTGAAAAGACGGTGGCAACAAATACCCAGGAGTGACGCTGAGTACATTAACGACATCATTGGAAAATGATAATATATAGCCAATGATCACTACAACACAGATAAATTTAACTGAAGGCGATGTGTTTCCTAATAAAGCTGCAAATTGTTGTCGTAAATACGGTAAATTACGACTAAAAACTCTAAGCGCAGCCATTTTTATGACTGTCAGTCATTATTTGATTGATTGAAATTATTTCAATTGATATAATGTTTTTTTCTCGTTTTTTTATTGGGCTCTGGGATCAAGCTCTTTAAGCCACAGTACAGGCTACAGGCTCTATTTTTATTCTGAGAATGGTAGGTATAAAGTGGAACGTTGGGATTGATTGATTGTAATTTTGCTCTGCTTTGATCCAAATTTGTTTGATTCACACGAAATAAAAAACTTCAATCAAAACAAAAACGCGACTTTTTCTTCTTTCTTTTCTTCTTTTTTTTTTGATGCAAGTTGTAATGTAAACATGTTAGGTAGGTACCTACCTACTCAGATTAACGAAGACCGTTGTAGCGTAGCGGCGGTTTCCTTTCTCTGAGGTAAACAAAGTCGTTTTAAAGCGTTCGTTTTCACTTTTCCGTTCCGCCTTTTGTCAATGTACATCTCGAGAATAATCGGTAGTGCGTTATTGGTATGTACGTATTCCCTACGAAAAGAGGTTCATAAATATAACAATATAAATCCAATAAATAGCTTAAAATTCCAGCTGCGGCTAACCAGTGTTTGTGCAGTCGGCGGCGCCAGGATGGCAACCGGGGGCAGTAAACAATGCAGCTCTGGCAAGATGACCTTTCTTTCGCAAAAAAACGCAATTGCTTTAGACGAGGATCTTTTCAATGAGTACAAGTTCAGTGTAGACCAGTTGATGGAGCTGGCTGGCCTGAGCGTCGCCACTGCTGTTGCCAAGGTCTATCCGGCTTCACTGTATGTCTATTTCTTTCAATTAAATGCATACTTATTTTATATAAATGCGTTAGTAACTCTGTCTGTCTATGTGTTACGCAATCAAGTCTTAACCACTGAAGTGGTTTGGTTAAAAATTGGTATGTTGGGTAATTGGTTGCTTTAATCCATGAGATGGTCAAGTTTTTTTTATTTATCCCTCATATGTGAAAAGATTATAAGGATTTTGCTGTTTGAATAGGAATTTTACTGGCCAAGCCGTAGGGTGCATGCTAGAATCTTAAAATTAATAAATTATTGTTTTTCCCAAAATGACGGCCAAAAAAATATCATGTTGAGAGTGAAAGTGATCAGTGAAGTAAAATTGATATTATTTTCTTTTCAGACATCAATCAGCACTTTTAATATGTGGCCCAGGCAACAATGGTGGTGATGGGCTTGTGGCAGCTCGTCATATGGCCCTGTTTGGCTATACAGTTGCTGTTTACTACCCAAAACGCACAGCAAAACCTTTATACGAAAATTTGCTACAACAGTGTATACAATTTGGAGTTAATATAGTTGATGAGCTGCCCGCAACAGAAAAGTTGAATGAGAAATATAATGTTATAGTCGATGCACTATTTGGTTTTAGCTTCAAGCCTCCAGTTCGGGAAGCATTAAACCCTGCCATGGATGCTTTGATTGATACTACATTACCTGTTTGCAGGTTCATAAAATATTTTTATTCTGAAACCCTTAACTTTATTTTATACATTTTTATTTGAAATAGAAATTTAGTGAAGCAATCACCCATTAATTCTGACTAATTTTTAATAATTTTTCTATACCATCAAATAAGTCATCAAATGATTACTTTTCTCTATTGATCTAGCTTTCAAATTTTCTAATTGTAATTTTATGCAAAATTATTTACCCTTACAGTGTGGACATCCCAAGTGGCTGGGACGTGGAGAATGGACCAGGCCCCGGGCGCTCTCTGAAGCCATCCCTTCTTATCTCACTATCAGCTCCAAAACTCTGTGCAAAAGATAAGTTCCTCAATGGAACAAAACATTACTTGGGGGGAAGATTCCTGCCTCCGGGCATCATAGCCAAGTACAATCTGACCATTCCTGAATATCCTGGACAAGAGCAAGTGGTCCAGCTTACTTGTTGATAATGTTAAGAAGAATATGCATTGCCAAGCAAATGCGGAATATTTAGCCATTGTTATTTAATGTAAGTATGTACTGTAACATTGATATATTTTTTTTAAATAAAGCAAGGTTTGGTATGTTGTTGTTTTTTTTTTACCTCAAGCATCCTTGTTGCTGGCTGGTGGTTAAAATTAGCTTGCTGGTAACATGAGCATAAGCAGCCTGAATATAACATTATTTTTAGGTGCTTTATACCTAATAAACCTAATTGTGTTGTTATTGTGCTGGGTTCTGGTTCTGGCTGGCTGGCTTGGCTGCTGGGCTGACCAAGAGGGAGGGAGGGAGGTGGGAACAAACCATATAAATCATAGATTTAATTATATAAAGTACTAGTCGACCCGGCGAACTTCGTACCGCCCTACTAACCTTTACTATATTGTGTATGTATATAGGTACTTATAAACCTTCCTCTTGAATCACTCTAACTTTTAAAAAAGCCTCAAAGTCCGTTGCATAGTTTTAAAGATTTAAGCATACATAGGGACAGACGCGGGAAGCGACTATTTTATACTATGTATATTGATAAAGAAAATAACCGAGGTACCTACGCCCTCTAGTGATCGATTTTTGAATCAGACCCTGTTCCATTTTTGTGTAACTGTTTCAATCAATCAATGATGTCAGTCAGTCTGCTATGACAGGATTGATTGACTGTTTTCGCGCTAAACTAACCAAACATTAATTTTCCCGCTTTGCTCCGGCTTGCTCGCATTTTGTCGGCTTTTTTTGACGGCATTTTATTTATTTTAATTTTTAACCAAATCAACGGCTGTGCTGTGATAATATATTAAGCTCCTTACTAACTAGGCCGTACGTAAGTTGTCTTCATTTTAAATTTTACTTTGTAATGTTTCAATAACCTATTTGCTTTGTCTTCAAGCATACCGACACAGCGATTAGGAAATTCAATAGCTTTTAGCTTCGTTAGGCATAGGCATAGTTAAGGCAATCTTTGTAACGAATTTCGTAGCATTTTGTCAAACGCATTGTTTGTTTTCAGAAATCCATACATAAAATGTTTGAAGCACGATTACTGCGAAGCTCCATCCTGAAGAAGGTTTTGGAGGCTATCAAAGACCTTCTTACCCAAGCCACATTTGACTGCGACGACAATGGAATACAGCTTCAGGTAAGATTATAGGTTACCTCCCAGTACTTGGTGTTTCATTGTTATTAAGCATATTATCAAACTCCTCAGTAGATAAACTTCTGCTCATTGCTCATTATTAGCTCCACTATACACTTATTAAAGGTATAATATAAAAGGTCTCTATCAAGTGTGCTATTTAAATACTTGATGATATTCATTCTCCATAATGTATTAGATAATATGGTTTCCATCACCTTAGAATGATGAAGCAAGTGGCGAGCTTAACTTATAGCTCTTTGTCCCTGTTAAAGAAGATGAGGGCATCATCAACATCATCATACCTAATTTAATTGTTGTATTGTAGTCTTGAAATTATTATTTTCTTCCAGGCCATGGACAACTCTCACGTGTCCCTAGTGTCCCTCACACTCAGAGCTGACGGATTCGACAAGTACAGATGCGACAGAAATATTTCCATGGGCATGAACTTGGGCAGGTAAATATATATATATTCTATAATTATAAATATATAATTATTATATATATATATATATATATATATATATATATATATATATATATATATATATATAATAATTAATTAATTAATTAAGTGTAACTTTTTTTTTTCAAATTAATTAATCTTAAAATTTGCCATATTCCAAAACATAGATAGCTTTTTGTCATGGAAACTTAGATCAGTCAGTCTGAGTCTCCTGTGTTTTCCTGGGAGTCCACCTGGACCACTTTAGGTTTTTTTTGTATTATTTTTGTTTACGTGGCATGCTAAATTGCTCATATTATCTCTTACTAGCTGTAGTGCTACCAGCTGTAAAAAGTAGCCTTGTGTTAATCCAGGGTGCCAGCTAACTTCATACCAAATTTCATTGAAATCACTCCGGCTCTTTAGACGTGGAGAAGTAACAAAAATACACACTCACAAACTTTTGCATTTATAATATTAGTGAGATAACTCAATAAAAAAAAAATATGTGCAAATTTTGTAGCAGAATTGTTTGTTGTGTTTTTAATTAGCTGTGCAATTAAATACATTCATGTCCTAACTGAGTAAAAATATGGAATCAATAAAAATGTTTTAAAAACCATTAGACTAAAAAGGAATTAAAGTAAAGTAAAGTAAAAAATGATTTATTCAATACAGGATACAAGATATCGCTTATTGAAAGTCAATTAGACTAATCTAATTAATATTGATACCTTATTTCGTAAAGTATCCTATACTGATAGAGGCGAGGTAGTTCAGGGTGCCCACTAATTGGCTCAGGCAAACAATGTTTGCCTTGCCTTACGACAATGGTCGCCTGGAGACGCCCCCAAACGAGCCCTCCTCTGTCAAATGATTCTACTCCCTTTCGCAATGATTTTACAGCGTAGAGAAGAAAGGGGTAACAAACTCTACTTTACAATTTCTCTCTTTTTTTTTTTTTTTTTTTGTTCTTATATATGTGACATTACAATTCAATTTACAATACAAAGAACATAAATTAATAAGATTTAAAGTAAATACATGAAATAATGAAAATATCGTGCAGAGCTAGACTACTTCCATGCGTCTTTGTCGTTTTCATAATCATCAACATTGTCATAAGCTTTCTTAATCAAACCTTTTTTGATACGAGTTTTAAACTCATTATCATTCAGGATCAAAATCTCTTCTGGGATCTTGTTATAAAATCTTACTTCGTTTCCTATAAAGCATTTGTTTGTCCGTTTTAGTCTGTTCTGTGGAATACTTAGTTTGTTTTTGCTACGCATTCTATGGTCTTTAATTTTATCACATTTTTTATCAAACATATGTAAGTTTTTACGAGTATACATAATAATTTCAAAGACGTACTGGGACGGAAGCGTCAAAATATCAATTTCTTTGAATTTTTGTCTGAGGGACTCGCGAGCTTTAAGCTGATAAATGTTTCTAATTGCGCGTTTTTGTAGTATAAAAATGACGTTAATATCTGCAGCTCTTCCCCATAGAAGCAAGCCATAGGTCATTAAGCTATGAAAGTAACTGAAATACACAAGTCTCGCGGTAGAAACATCAGTTAATTTTCTGATTTTCCAGATTGCGTACGCAGCCGAACTGAGCCTTGCCGCAAGATTTGAGATATGGGGGCCCCACTGAAGTTTCGAATCTAGAGTGATACCAAGGAATACAGTTTGATTTACCAGATTAAGCTTGTTATTGTCCAAATGTATGTCTGTATCATAAGCAGTCACATTTGGCAAGGAAAACTTAATGCAATTAGTTTTCTTTGCGTTCAAAAGTAAATTATTAGAAGTAAACCATTGAGAAATCTCCACTAATGTTTTGTTTATATCTAAGTTGAGTGAGTCACCTCGTTTAACTTTAAATGTTAAAGAGGTGTCGTCCGCAAAGAGGACAACATCAGTAAGTTTATCTAACATGTAAGGGAGATCATTTATGTAGACTAGGAACAGGAAAGGCCCCAATATCGATCCCTGAGGTACACCAATCTTGATAGGACAACCTGCAGACACCGCACCACCCACGTCCACTCGTTGGTCGCGATCAGTAAGATAAGAGGCAAGTAGATCAAGTGATTTATCAATTAAGCCATAGTGCTGTAATTTAAGTAGCAAAGTCTCATGATCAACGCAGTCAAAAGCCTTCGAGAGGTCACAGAAAACCCCAATAGCATCGTGACAATCCTCCCACGCTCCATAGACATCGCTGATGAGTTTGTGACCTGCGTCTAAGGTAGACCGCCCTTTCCTAAAACCAAATTGATTTTTGTGTAGGAAGTTATTGACTGAGAAGTGAGACGCTAATTGTGCAAGAATAAGTTTTTCAAATATTTTACTTAAGGCTGGAAGAACCGCGATTGGTCTATAATCAGTGGGGTTTTCGGTATTTCCAGATTTAAAAATTGGAATGATTTTGCTGTACTTCAATAAATTTGGAAAAATGCCTTTTTCGATACAAGAGTTAAAAATTAATGCTAGATGAGGCGCTATTAGTGTTATAACAGGTTGAAGTACTTTAATTGATATCCCCCATAAGTCTTCTGTCTTTTTTAAATTGAGTTCCTTAAATATCTTTATAATGCATTGCGGTTAGGGTTCATGATTTCTCGAGCTTTTCAGTTTCTCGGGTCTCGAGAATTCTCGAGGCCAATTTCTCGGGTCTTCTCGGGTTGTCGAGAAATTTACATTTACCTATGTTTTTGCATCGAATTTTTGCATTTACTGCATCGAAAAGCGATTCAAATAATGAAAAAAGTGGACAAAAAATTAACCATGTAAATCATAATAAAATAAACTTATTTTAAACCAATAAATTGAGTGGTTTTTCTGCCAAATATAAGTTTAAAAAAATAATACTACTTGAAAAAAAAAAACTTCTCTCAATATTCATATTAAACCTTTAACTAATAAAAATAGTCAATGTTAAACTAAAAGTATAGTTAGTTATTTAAGTGTTTAAATTTAAAGAAGAATTTTTCTATAAATTAAAAAAAAAAGAAGGGCATGAGTCGCTTAACTAAATAAACAATGAAAATCGATGACAATGCCAGCATTCGAAAACTATTGCTGCTTTTCGGGGGGCATGTACTGGTTGTCGTCTTTAAAAAGCCGCAATGATTTTTGAATGCTGTCACTCACACAGAATTTTCATTGTTAATTCAGGGGCGAACTAGTTCGATACTAGCGCCACTTCGATTAAATATAAATATATTAAAAACCATGGCCGAAATCAAAAATATGCGCCTTTGACGCCCTAGATAGACGCTTTAGAATTTTTAAGTCTCTGTTATGTAGCTTTTAGGAAAATGATCTTAGAAATATTTTTTATTAAACTAAAGTGGCCACTTTAGACAACAAACGGTTTATTCCTTAGAACCTGAAACTAATCTACTGGACCTTAAAAATTCTAATCAAATCAAATCAAATATATTTATTTGTGAAGCACATGTAATATAAGATATTAACAATTTATATTAAGTCAATGTGTTCTGCCGCTAGGCATACAAATATTTTAACAAAATCTAGTGATAATATTTACAACATGCAGAAAGTACGTAACTTATAATTTTTATTTATCAAATTAAATTAAGCAAGATCTAATCTAATCTAGCATTCTAAGCAAGATTATCTAGGGCGTCAAAGACGCATATTTTTATTTCGGCCATGGTTAGGAAGATATTAATTATTTATCGGAAGTGGCGCTAGTTTCGCACCGTGTAAGCCCTTAAATTAGCGACCTAATACCCAGATGTAGGTAGTGAAATTCATAAGATTATAAATTTAATTTGACTAATTAAAACACAAAATATTAACAAACAGTACACTGTCAAGCTTCCTAATTGAGCTCTATCGAATTGTAGTTGTCTTGTTATCAATAAATATCAACTATGTTAACTATTGCCGCTTTCGTAAAGTAAATTTTAAAGAAACCAACAATGGTTAAGATCGCTTGTTTTACGATTACGATTTTGATTACGAGACTCCACCGCGTACCATCATTATGCTCATAAAAGTAAAAAGTACATTTTCATCTTTAACGTAATTCACGAACTTATTTGCACTACATAGACTCAAATATGATTTCTCGAGTTCTCGACTTTTCTCGAGCATAATTTCCCGGGAACAAAACCCACAGATTTCCCGGGAATTCTCGACCCGAGAATTCCCGGGAATGAACCCTAATTGCGGTCCAACATGGCGAAACGTGAGTGGAGGCGGGGCGATGTCAACATGTTCCTTAAGTATAGATTCCGCGGCGCTGGCAGATGCGTTAAGGTCTTTAGTGGTTTGAAATGGGATGTTAGCAAAGAATGATTCGAATTCATTCGCAATTATAATGTAATATGTATTATTCCAGCATGTCAAAGATCCTGAAGTGTGCGGGCGACAAGGACACGGTGACGATGAAGGCGCAGGACAACGCCGACACCGTCACCTTCGTGTTCGAGAGCCCCAACCAGGAGAAGGTGTCGGACTACGAGATGAAACTCATGAACCTCGACCTGGAGCACCTCGGTGAGGAACCATTTACTTAATAGCAGTAGGACTTAACACTTTAATCCTACTAAAATGAAAATTTCAGGCTTAAGTGTTCTCAATGGCTATGAGAATGCATTCATTTTGAAATGGCTATTTTAGAAATTGATTCCCATAACAAGCTTTTTTTTACTTTCATAGCCATCAAGAAGGCTTTAGGAGGCCCACAGTGGTGATGTTTTGATGTTTTTCCTTCCTTACATTTCTAATTAATTCAAATTTTAAATGTTGTATTTTTTCAAAAAGAATTATAAAGCTAAACTTGAGTGTAATAGACATTATAAATTCACAATAATGTTATTCTGAAGTTGTTTTATTACAGTAGATAATTTATTTTTTCGCAAAAAGAGACCCGCCTTCAACAAACTGACACATATAAATAATCTGAGAACTGACTTTTTCGAAATCGGTTAAAATAGGTACTTACTAAAATCTTCTCTTGTATGTAAAAACTACATTTCTGTAAACCGCATCAAAATCGGTTCAGCCAAACGCGAGATAATCGCGGACAAACATACATACCTACAAACATACATACAGGTCAAACTGATAACCTCCTTTTTTGAAGTCGGTTAAAAAAAAGATATGATATCAATTTTGAAGGGAAAGTTAAGTAGGTTACACAACGTTTCACTGATCGACGGCCACTAAGCAAAACAAGTCAACTGAATATGGTGTACTAGCTTTTGCCCGCAGCTTCGCAAGCGCTTTTTTATAATAAATGTAAATTACTTGTTCATTTGTTTTGTTATACTCTCTAATCTGTCTGGTTATATTCAGAAATATCAGGAAATTATTTCTCATTTCTAATCCAAACCCCTAAAGAAATCAATATCAAGCAGTTATCTTTTACAATACAAAAATCTTTAGCTGTTTGGGCTGCAAGCTTTAATATTCGTTTTTCTGGATACACAAACAAACCTTAGCCTATTTGCATACTCTGACGCTTCAAAAAAAAAACTCAGTTCATCTACCCGCTCTATCATCATCGTCGCTCGCTACCGATAGACGTTCACTGCTGTATATTGGTCTTGGGCTACTCTTATCCAGTATACTTCAACAACCATTTCTCTTTTCATATATACAAACTGTTAACCCCTGTATCAGCGAACGCATAAACTAAGAGGACGCCCCTTTAGCCCTTTCCGTGTCGCAGCTACATCAAAACTGGATTTTGTTTGTACAGTGTAGTCTTATATATGTTAATGATTCATGTCACTAGTTATACCTACCTACTTAAGTTTATAAAATGTACCTATATGTTTTGATGTATTTGGAACATGGAATAAATCTTTCAATCAATCAATCAATCAATCAATCAATCAATCTTTATAATTAAACTTTTTGTCTACCATGATGGATTTTAAAATTTCAATCTTTTTCGTAATTAGAACTATCAATATCCTTAAAAAACTCCACACATATCGATTTACATTTTGCATTTAAAAAATAAAATAATGATGTCTTTTTGGTACCTAATAACGATTTCAAAAACCTAGAAACATCAGCACCCATTTCGATTTGTAAGAAAAATAATAAGCGGTTTCGGTTTTTCATAAAAACTTTGTATCAAGGACTCCAGTAACTATAAAAACAGTTATAATACCATATTTGATGTTTTAATATTAACAGGAACTTATTTTGAAAATTTCAAGTTTCTATGTCAATAGTTTAGATTTAACGATAAACTTGTTTTACCCTGTATAAGAACTTAAGAACTCAGGGGCAAAAAAACTACTTATGATGATTTTAATGCAAAGAGAATGTACAGTGTAAATTTCAACACTGAATCCAGACGTTTAAGAGTTTCATACACACTGTTACACCCTGTACTTATACGGCGTCCCGTTTGTTTTTCGTAATTAGCGCCCCCAACAATCTAGAAACATCTCCCATTTCGAATCAAAGAGAATCTACAGTGTAAATTTCAACTTTCTAAATCCAGACGTTACACCCTGTACACGGCGTCCCGATTTTTCGGTAATTAGCGACCCCAACAATCTAGAAACATCGACCATTTCAATTTCTAATAAAAATAATGAGCGGTTTCCGTTTTCCATACAAACTTTAACACCCTGTATCAAGGCTTTCAGGACAGGCAGTTTTGATATAATATTTGATGTTTGAGTATTATAAGAAGCTTATTTTGAAAATTTCAAGTCTCCAGTGTCATTAGTTTAGATTTTAGTATAAATTTGTTTCACCATGTATATAAATTCAGGGGCAAAATATAAAAAAATAAACCATTTATGATGTTGGTGATGCAAAAAGAATCTTCACCCATTTCGATTTGTAAGAAAAATAATGAGCGGTTTCGGTCTTCATAGAAACTTTAACATCCTGTATCAAGGACTCCAGTAACTATAAAAGCAGTTATGATACAATATTTGATATTTTAATATTAACAGGAACTTATTTTGAAAATTTCAAGTTTCTAGTGTCAATAGTTTAAATTTTAGCGATAAACTTGTTTTACCCTTATAAGAACTTAAGAACTCAGGGGCAAAAAAAAACTAATTAATGATGTTTTTAATGCAAAGATAATGTACAGTGTAAATTTCAACATTCTGAATCCAGACTTTTAGGAGTTTCATACACAATGTTACACCCTGTATACGGCGTCATTTTTGTTTTTCGTAATCTTAACAATCTAGAAACATCACCCATTTCGAATCAAAGAGAATCTACAGTGTAAATTTCAACTTTCTAAATCCATACGTTACACCCTGTATACGAAGTCCCGTTTGATTTTTGTATTTAGCGCCCCTAATAATGTAGAAACATCGACCATTTCGAATCAAAGAGAATCTACAGTGTAAATTTCAACTTTCTAAATCCAGACGTTACATCCTGTATACGCCGTCCCGTTTTTTTCGTAATTAGCACCCCCAACAACTTAGAAACATCGACCACTTCAATTTCTAAGAAAAATAATGAGTGGTTTCGGTTTTTCATACAAACTTTTACACCCTGTATCAAGGCCTTTAGGACTAATAAACGCAGTTTTGATATCATATTTAATGTTGTAATATTATAAGGAGCTGATTTTGAAAATTTCAAGTCCCTAGTGTCATTAGTTTAGATTTTAGCAAAAAACATATTTCACCCTGTATAAGACCTCAGGGGCAAAATTAAAAAAAAACTAAATCATTTGTGAAGTTGGTGATATAAAAGGAATCCACAGCTTAAATTTCAACATTGTAAATCCAGTAGTTTAGGAGTTTCATACAAACTGTTACACCCTGTATACGGCGTCCCGGTTAAGTTATCCCAAAATCCCGTCTTAGTGGGTGCTTACGTCACGTAAAGAAGCTACTGTCCAAATTTCATCTTTCTATCTTCAGCGGTTTCGGCTGGGCGATGATGAGTGAGTGAGTGAGTGAGTGAGTAGATCAGTGGTATTTGGATTTTATATGGGTATATAGATTTATGAGAGTATTGGCAACACATCAGGCATCCCGGAGACGGAGTACAGCTGCACGATCCGCCTGCCGAGCGCGGAGTTCGCGCGCATCTGCCGCGACCTGTCGCAGTTCGGCGAGTCCATGCTCATCTCCTGCACCAAGGAGGGTATGTTCTTGTTCTTCGCAACTTACTTATATAACCTGCGCAGATAAAGAACAGATTTAAATATGGCGTCGATCCGCATGCTATCTCGCTCACACAGTCAAGTTCACGCTGCAAAAAAATAAGCCATTATATTGCCAGCGCTTTTTAGCGATAGCAATATTATTTTGTTATTTATTGCTTGTATTATGTGGCAATAAAGCATTTTTTAACATAATTTTATCTTTCTTGTTAATGTTTTCAAATCATAACTAATAGAGAAAAATAAAAGAACAATGTTTTATTTACCCTTGCTTCTAATTTATTTTATTACGATATTATTTGTAAATACTATTATATCATTTATTAATAATAATAAAAAAAGAATTATTTATTACAAGGAGTCAGTAGAAGAAATATTAATTGAACCCATTTTAAAATCTGTTCTGTATCTGCGCGGCTTATACTAGATCTGATAGTGTTTTCTTTTTTATTTCCCCGGGATATATTTTTCCCAAAGTTGTCCAGATTGGTCGGGAGATTCGATGGCTAAGTTACTATATAAAGCTGTAACCTACTAAACTTTTTTGAAATATAGAGAAATGTAGTTGCAAATTTTGAAAGTGATAAAATTTTTGCTAAATTTTTAGAGTTCCGTCCGTAATAAAAAAAGGAGCCCAATTAGTTTTACTTTGTCTCTTATCATCTGTGTATTTTTGCACACAATTTTTGATGATAGCAACGACACAGCGAAAAATATAATACGCAAATAAATTAATTCACTACTAGTTTAAAATATTCCGACATTACCCCGGAAAATACATTTATAAAAAAAACATAAAATTACCACAAAACACAGCTAAAACTATCATCCGGGAAATGTTTGTTACCTTCTATTTTAAATACCTTGTCCAGACACAACTATAAATAGCCTTTTGAATATAAATAAATAGCCTTTTAAATATAAATAAAGAGAAGTGTATACCTTACCTCAAAAAACACTTTATTGATCTGTATAGAGACTAATAATAATAACTTACTTACCTTTACGCGCATCTAGTGATAAGAGACTTGCTGTACGTAATTTGAAAAAAAAATTGAATAAAGAACTAAAAAAAACTAATTTTATTGTCATATACTCCCAGGTGTAAAGTTCTCAGCGACAGGCGACATCGGCTCGGCCAACATCAAGCTGGCGCAGACGGCCTCCGTGGACAAGGAGGAGGAGGCCGTGGTGATCGAGATGGAGGAGCCCGTCACGCTCACCTTCGCCTGCCAGTACCTCAACTACTTCACTAAAGCCACCTCGCTCAGTCCCCAGGTGACGTATTAGTATTGTAAAGTGGACAAGGAGGAGGAGGCCGTGGTGATCGAGATGGAGGAGCCCGTCACGCTCACCTTCGCCTGCCAGTACCTCAACTACTTCACTAAAGCCACCTCGCTCAGTCCCCAGGTGACGTATTAGTATTGTAAAGTGGACAAGGAGGAGGAGGCCGTGGTGATCGAGATGGAGGAGCCCGTCACGCTCACCTTCGCCTGCCAGTACCTCAACTACTTCACTAAAGCCACCTCGCTCAGTCCCCAGGTGACGTATTAGTATTGTAAAGTGGACAAGGAGGAGGAGGCCGTGGTGATCGAGATGGAGGAGCCCGTCACGCTCACCTTCGCCTGCCAGTACCTCAACTACTTCACTAAAGCCACCTCGCTCAGTCCCCAGGTGACGTATTAGTATTGTAAAGTGGACAAGGAGGAGGAGGCCGTGGTGATCGAGATGGAGGAGCCCGTCACGCTCACCTTCGCCTGCCAGTACCTCAACTACTTCACTAAAGCCACCTCGCTCAGTCCCCAGGTGACGTATTAGTATTGTAAAGTGGACAAGGAGGAGGAGGCCGTGGTGATCGAGATGGAGGAGCCCGTCACGCTCACCTTCGCCTGCCAGTACCTCAACTACTTCACTAAAGCCACCTCGCTCAGTCCCCAGGTGACGTATTAGTATTGTAAAGTGGACAAGGAGGAGGAGGCCGTGGTGATCGAGATGGAGGAGCCCGTCACGCTCACCTTCGCCTGCCAGTACCTCAACTACTTCACTAAAGCCACCTCGCTCAGTCCCCAGGTGACGTATTAGTATTGTAAAGTGGACAAGGAGGAGGAGGCCGTGGTGATCGAGATGGAGGAGCCCGTCACGCTCACCTTCGCCTGCCAGTACCTCAACTACTTCACTAAAGCCACCTCGCTCAGTCCCCAGGTGACGTATTAGTATTGTAAAGTGGACAAGGAGGAGGAGGCCGTGGTGATCGAGATGGAGGAGCCCGTCACGCTCACCTTCGCCTGCCAGTACCTCAACTACTTCACTAAAGCCACCTCGCTCAGTCCCCAGGTGACGTATTAGTATTGGTTAGAGACCGACCGAAACTTGATTTTCAGCCGAAACTGAAAACGAACCTTCCCTCAGATTCGCCCGAAACCGAAACTCGTTGATTTGTGGGCGCGCAGGGCAGCTCGTTCCAGCGAGCTCCGTGTTCGTGTAGCCGAATTCTTCCGAGATTAGCCGAGCGAAGCACGAACATCGAGTTTCGGCTAAAAACGGCTGAAACCGAAAGTGTGACCGAAACCAGATTGTTAGCCGAAATCGAAACCGAACCTTCGGTCGGTCTCTAATATTGGTTCATAAGTAGATGTATAGTACAGTCACGGACTAGGAGGCCGTAACAGATTTGTCTATGGTTTCGTCAGCCCTAGAATGTATTACCAAAAAATAAGAGCTATTTTGCAATACAGAAAAACCGAAAGTGTTACGCCGATCGTGTCCGCCACTGTACCGCCACCCTGTTTCCACCCGTGGGTGTCGTAAAAAGCGAATAACTGGAACAGCCTGAGGAATGGGTAGCAGCGTCTTTCTTTGAAAACTAAAAGAGATATACTGCAATCGCCAACCAACCTACCTGCTAAGCGTGACGATTTCAGCAAACTCCTTCCACAATCTTTGTCCTGGAGTTAATCTGTGGTTTGTGTCCAGGGGTGGATATCTTACGGTTGTAATGAAGATGATGACGAGTGTGCGCCCCGTGGCTTAGCCAGCGCAATTTTCAGCTAAATCCAAAATTTACGTTTCCGTAGGATTTCCGTTTTAAAATTATCCTTTGTCCATCTCCTGGTTCTAATATTGGTTCTAAAGTATCGTCAATTTTTTAGCTTTTTATACCCTAACTAGAGGCTGCCCCGCGGTTTCACTCGCGCAGATTTCTCATAAACACAAAAATCCTGTTTTTTCCCGTTCCCATGGGAATTTCGGGAATTCGTTCCTTAGTGGTCACCTACACTCCCTAAGGAACCTACATGCTGAATTTCAGCCCGCTACGCCCAGTAGTTTCGGCTCTGCGTTGTCTGTCAGTCAGTCAGTAACGGAAGAGTTTTATATATATTGATATTTCAGGCGTGATTGCGTGCAGAAGACAGAGTTACTATATATTATCTAGGTTGTGTGCCGATATTCCACCCAGTAAAACGATCTTCTTTTCCACCCCTCCAGGTGCAACTGTCGATGTCGGCGGACGTGCCGCTCGTGGTGGAGTACCGCATCCCCGACATCGGCCACATCCGCTACTACCTCGCGCCCAAGATCGAGGAGGACGACAACTAGCCTCGCCTCATCTCTCTCTCTCTCTCTATGTCTCTCCCTCCCTCTCCCTCGCACTCACGTCAGTCAGACTTGTCCTGTGTATGGATTATCTAACTATCGATTTTAGTCTTAAATATGGAAGTTTAAACGTCCAACAAAAATTACTTCATTTCCGAGTCTCCTTTATAGGTTGTAATAACGCATTCGGTTTTATCGACCGATAATTAACCAAAATGGAAGAATCTTTTTGCTTATATTGTGGTCATTCATAATCATGAGATTTAAAAAAAAAGTAACAGACCAAAACCATTAGAGTGCGCTATACTATAGACTCAAAATATTAGTTAAATAAATGCTAGTTGTCATTTATTTTCGTAACCATTTTCGTTGGGTTATCTCTGTATAAAAGTTTAACAAATAGTTTGTGCCTTACTTGTCATTATCAACTTCCCAATAATCATTCATTAATATTAAATTAGGGACCTTAAATACTAGTTACTGCACAGTGACACTGTGTAGAAAATTAAGATTAAAATTGTGATACTGGTGTATTTTGTTTCTTTTGTAATAATGATGTAAAACTACTAAATTGTGTCTGTATTTTTTACTATTTTGTTTTATTTATATTTAAATTTAAAGTTAAGCCGTTCAAAAAATGGGAACCCCTGCTCTAAACACAACAATCACTAAAACTAATTCTGTGAATTAGGCACTTTATTACTTACAGACTATATCGATCATAATTCAATTCTCCACTTTCTCTAAATTAAGAAACATTATAGGGTACAAGTGTCCGAGCTGGGCTATCTTCTTCTGTATCATGATCCTGAGCGTGTCTGTGTACTGGACCGGCGGCTTGCTCGTGGCTGGGTCGCGCCAGTGAAGACCTAAATCATACAATTTATTTAACAATTGATTTAACAATATAATAGGCAAGCTTGTTTTGGCAGTGACAGTAATATTATTAAATACAAATAATTAAAAAGTAAAAACTTTTTAAAAATACGTTTTTATTTTATAAGTGACGAGTTTTTTTTAGTTAAATCACGTTCTAATTCAAAAGTTTAAGGTAATAAATCACTAACAAATCAATACATAGTATAAAATGAAGTCGCTTCACGTCTGTCCCTATTTATGCTTAAGTCTTAAAAAATACGCAACGGATTATGATGCGGTTTTTTTTAATAGATAGAGTGATTCAAAAGGAAGGTTTATAAGTATAATACATGCACAAAATAGTAATAGGTTAAGCGGTACGAAGTTCGCCGGGTCGACTAGTTTCTCAATAAAAGTCAAACAAAATCTCAAAAAAAAGTACTAAACTTTCCCAGAACAACACCACTGAAACAATGGTGTTTTTCTGGGAAAGAAGCCAAATAACGAAAGTTATAAGAACGACGTTTTTAATGAGGAATAAATTTGGTCAAAATAATAAAATAAAGTATAAAGTTAAGTACCTACCTGTAGAATCACAGGTGAACAGTGCCGGCGACGGAACGTGGTCCCTCGTGTAGTTCCATAAACAGTCTCGAAGTACTTGCACTAACTGCGTAACAATAAAACAAATAAGCTAGTTATTATAAAAGTAAATAGATTACATTGATAAATTTATGTATACAGTAAACTTAAATAAATTAAAGTAAAATGTAAAGAATTTGAGTTCTTTTTGTGCTTTCCGTGCATAGAAACAAAACTCAATGGGATAATAACATACTACAATATTAAAAGGTAATTTTTCCAATAAAGATTAGGATCGGTTATATTTCAACGGATTTAAATAATTTATGACGGAAACAAAATGGCAGCTTTTAGCAATGATTTATCTACTTATCGTATCCGACCCCTGTTTCTATCTTTGATGGGCCCTCTGATTCCTAATTCGGTTATTCTGGCCTTTCGCGCTGATATTTCGCGCAGTAGAGTGCATGCATAGGAGCTATTGCGGGTATGTATGGTGTATATGTATTGTAGTTACCTCGTTGGTAGAGAGCGCGGGCGTGAGCTCCAGCATGTGCGCGAGCGGGCGCGGCAGCAGCTGCCCGAGCGCCATGCTCCACAGCAGCTCCCGCAGGAGGAGCTGGTCGCCGCCGCCGAGCCCGCCCGACTCGCGGTCTGAACACCAAATAAACCATCATTTAAGTCAGAAATACAAATAAAGTATCAGCGTATAAGTGTAACCGTGCATTGCGCTGTTAAATGTGCTTGTGTAAAAGTGCATGGCGCTCTACAGTGTGCTTGTGTTACAGTTTGTGCTTTAAGGTGTCCTTATGTTACAGTGCATTGCGCTCTAGTGCGCTTGTGTTACAGTTTATTGTGCTTTAAGTGTCTTTGTGTTACAGTGCATTGCGCTCTATTGTGCTTGTGTTACAGTGCATTGCGCTCTAAAGTGTGATTGTGTTACAGTGCATTGCGCTCTAGTGTGCTTGTGTTACAGTTTGCGCTTTAAGGTGTCCTTATGTTACAGTGCATTGCGCTCTAGTGCGCTTGTGTTACAGTTTATTGTGCTTTAAGTGTCTTTGTGTTACAGTGCATTGCGCTCTAGTGTGATTGTGTTACAGTGCATTGCGCTCTAGTGTGCTTGTGTTACAGTTTGCGCTTTAAGGTGTCCTTATGTTACAGTGCATTGCGCTCTAGTGCGCTTGTGTTACAGTTTATTGTGCTTTAAGTGTCTTTGTGTTACAGTGCATTGCGCTCTAGTGTGCTTGTGTTACAGTGCAATGCGCTCTAAAGTGTACTTGTGTTACACTGCATTGCGCTTTAAAATGTGTTAATGTTACAGTGCACTACTCTTTAAAGTGCGCTAGTGTAACTGTACAATGTGCTCTAAAGAGTGCTTTTATTTTGTCAGTGTGACCTTTTATTGTGGCGATCGATATGTGGCATTGGGTGTTATCGTGCATCGCCCTCTGTATAAATTGCTAGTTATACTGTCCCCGCTGTGTGCTTGTGTTACAGTTACAATGTATTCGCTCTACATTGTGTCAATTTAACCGTGTATATTCTCAATTTTGTGTTAGTGTGTGGCGAGTATACCGTGGGCACGATGCAGCGCGGCGGCGGCGGCAGCGCGCAGCAAGGCGGAGGCGAGGCAGAGCGCGGGGCGCGCGGCGGCGCAGCGGCGGAGCGCGGCGCGGGCGGCGGCGCAGCCTGCCAGCGCGCCCGCCGTGTACAGCTCGCGCTCGATGCTCACTTGCTGTTTATTGCGTGATAATTATAGTCAGTGAGGCTCAGAGGCTAGTAATCAAATCAACATCACGTCAATCGTATAAGGGCTATGTTTCACGGGGACACCATGACGGCGCAACCAATCGCCGCTAACAACAAAATTACACAGTTTATGCAACTGCATACTTCCATGGCAATGTAGAGAATAACTCACTAGCCCCCAGTTACGGAATAAAGGGGCTGGTGTCCATTTTGTTGCGCAAACCCTGTATAAATGTTGCTGGTAATGGCGACTGGTTGCGTCGCCACTTCATGATGTCCCACCCAGTGAGATAATGCCCTGAGCCTAGGACACGAAATATTGTAGGGTCGGTCGTCGTCGTAAGACAGATTTTTGGAAAATTGTGTTAATTAATTGTACCCGGTGTTAACTAAAACTAGCAAAACCGTAAAAAAAGAAAACTTCCTAAAATAATAGTAATACCTATTGAAAGTTCTAGGGGGTTTTGCGAAACAATATTAACCTTAATCATCTCTAAATGTTAATGCTATAAGTTTTCGGGATAAATATCTAAGTTTTAAGATAAATCTTTTTATCCAATCTTAAAAATTATCTCTTGATAATATAAGTAGACAAATTACCTTAGTAAAATCCTCATCGGGCCAGGGCAGCCCGTTGTACATGACATCAGGTGATATCAGCTCGACCAGCAGCAGCGATATCGACGTGGCGCCCTCCACTACACCAGTGTTGCCGTCCTGTTGACAAAGAATTGACATTTACACTATCCGTCTAGCCGCTTCAACGTTAAAATGCATCAAACATAGTTCATTAGGAAGTGGGTGGTTCTGAAAAGCCGGTAATAAATTTGTAGTAGCAAGTTATTTAGCCTAAAGGGGTAATTTAGCAATCAATCAGCTAACTAGGGTTATTTTACGGCACAGACCGCTGATTTTTGAACGACCCATGTTGTTACGGGAATGTTGTAAGGTGTAAAGTCAGCTGAATACCTTCTTTCCGTTTTGTAAGAAACACACTGTATAGTATTAATGTATATTTTTAATTCTAGTGTTGTCGTACAGTCACGGACTAGGAGGACGGACAGATTTGTCTATGATTTCGTCAGCCCTAGACTGTATTACCAAAGAACAAGAGCTATTTTGCAATACAGAAAAACCGGAAGTGTTACGCCGATCGTGTCCGCCACTGTACGTGGATAGTAAGATGTAACCTACGAACAACAATACTCAGGAAGCGTAACTCTCCTACAAAACCGCTTCTATTTTGGTTCCACTTACGCTCACACAGTAACTCCTATTGCAACCAACACTCACACATTCTCATAGACAAGCTTGTACGCTATTGGCCGCTTCGCTCGCGTCTGTCGACAAAGCAGCGAGCTAGCCCCCTAGCATTTGGCTGGGACATATTATCGCTACTAGATAGCGGTCAAGTGTTATTTTACAAAATATTTATTTAATGGCTTCTACAAAACTTTATATGTTTGTCTTGCTTTCACAGAAAAACTACTGAACCGATTTAAATGAAATTTGGTATGTAGCTAGTTTAGAGCCTGAAAAGGACAAAGGCTACTTTTTATCCCAAAATTCCCATGGGAAAATTGTGATAAAAATGTTTTTATGGAAAAAGGCGCCGTCGTGGGCGCCCACTAGTTCCACAATATGAGTACCCAGACTCACCATACAAGCGACGAGCGCGCCGCACAGCAGCTCGTTGTTGGTGGTGAGCACGTCGCCCCGCGCGGGGCGCGGCTCGGCGGGCGCGGCGCGGCGCCGCCCGGACCCTATTATACCGGCGTGGAACACCGACGTGTGCGATTGTGTCAGCTGGGTTATCGGACCCTGGATGAATGAATGAATGATATCTTTATTGCACAAAAAACACAAAAACAAGAACATTAATAAGTACACTAAGTTGACAAAAGGCGACCTTATCGCTTTAAGGTAACCTGTTTTTTTATACATAAGGAAAAAGAAGACAATTATTATGACACATAAGATAAATAATTTAGTAGATAATTTCTTTTTGGAACGAAGTTCCTTATCTCGGTTTGCGGTGGGGACCTAGCCAAGAAAAAGCGCAACGTTACGGCTGAAGTGAGACACAAAAGCGTTACAGCGAAGGAGAATGAAAGAGACCGAGAACTATTTATCTCTCGCTCGCACTACTCGCTCCCCTCCCTACGGGCAGTGGCTTGGTCGACTGTGAGTCGGCCTTCGTTCCTTTTTTTTTAAAGAGATCCGCCCTCAATAAGATAACAATAACATACATAAACTGAGAACTTTCTCCTTTTCAAAGTTGGTTAAAATAGGTTCTAAAACTTTCTGAAACAAATACTTTTGTGAAAACCGCATCAAGTTTCCGTTTTAGTTTAACTAAATAGTTAAAATTTAATTAAGTATTATGTATTTTTAGTTTTAAGGTATTTATGATATGGGCCTCTGTTTATATTATTTAACATCCACTAATGTAAATATTGCCTGAAATAAATGATTATTATTATAATCAAAATCGCTAAAGCCAAACTCGAGATAATTGCGAACAAACATACAGGTCAAACTGATAACCTCCTTTTTTGAAATCAGTTAATAAATAAAGCGACAATAATCAATTATTTATCGAAGTGGCGCTAGTTTCGCACCGTGTAAGGCCTTAAACTCACATGCTTCTGATTGAGATGTATAAGCAGCTCCTCCTCAGTCCAATCCCTCGTCGTAGGATCAATATTACTGTCAATCACCGCCTTGCTGCCGAAAGCCTTCTGCTCTCTGAACATTGCCGTCTCTAGCAAATCTCGCAAGGCAAGCGCGCGAGCTAGTTTACTGTGAA